>JAMZAV010000586.1:0-469144 GCA_024449915.1 Sweltsa coloradensis
GCAGAAAGGGTTATAATTTCTATACACCCCGCCAACTGCCCAAGAGTTTCTCCGCAGAAGACAGAGGTGATATTTTCTTTATACCAGCCACGCCAAGAAGTTCTCGCAAAGACAAGGGATATGTTTATACACAGACGCCAAGAATTTGTCTCCGCGAAGACGAGGTGACTGGCAATTTTTGAAAAAGGACAAGAAAAGTGACCGAACAAATGGCCGAGTGGTCAATCACCCCGACGAGATCCCTATACGTACGTGTGACTGTAGACGGCCGGCGGAAGTATCCGTTGAACACACTAATTAAAAGGTCGAGGAGATTCAGACTAAAGAGCGCACTTGAACAAAACCTGCAATAAGAAATCAATCAACCCAGTAGGTTGGTGATTATTTTCCCCTCCGATAAACTTATAGTTTTTAAACATCGATCTGCACAATTTACTTTTTTCCTGAGCAGCTAACTTGAATATGGGCGGGGATTGATTCTTAACTTGAATAAAAAATTGATTTTGTTGGTTTTAATTTAATTTAAATTTTCCCTTATACACATTCAGAATGGAATTTGCTAAACTAATAACATCTTTTTTATACAAAATTGTGATGTTAGGTAGCGTAGGCTGCTTCCAACCTTTGATTTTTATTCAAATTTGCATACAAAATTTGCATCTCAAGTTTAACTCTAATTATTATCAATCATATTCTTAATTACATGCCTTGCATAAACCAACTTCATTATTAGACAACTCAATTAAATAATAAAATGATCATAATGAATCTTCTAGAACGAAACTCAAGGTTTTGGAAGTATTTAGAAACTAAATTTCAGCCCTAAAATCTCAACGCAGAGGCGTAGTGCCCTTCAAGGTAATTGGTTTTCAAGGAATTGGTGAATAGAAATCATGTTGGTCGGAGACAGAGGTCTGACAGAGTGTATGGCGTTGAGCTCAGAGTAATCCGTCAGATGCCAGCTAGTCGGCGATTATTTTTTCGGTTGACTGGTTACCTAGCCGAAAGCACAGATGTTATCTTGATTCCGAGTAGCTGCAAACGCAGTATTTTTGAGAGTGGTTTCTTTCTATAGTTAGGGGGGGAGTCAATAGGATGGCTTGACAAAGGGCTTAAGTCCAAGTATTTTAACCCAGGGACTGTGGTTTCAAGTTGAGATGTTTCGGGTATAAAAATTGGTCAGATACTAGGAATCTGAGAGGCTTCACCATGTCATTGAGGGGCCATTACTGGTTTTTTTTGAAGACACGGAGGGTTGCTCGGTAGAGTTGTTTGGTGGCGGTTGTCCACGGGTGGACTTGTTTGTGTTGGCTTCGGGGGGGCAATCAAAAACCTAGATTTGGGTTCGGTTGGGGTTGAAGTGTGGTGGTAAAAGTAAGATTGAGTTAATCGGGAAAAGTAATTGTGTAACGTAATGATTTTTTAAGTGTGATTGCATAATCAATTTATGTTCAGCGTGTCAATGTAATAATTTTCAGTTCAACCAATGTCAAATGTGGTTCATATCAACAAAATTCGTCGAAATACTTTCGCTAAGTAAATTTTAATAAAATAATCAAAACTTTGTTTGATTTCTTCGTTGTCATCAGACCACTCAAGGAGTGCTGATTGAGTAAGTAAGAGTGACTGTTTTTTTTTCAAAGAAAATATTGTTTCT
Source organism: Sweltsa coloradensis (assembly GCA_024449915.1). Lineage (NCBI taxonomy): Eukaryota > Metazoa > Arthropoda > Insecta > Plecoptera > Chloroperlidae > Sweltsa > Sweltsa coloradensis. Next base: position 1,658 of record JAMZAV010000586.1, read on the forward strand.
TTCGAACTGTAAACGGCGCTAATGTTATAAATATCCAAAATAACAAGATTGATTTCACGAGTAACGTGTCATGATCATTGATCACAATAATTATCAAAAATCTACGTGTGTCTGTTGACACCAACTAACAATAGAATCATCGAAATTCTCGTCTAAAGGAGGACCTATCGTGTAAGCTGATGTTGGATCCTAGGAGGGGTGGGATCGACTCCCCGACAACGTCCATTTTCAGTGGATTAATTCTTCAGTTTTTTATCATCGTTCCGCTTCAAGATAAATCTACGTATTCCCATAGTGCAACATATAAAAAATAGTGCTAAAAGTGTCAATGTGCGCATTAAAAAAATAGTGTCATCGTTCATCAAGTCTCTACAATTGGATTAAAAACATTCTACGGCAGAAGGGTGAAGAAACCTGCCCAAAAATGACAGTTCAATTTATCATTTTTGTATTTTGTAAATTTAAGATATTTTTTTTCATAAAAAAACGTTACATTGTTTCCACCTAATAATATTCAGTCGAAATAGGAATTCACGAGCTCGTTAGGCAGGTAAATTAGTAAGAAATTTGTATCACATATTGCAATTGTCAATAGTGAACCAGACATTGTTAAACATTTATGCAGTATATTTCCAGTATTTTTAGACACCCTGACATTCCTACCCTAAGATTAGCCGGAAGTAGGCATTGTTATCGTCGCTACGGAGGGCTGGCTGGAGTCCGACGGCAAGTATCCCGCCGCCGTAAGCAAGTAAGGTAGGATTAGGTTGAGTGAAAAGGACGTGTATTTGTGACAGGCTTTTCAGGTATTTAAATTTAAATTTAAATTATTGCGGGAAAATTAATAAGTAGTAATTTTCTTTTAATGAGTTTTTATGCTTAAGTCTGAGCTAGTTTATCAAAATTATCTATGTAAATTAGTCTACCAAGCCCAAGTCGGGCAACTTTTAGGGCTTGAGTATCACAATTTGGCTACCCGAACGTGTGGCATGAATCATACCGCGACCCGAGATTTCTTTTTTGTAATTTTTGTAATTTTTGCACCAATTGCAGCTTGATTGGCACAATTTGGCGCCGCAACTGGTTGGGCACGATTCGCTTCACGAACCGGGATAAGAAAAATTTGCAAAGTCATAGTAGAGGAATTGCGTTGTGTTTTCAAATTAAATAAAAATGTCGCTATCCGAGGAAGAGTTTCAAAAGTTGTTTAAATTGATGCAGGAATTAGCAGATAAACAAGCAGAAAAATCAGATAAACAGATGAGGGATTTGAAACAGGCTATAGATAGGAAAATAGACGGACAGGCAGGAAAAGCAGATAAAAGGGCGGAAAAAACAGATAAGAAAATAGAAGAACAGGCGGAAAAAACAGATAGGAAAATAGAAGAACAAGCAGAAAAAACAGATAAGAAGTAGATAACTTATCGGCTGAGTTAAAACAAGCATTAGAAGGAGGGGGACAAGCAATGGAAGAATGTTTACGGGAATTGAAAAAGGGGAAAGAGTGGAAAAAACAGGAGTTGAAGCAGAATAAAGTGATGGTGAAGTGATTGAAGATAAGAATGATTGTTTAGCATGGAGATAGTGAAAGTAAAAGAGAACGAGTGTGAGAAGAGTGATGATAAGAATGAAGAGTGTTGTTGAGAATGATAGCTTAGACTGCGTTGAGATGGAGGTAGAGTGTTGCCGATAGCTATGAAAGTTTATTTGGAGGAGAGAGTAAATGATGATAAGAGTGATAAGGACGACGATAGTGTTTGGAAAGTGTAGAGGTGGAGATAGATAGAGAGGATGATAAGGAAAGTGGGGTGATAAAAGAAGTGAAGTGTGAAGAGTTGATTGAAAAGAAAGTAGAAATTTGTGGCGCGGATAAAAGCTACGAGTAAAAATGTGTTTGGGATCGGAATGATAAGGTTTAGGAGGAAAAATGGAGGGGACTGGGATTATCATGAGGACACGTTTGTAATGAGCCAAGAAAGAGTAGTCGATTTGACAGTAATGTTTGAATGGAAAAGAGAGAAAGTAGGAAATGAGCAAGTTGAAAACGAAAGCTGGAAAAAGATAGACTGGTTTGAAAAGGAATTCATGATAGGGGGTGGTCGAAAGAAAAGAGAACGCCAAGAGAAAAGTGTGTTGGCAAGATTTAAAATGATTGTATTTGGACAAGAACAGGTAGTGTCTAGAGAAAGAATGAAAAGAAAGAGAATAGACAAGGATAACAAACGACTGTCAAAATAAAGTGTGTAGTGTAAACACATCCTTGAAAACGAAATAACTGTCAGTGAGTTTATTTTATTATTAGTATAGATATGTAATGTAGATAAGGACTAGACTTTGCAAGCGGGTATTTTTCAAGGCAAGGAAAAAGAATAGGTAAATTAGGCTGAGGTTAAATATCTTTTGTGGGATTCTGAATTTGAGTAATTTGGCGGGTTGGAGGCTATTGAATTTTTTGCAATGTCCAGAACAGGTGGGATAGGTCTGCATTACTGAAGGGAAAAGATTTTGGTTTGATAAGAATACTGCGATGAGATAAGAATGATAAGAGATTATGAGCTGCGATGATTACTAATGTTTTGTTGTCAATGAAGTAACATGCCATTGATAATAATTACTACGATGAAATAATATGAGAAAAGGTTCAATACCTCGTCGATTAATGAGAGATAAGAGAAAACTGCGTCAAAAAAAATGGAAAAATGGGTTTATATACCTCGTCGTTTAAATGGATAAAGGATAATAGGAACTGCGATGATATAATAATTATGCTAAGGCAATGCGTCGTAAATTAAGATCTTTTCAAAGTAGGTAGCGATTTGTTTTATCTAGGGGGGGGGTTGTTCAGTTGGTAGTTTTTTTAATTAAATTACTCAGGTAATTTATCATCGGTGGAAATTTAGCTAGGAGTCTAGTGACAGGTCAGCAAAGTGTAAGAAAACACCATGGTACACTTTGAGGGGGTGACAAAAAGATAGCTCGATTTCAATAGGAAAACCATGTTTCATTTTATGTGTTTCTAGTGTGTCAAGTAATTATGTAAACCGCGTCTAGAGTGTATATAAAGTTTTGTTCAAAACTCACTGATTAGTTTCAATGTATTTTTGTTTGTAAGTAGGAGAGGGTAGAATCCGTCATCCGCTAATTTTTTATTTTCGTAATTAATTTCAATGTGGAGGTAGGTTGCGGCAAAAAATGCTTATGGGTTGGGCCAATGAGAAAGGAATCTCCTATACCTAAACCACAACCCGTAACCCATACCCGAACCTAACTATGAAACTGCATTGTATAATATGTGTGTGGGAAATAAGGGAACAAAATATTGTGGATGTGTCAAAAGATATAATATCAGGGAAAAGAGATATTATTGTGTCCTGAGTTCAATTTTTCTGGTATAATTTGTTTGTTTGGTCTATTTGTTTTTATGGTAATCAACCTGTATGTAAAATAGAAGGGTGGAGTAATTTAAATAATTTTTGGGTGAAAGTTGCACCTGAAGTGCAAAATTTGAGTAAAAAAATAGAGTAGAAAGCAAATTGCTGAGAGGGGGGTTAATAAAGGGAAATACATGACAAATTTTTACAGTAAATACTTGTAGGTCCTGAGGGTGCTAAATAAAATAGATTAAGAGGGTTGTTTTTGTGTCAGCTGGAAGTAGTATGCAAAAATTAATTTCAGTACTAGTTTTATGTCCCGCATTGGGGAATTAGAGGCTACTGTAGTAAACGTAATTTTGGTGGAATTCCTTTTAGAGGGTAGTTAATCCTAGATCAGATGTCATTAGTGAAAGGTATGATAACGTCAAGGCCCCGTAATTAAATAAATAATGTGTGGCTTTTCCCGTGCTGAGATCAAGCAAGCAGGCAGCTATGGTTTGCCCGGGATTAAGCAGTGGCTATGGAGTATTTTTCTTTTATTTGGGTGGAGGCGTATCATTGTAGCTGATGATTTAAAGTAATGTGGATTGAATTATTCAAAAAGGAATCTTTTATTTGATATGTACTTGCGAGATAGCAAGGAACGAATCAGGTAGTTTCTTGAGTAACGCAGCGACGTAAATAAATAACAAAGAAGGGTGGAAGGAATGTTTGTATCAATTCGCACACACACATAAATGTCAATTATTTAGAACAGGAACCTAGTACCAGGACGAAGGAAAGCTAAAATAATAAGTTATGTAGGAACGTTTATACTACCATTTCAAAATTGAGTTTATTTTCATGTATTATTGATGTACTTAACCAGACAAAATGTCTAGTAGAATGGTATTTGGTGACGGACGGAAGGGAAAATGATTGACAGGTAGAGAGTCGAGCAGACGAAACCCAGGTGGGAGTGGAGGCCAACGACATGGCCCGTTAGCAACACAGCTGTGGAAACGCGCATGCGCGCAGGGGTTGTTTCAGGCAGCAGCATCACTGCAGACGGCCGGTAGAACCAGCTGAGAGAGAGGAAAGTGACTAACCCGTCTAGGAAAGATGGCCGGGGTAGTAAAATGGAGCAGGTTCGCTTTGGACCATGCGGAAGTAACATGTTTATGTAAAACCCAAGCTATAGTCCGTTCCACCTAAGAAATACCTTAGAAACTTAGAAAATTTTGAGTTTTGGGTTTTTGGTTTTCAATTTCCCAAATTTTTAATTTATTTTTAATGTAACATGAGGTGAAGGTATTAAAAATGCTACAATGCATTACAATGGGTAATAATGAAACTTAGTAATAATTAATTTTTACAATTTTCTTTTGTACTTGAAAAAAAAAAATCAAACATTGTCATTCGCTATTGATGGAGAGGAATAATTAGAATGTATTCTAATTATAATTATTCCTGAGAGGGTAATTGTGATGTTAGGTAGCGTAGGCTGCTTCCAACCTTTGATTTTTTATTCAAATTTGCATACTAAAATTTGCATCTCAAGTTTAAAATCTAAATTTTTAATCAATCATATTCTTAATTACACGCCTATAAAGCCAACTTCATTAATTAGACAACTCAATATTAAAAATAAAATGATCATAATGAATCTTCTAAACGAAACTCAAGGTTTGGAATTTTTTAGAAAACTAAATTTCAGTCTAAAATCTCAACGCAGAGGGGCGTAGTGCCCTTCAGGTAATTGGTTTTCAAGGAATTGTGAATAGAAATCAATGTTGGTCGGAGACAGAGTCTGGACCAGAGTGTATGGCGTTGAGCTCTAGTAACCGTCAATGGCAGCTAGTCGGCGATTTTGTTCGGTGATGGGTTACTAGCCGAAAGCACAGATGTTACTTGATTTCCCGGAGTAGCTGCTACGCGTATTTTTGAGAGTGGGTTTTTTTCTATAGTTGGTGTTGAGTCAATAGGTGTTGACAAAGGGGTTAAGTCCAGTATTTTCCCGGGACTGTGGTTTCAAGTTGAGATTTTCGGGTTTTTTAATTGGTCAAGATAATAGGAAAATTGAGAGGCGTTCACCATGTATTGAGGGGCCATACTGGTGTTTTTGAAGACACGGGGGGGTTGCTCGGTTAGAGTTGTTTTGGTGCGGTTGTCCACGGGTTGGACGTGTTGTGTTGGCTTCGGTGGGATTCAGAAAACCCAGATTTCGGTTCCGGTCGGGTGAAGTGTGGTGGAAAAGTAAGATTGAGTTATCGGGGAAAGTAATTGTTTTAAAGTAATGATTTTTTAAGTGTGATTGCATAATCAATTTATGTCGCGTGTCAATGTAAAATTTCAGTTTTAACCAATTCAAATGTGGTTCTACAACAAAATTGTTTCGAAATATCATCGCTAAGTAATTTTAATTAAATAATCAAACTTTGTTTGATTATTCTTCGTTTTTCATCAGACCAATCAAGGTTGCTATTGAGAATTAAGAGAATGTTTTTGTCAAAGTAAAAATATTTTTTTTCGAACTTAACGGCGCTAAATGTATAAAATATCCGAATAACAAGATTGATTTCAAGAGTAACGTTCATGATCATTGATCAAAATAATTATCAAAAATCTACGTGTGTCTGTTACACCAAACTACAATAGAATCATCGAGAATTCTGTCTAAGGGGACCTATCGTGTAACCCGATGTTGGATGCCTTTGGAGCGGGATCGATCCCGACAACGTCCATGTCAGTGGATTAATTCTTCAGTATTTATCATCGTTCCGCTTAAGATAAATCTACGTATTCCCAAAAGTGCAACATAAAAAAAAATAGTGCTACAAGTGTCAATGTGCGCATAAAAAATAGTGTCATCGTATCATCAAGTCTCTACAATTGGATTAAAAACAATTCTACGGCAGAAGGTAAAGTACCTGTCAAATGACAGTTCAATTTATCATTTTTGTATTTTGTAAACTTAAGATATTTTTTTCATAAAAAAAAAGTTTACATTGTTCACCTAATAATAGTTCAGTCGAAATAGGAATTCACGAGCTCGTTAGGCGGTAAATTAGTAAGAAATTTGTATCACCATATTGCAATTGTCAATAGTGAACCAGACATTGTTAAAATTTATGCAGTAATATTTTCCCGTAGTTAGACACCCTGACAATTCCCACCCTAAGATTAGCCGGACCCTAGGCATTGTTATCGTCGCTACGGAGGGGCTGGCTGGAGTCCGACCAAGTATCCCGCCGCCGTAAGCAAGTAAGGTAGGATTAGGTTGAGTGTAAGGACGTGTATTTGTGACAGGCTTTTCAGGTATTAATTAATTAATTATTGCGGGAAAATTATTTAAATAGTAATTTTCTTTAATGAGTTTTTATGCTTAAGTCTGAGCTAGTATCAAAATTATCTATGTAATTAGTCCCACCAAGTCCAGAGTCGGGCAACTTTTAGGGCTTGAGTATCACAGAATAATGTACAAAAATTTCAAAACATTGAAACCTGCTGGAAAATCACAAATCGATTAAATAATTTATCACACGATAGTACCTATCAATAAATAAATATTGTTGCCATTAATCATTTTTATAATTATTATCAATGAAATATAATATTACCATTCACAGGAACACCATGATTAAATATTTTTATTTAAATTTAAGAGCAATCTTTACCATAACTGACAAATTTTCGATTTTTGGCATGTATACAAACAAAAATAAATTTAAACTGAATAACAAATTTGAACTACCGTACGAAATAATTATTTACATTCCCATGCAGTGGTTCAGTTATTTTTTAAAAAAATTGTAAACCTCACCTTTACAATACAAATTTATTGGTTATTCGTGTATTGTAATATCCAAATAAATTATCTACTTAGGTGAGGCTCAAACTAATCGAAGGACAGAGGATAAGTAAAAGTATAAGTATGACTGAGTAAGAGCATGAGTATGAGTATGAGTATGAGTATGAGTATGAGTATGAGTATGAGTATGAGTATGAGTTTTAGTATCAGTAAAGTACAAGTACAAGTATGACTGAGTATGAGTATAAGAGTGAGTATGAGTATCGCCAGACAAGTCGCTCACTCGATGACTTGCGCACCGCTCTTCGTCGTGACTGAGGGTATAGTACATCGACCCAGGGATGATCAATCAATATGAGAATACCCACTTCTCATTATGATGTTAATAAGTAACCTTTGTCCGCGCAACTCGATCCAGACAATCACGGCGCGGCCGGGGCTATAATAACATTATTAGGAGGCTCATCTCGGTAAATGAAATGTTGATTGCATAAAAATAAACACAAAGTGACAGACTAATAACAGAGGTGACGTACTATTTACTCTGCTTTGTGTTCCATACACAGACAGAAGCTTAATATATAATTATATGCAGTACGTACGGCAAATATCGAATACAATGTGTTTTGAAATTGATTTCTGTAGACGATCAATATGTTTTTATTGAGTTCACTGCTTTGTCGGTGACGCTATTCTTAATCAGTTACCTTTGCACAGTTAAATAAAACCACAGATGATAATGAGTTTTGCGAGAAGGGTGGGTGCGATGCCTGAAGAACACATATGACGCTAGAATCTGACAACTTTTCAATATTCTCGAGTAGGCATACAACATTATTATAGACCCACTTCCGAATAAATCCGAAACACGGTATCAATACAAATCAATTTTATTTCTGATGCCGCATTGGGCTTTCTTTATATAAAGAAAATTAAACAAATGGGGTTTAATTTTATTCATTTAGGACCTCTTTGCTTTAGACCTGAGTTACATGTTGGATCGACGAAATCCACAAAGATAAGATTTTAACAAAAGTATGATTGAAATATACAAAGGTTGGTTTTTTAGGAAGTGTTCATTTCGCTTCGCTCACTCGTCCAATTAATGTGTTATTCATAATCATTGTGTTGTGCTTTTATGTTCAATTACAATTTTTTTCGAATTTATCTTATTTAATCGTATATTAATATGTGCCTTATTTATTATTATTGAGTGAGCGTAGCGTGCGTCTCCACTTGACTCTTTTGGCTCGAATGTCTGTTTTTTTTCTGTTACTGCTTCGGTACAGGTCTCACCGTTTCTCTGATCGACCTGAAATTTTGCACACATGTACACCTAGGCACCTAGGCGGATTGCTGTATAGTTTTGTGGCAAAATCGTTCAAAAAGTAAAAAAGTTACATTAAAGTTAACGAAAGTTTTTTTTTTCAAACTAAACGGCGACAAAATCTGAGGTGGCCAAATCATTTAGAATGTCCGTCCGATCACGAATATGTTATTTTTATTTTGATCCGTTAAGTAGTGTAGATGGAAATTACATTATAACAAAGTCCCGTTACCATGGCAACGGAAAGTCGCACAGCTTTTTTGGCTCATGATAGCGGTCAAACGGAGGCTCGGATCGAGTTGAAATTTTGACCATCCGCAAGTTTCGTTCCCGATTGAATGCCATTAGTTTTGTGGCAAAATCGTTCAAAAAGTTATAAAGTTACATTAAAGTTAATCTAAAGTTTTTTTTTTAAAACTAAACGGCGACAAAATCTGAGATAGCCAAATCATTTAGAATGTCCGTCCGGTCACGAATATGTTAATTTTATTTTGAGCCGATAAGTAGTGTAGATAGAATTACATTTTAACGAAAAGTAACGTTACCATGGCAACGAAAAGTCGCACAAGAATTCTGGTCACTATGTACTGCCACCTAGAAGAAATCAAGAGTAAATAGATTTCCCAAAGAAATGATGTCAAGGTCCTCTAGATGGCGGTGGATTTTATCCATTCTCTCCTATTTTACAAATTTTCAGCTAAATCGGTCAAGATATAAAGACTTATAGGTATGTAACATTATTGGAATGTCGTACTCGGGTCGTGTTGCACGTACCGGTGCTCGCCCAACAACGCGTCCAACTGAGCGTTTTCCTAGTACTTTGTAAAATCATTACCTCTAATACCTTTTGCCACCTGAGCTGTGTGTTGTTTTTCTAATTATTTAAAGTAAGAAACCCTCATGCAGAGGCGCAAGGCCCATGTGAGGATTAATTTTCTTAGAATGCTTATATTCGTTGGTACATATATTATTGTTTTTTCTTTAAATTTGTTAAATATGTTTTCCTTATATTGTAATGTTTTGCTGTAAAATGAAATGAATAATAGTCCAAGAGCTCGCAACATAAGTCTCCCCTCATAGGGTACATATGGTTTGACCATTGGAATAGAAGCGAAAATTCATGTCATTTTCAAAATGCGCGTCTTAAAAGTCAAAGTTGGGGCGTTTACCCGTCAGACGCCCCCAAAGTGGGCCCCAAAAAAGGTCAAATCTGCCCCTATTAAGTATAAATGATTGAAACATAAGCAAAATTATAGAAGAAGTTAGCCCAAAAATGAATATCACTCGTCAGACGGGCTGCGATGGACCGTTGACCCGTCAGACGCCCCCAAAGTGGGCCCCAAAAACGGTCAACTCTGCCCTCATAAGATATACATGATTCAAACATACGTCATTTTATAAAGAAAATTACAAGAAAATCGAATATCTTTTGTCAAACGGGCTGCGTTGGGCCGTTGACCCGTCAGATGCCCCCAAAGTGGCCCCCCCCAAAAAAGTCAAATCTGCCCCTATTAAGTATACATGATTGAAACATAAGAAAAATTATAGAAAAAGTTAGCCCAAAATGAATATCACTCGTCAGACGGGCTGCGATGGCCGTTGACCCCGTCAGACGCCCCCAAAGTGGGCCCCAAAAAAGGTCACTCTGCCCTCATAAGGTATATATGATTCAAACATACGTCATTTTATAGGGAAAATTACTAGAAAAACGAATATCACTCGTCAACGGCTACGTTTGGCCGTTGACCCGTCAGATGCCCCCAAAGTGGCCCCCCCAAAAAAGTCAATCTGCCCTCAATAAGAAAACATGATTAAATAATACGGCATTTTATAGAAAAATTTACCACGGAAAAGAATATCACTCGTCAGACTGGCTGTGTGGGGGCCTTACCCGCCACTTGCCCCCCCCCCCAAAAAAAAGTTTAAAAAAATGTTTTGTCTCTAATACTTACGAAATTATTTGGATTCAATCGGATTTGTGCGATAATATGCACGTCATGATGTTTTTCGCTTATTTTTGGGTCATTGAGCCCTGCAATTACCATTTTTTTTATTTTTTTGGAATATCTAGAATCTAGATCGATGAATAATCAGGAAGACATGTTATACTTCGTTTAATGTAATTATATAATTAATAATGGTGTATGTATTGGGTATAGGGTTAGGGTTTAAACTGTAAAGAGTGTTTTAATTTAATTTTTTTTTTACAAATGAAGAGTTGTGTTTAATTTACTACTTATTACATGATACTAAACAGATTCTGCCTGTTTAAGTATATCGCTTAAACTATTGCATATTGTATAACGATACAGAAAATCATTGGACATCCATTAATTTTATCACTAAGTAATCATATCATAGTAATCATAAGTTACGTAAATAATTAACATCATATGCTTACCTATTAAGCAATAATCTTTAATATGTGTTGAATCATGTAATAGTTTTTTATAAGTTACAAAACAATTGAGGGTTAGAATATATCAATTGGTATGTCTCCAAACATCAAACTTCCATATATTCGTTATCACCGTATGTTTCAACTTTTTATCACAGTAATCTTCAGAAGTAATCATCATCATATCACAAGTAAGAATTTGTACATGTGTTAAATCATACAAGTAGTTTATATAAGTTACAAACAATTGAAGATTAGAATATATAAATTGGTTTGGTATAAATTAACTTCAATATCAAAACTTCTATCACATTCGTAATCACTGTACGCTTGTACGCTTTAACATTTTATTAGTAATCATCATCATATCATAACATACGTATAATCTTTTACATGCGTTGAAACATGCAAATACTTTTCATAAGTTTAAAAGACAATTGAGGATTAGAATAATAAAAAACTGTTATCACATTTAATAATATTTACATCATGTACGCTGCTTCCGAAACATCTATGTCATCATCCTCATCGAAATCCTCTACTTCTAATCGCATTGCATAATCTCATCAAGTGACAAAGGTACAGATCATCCAGAACCATCTTGGTCTGTATTTAACATCTCCCTCTCTCTCTCTCTCTCCTCTCCTCCTCTCATCTCTCTCTCTCCTCTATATATATATATATATATTTGTTCTGTTGTAGGCTTTCGTGATTCATGCTTATATATATATACATATATATATATGTTTTTGATATTTTCGTGGCCGATATGAATAAATGAACTAGGTTTTTCGGTTATAATGCCACGTTTATTCACATTAGGCACGTTTCGATGAAATTTCACTCATCTTCTTCAGGCCAATACAAATTAATATATAAAAAACGAAAACTACTTACATTGATAAATTCAGAACAAAACTGGGAAAACAAAATACAACAAAATATAACAATAGAAATCACTGCACATATGGCAATTAAAACCCTCAAAGAATCACTGCAAAGCTTGACGTTGCAAAGAAAGAAGAAAGTCACTACATGTCATTCATATTGCTTTTCGTCATGGATCTTGTCACTCTGACTGTCTGACTGTGTGTTGCAAGTAAATACATCGACAGTCAGAGTGACAAGATCCATGACGAAAAGCAATATGAATGACATGTAGTGACTTTCTTCTTTCTTTGCAACGTCAAGCTTGCAGTGATTCTTTGAGTTGTTTTAATTTGCCATATGTGCAGTGATTTCTATTGTTTATATTTTGTTGTATTTTGTTTTCCCAGTTTTGTTCTGAATTTATCAATGTAATGTAGTTTTTCGTTTTTTATATATTTAATTTGTATTGGCCCTGAAGAAGATGAGTGAAATTTCATCGAAACGTTGGCCTAATGTGAATAAACGTGGCATTATAACCGAAAACCTAGTTCATTAATATATATATATATATATACATAATGAATTTTTTTTTAAATTTCTGTCTATACAATAAAACCAGGTGGCTAAGCTCGAGAAAACCAGGCTTTGACGCAGAGCGCAGAGGTAAAGTCTGGACTCTGGATCACTTGGAAGCTCTTTCGGTGGTCCTATCGGGTTGTGCTATGCACTAAAATGTAAAGAAATCATGTGAAATAAGGGAATTTAGGCCACATTTTCCAAATATTGCTCACTTTTCTTATTAACTGACCGTAAATATGACACCAAAACTGTTAATTTGTAGTAATTTACCAATTTTGTGTAGGAGACAATTATTTGAAATCTCAAAATGTACTTAGATAGCGACACACACTCATCCTTTCTGAACAGCCTCCCAAAAATGCAGATTTTTGGACAAAATTTAAGGTAATAACGGTACGTTTCTGTATGTCAAATAAGCTGGATTTGACGATCAAGCGTGTTTGTTAAAAGGGCATTTATCATTATAAAAAAGATAGCCCGAGCTTGGCAAACAGTCTTAAGGGCAGATTCGACATCTTTGGGGGCCAACTTTGGAGGTTACCTAACGGGTCAAAGCCCCAAACAGCTCGTCTGACGAGTGATATTCGTTTTCCTGGTAACTTTATCTATAAAATGACGAATGTTTGAATCATGTATACCTTATGAAGGCAGAGTTGACCTTTTTTGGGGCCCACTTTGGGGGCGTCTGACGGGTCAACGGCCCATCGCAGCCCGTCTGACGAGTGAAATTCATTTTTGGGCTAACTTCTTCGATATTTTTTCTTATGTTTCAATCATGTATACTTAATAGGGGCAGATTTGACCTTTTTTGGGGGGGGCACTTTGGGGGCATCTGACGGGTCAACGGCCCAACGGAGACCGTCTGACGAGTGATATTCGTTTTTCTAGTAATTTTCCCTACAAAATGAAGAACATTTGAATCATGTATACCTTATGAGGGCAGAGTTGACCTTTTTTGGGGCCCACTTTGGGGGCGTCTGACGGGTCCACGGCCCATCGCAGCCCGTCTGACGAAAGATATTCGATTTTCTAGTAATTTTCTTTATAAAATGACGTATGTTTGAATCATGTATACCTTATGAGGGCAGAGTTGACCTTTTTTGGGGCCCACTTTGGGGGCGTCTGAGTCAACGGTCCATCGCAGCCCGTCTGACGAGTGATATTCATTTTTGGGCTAACTTCTTCTATAATTTTGCTTATGTTTTCATTCATGTACACTTAATAGGGGCAGATTTGACCTTTTTTGGGGCCCACTTTGGGGCGTCTGACGGTAAACGCCCCAACGTTGACTTGTAAGACGCGCATATTTTTTAAAATGACTTGAATTTCCGCTTCTATTCCAATGGTCAAACCATATGTACCCTATGAGGGGAGACTTTATGTTGCGAGCTCTCGGTCTATAAAGCTTATATTGAATTGAAATTTAAATTGAATATTTTTGTTACGTTGTGTTGCAGATTGTGTGACAATGCAATCTCGACGTTTCTCTGGCCATTTCGTCAACTATAAGCGAAACATCCAGCACTGGTAGAGAAAGAGCTCTTGCTTTAGAATCTACACACCCAACACGTCAAGGAAAGATTAACAAACATTGCACAGGGTTAGTCAGCGATATAAATCTAGTAAGCGAAACGGTTGTCATCCTCGGCGATATGTTTGTATCAACTACGAAACATCCCCAGTTTGTCATCGCTTCACTCGAGCTCCTTTTGACTAGATTAACTTGCAAACAGACTCACTTGGCGACACCAACAACTTCTTGCAATGTTGCAAACAGGCAATACACGCAGTATGTACACATTACCAGTATTTCCCAGCTTGTTAACAAAATATAGCTTGTCCATTCCTCTCAGCCGCCACTAACAGCGCATGCGTTATACGTGATTTAATGCAGTAACAACACCGAAATGCAAATTATTAACTAGGCCAGGTTGGCAGCGAATAAATCGTGTCCGTTTGTATGAATTTGTACACATTAACATACATAATTTGTAGGTGAAATATGAGCACTGCATAGTAGGTGCATGGCTGATACGCAAACTGTCAGGTAGTGTTTCGCTTCTTACATTTTAATTCCCGGTGCATAATTAGCGCTGTGAGAGTGGCGAGGGCGTTGCAGGCGGTGAGGTGGGCAGAGGTGGGTGGTGAGTGGTGACGTGCCACGATGCTTCTCTCTTGGACAGACTCCACCGGGCAGCGCAGCCTAATTAACTTGCTAATCTCAGGGACGAGACGAGATTACAGGTGGGACGGGCATTTTTTGTTACGTTTTGTTCGAGTGTCAATGCTGAAATACCTTGAGAATGGAATCAGTGTGTAGACTCAAGGTTTATGGATGTGTGTGCTGGCACTTGGGTTGTAAGGTGGAAGGGTATTTAAAACGTGCATTAATTATAATAAAGATACGTAATTAATCGACTAGCAACTGCTGTACAACCGATAAGAAAACCATTTCTCACATTCACTAGACCTTGATGTAATGGTGTCATATATTACTATATCATTTACCGTTGAGTTGTATTGTAATTATAACAATACATTATATTCATCAGAGTAGTACGTTGTAGAACGTATTTGCATTTAATTGAGAAACAGTTCACAAGTCACAAGTGTAATATATTCAAAATATACTACATAAAATGCATTATATTGTGCTTTAATACCCTTTTCCAATTTAAAAGATCAATTTGGTAATTTCTAACAATTATAAGGGTGTAAAAACGGTGCTATATATTAATATGGTTATGGTTTGTTGGTTTATTTAAGGGTACTTTGCAATGGAGCCGTCCTAGCAAGAAACTTCTGATCCTCCCCGAACACAAGTTCTTGTAGCTTGTAGCTTGTAGCTTGTAGCTTGTAGCTTGTAGCTTGTAGCTTGTAGCTTGTAGCTTGTAGCTTGTAGCTTGTAGCTTGTAGCTTGTAGCTTGTAGCTTGTAGCTTGTAGCTTGTAGCTTGTAGCTTGTGCGTGTGCGTGTGCGAGTCCCGTGGAAATTGTTCATGTACAGGTTTACCACTTGACTCATGCATGTATGCATGTTTATGTATGCATGTTTATGTATGCATGTTTATGTAGTCAGCCTCGACTCGAGGATGGATAACAAAAATTTATTCACGGCAATTTAAAAACCAAAGTTTTCTGTAAGAGCATTAATTATTTTCTTTAAAGCTTCTTTCTAGTTAATCGAGAAGATGTTAAATTTCTCTGTACACTTTGATTCCAGGAGCCGCAATTAATCTGTGCTGCTCATCTAGAGAATTATCACCGTATCTGATCCCAGGGTTTACTCCTGTTCCACTCCAGATAGGTAGGTGTGATTCCCGGTCAGTCCAGAGGACGAGGACTTTGGAGACATCCAGGCAATCATCAGACGGAACCCAAACTAATCATACTAGTGTTGAATTTTTGTGTACACTTTCACAGAACAGTGCACAAATTTAATATATATAATGGTAAATAACTTGCCCAGCTACAACGTACCCCTGTTCAGGCGGTTAAGTATTAGTAGGAAACGTACTGGGATGTAACATATAAAGAGGGCTCAATATCTAGTGGGAAACTTGCCCATGGGCAATAGAAAGCCCATCTTCAAGTGCCTAATTTAAACTATCTTGGAGCAAGGGTAGTTTAGAAAACTCACGAGAATACCTAGGGCTGTATAAAAGAACTCAACATCTTGCATTAAGAAAAGATTGTCATTTTTTGTTTTAATTGGGGATAAGAGTTCAATCAGGATCGGTGACTTTATGTGACTTTTTTTCGGCTGTATCCTTATATAGGCTTGGCAAATAAGGTTGTAAAAGTTATCCAAGAATATCTTCAAAACGTTCATACTTCATGGAAGCTACAAAGATATATAAGATATAACTTTGTATAGTAGTGCTTCAATTTTTACGTATGTTATATGAGTGTGTGTCAGTCGGTGCATGGTGTTATTCGTTAAATAAAGTGCTCAATATTTTTACTCGTTTTGTTTTGTATTATCTTTTTCACCTTCAATTTGAATAGTAAAATTATTTTAAACCTTCTTTTGTTCCATCATGTCGTTCTTTGAAACATTGAACACAGTTTTAGCAGACGAAATATAGCTTGTTATGTCTTGCACTGTGTGCCAAGAATCCCATTGAATTGTTATATCACTCAAACCCACATTACAAGAATCATCTGACAGATTTCAGATGACAAACCAACTGGACAACATTTCTAAAATACTCTGCATGATTGTGATGGAGGAGAGATTTCTAAAGTTGTCATGTTGTTGACTCTTGATCATTCGGTTACATTTTGCGTCTCCGGTTTCAACGTGCTCTGTAGGGTTCATAGTCACACGGAGAGACCGACTATACATTTTGAACACTATCAATTAGGCCTATAAATCAGCGACAGTTTAAATATGTGTGTCAACCAACTTATCAACACAAGTCATTACTGGTATTTCTCAAAACAAGTTCAAATATTATATTTAAATATAAATATATTTATTTCTGAGAGTGAATAGTTCAATAAATTATACATAATTTCAAGATCCCAAATGACGAGTGTTTTATTAAAACAATTGACGACTTGAATTGTACCCGCCTCCTGACGTCACGAGGCAACATGGCGGAATTAGTTGGTATAAATCCTCATTTCGCAAGTTGACGCCTGCTTCACGGCGCAACACTTATCACGCTCTAACTTTTATTCTATTCATTATTTGGACAATAGTTAAATGAATAATATTTATAGCAAATATATCATTCTTTGTAACAGCAATTATTTCGATTTTTTTGACACAGTCGTTGGCTTGTTATAACAATGTACGCATCATACATGTGAAAATTATCAATGACTAAAGTTTTCTCAATAATTTATTTGACAAAAAACTACTGATCGGATTTCGACAAGATATCTTTAAAAATATGCATCAGACTGTTTAGACAAGAAATAAACTAACTTTCTAGATAGAAAGTGCACTGAACGAAACTTTGCAGGATTGCAGCATAGAGTAAAATGCAGGGTATGTGTTTTTATCTAAAATACGCACTCTTGACGTGCAGATGAGCCGTGAAAAAGTGCACGCTGCATATTATTTTATGCTGTAAATTTTCGTTCAGTGCACTTTCTATCTAGTAAGTTAGTATATTTCTTGTCTAAACAGTCTGATGCATTCTTACAAAGAATCCTTGTCGAAATCGATCAGTAGTTTTTTTGTCAAATTAATTAATGAGAAAACTTAAGTCATTGATAATTTTCACTTGTGTGATGCGTACATTGTCATAACAAGCTAACGACTTTGTCAAAACAATCGGAATAATCGCTATTACAAGGAATGATATGTTTGCTAAATATTATTTATTTAAGTGTTGTCCAAATAATGAATAGAATAAAAGTTAGAGCGTGATAAGTGATGCGCCGTTCAGCAGGCGCCAGCTTGTGAAATGAGGATTTATACCCAATACTAGTCACGTGACCTATCGATCGTTTTAAGCTCCGCCCATTTCGAGTCGTCAATTATCAGCAATATTAATTTTTTAATGTAGATGTTTGCACGCAATATTCTAAAACACCCCCAGTCGCCCGCCTTATTTACTACACAAATAACAGTTTGATTTTACCAATTTTCGAAACGAATGGTTGTCAATATTATATATACTACTGACGCACAAACACCACTTCGCCACTATTTACTAAAGATTTCATTAAAATATTCCCACTCAACCAGTTTAGTTTGCACAATAAACTGTATTGACATACACAAACAAATTAACTCAAACCGAGATGTAGCCATTTAATTAGGAAATATAATTAATTGAGCGAGCGTAGCGAGCGTCTCCACTTGACTCTTGTGGCTCGAATGTCTGTTTTTTTTTCTTCTTTTTTTTCTGTTACTGCTTCGATACCGGTCGCACCGTTTCTCTGATCGACCTGAAATTTTTCACACATGTACATACCACCTTTGAACAAAATCCGATCGTTGGTTATAAAAAATAAAAAATAAAATAAAAAAATAAAAAAATAAAATGTACCGATCGTTATGAAAAATTGCAGGGTCAATAAGTAAAACATTCTCTCCTATTTTCCAAATTTTCAGCTAAATCGGTCAAGGCCTTAAAGACTTATTGGTAATCATAATTCGAAAAATGATGTTAAAAAATGAAGGAGGCAGTGAAGTTACAAAGATACACTTTAGAAGGCATGACGTGAATTAATACAATGCAAAGATGTTGGAAGTATACAGTGTACAATATCAATATCCAGTTCGGCCTATACTGTGTGGTGGGCCTTATGGGAATGTCGTACTCGGGTCATGTTGCACGTACCGGTGCTCGCTCAACAACGCGTCCAACTGAGCGTTTTCCTAGTAAATTACTCACTGCATCAAAATTATCATCAGTACAATAATTGTAAATAGCTATAAAATTGTGACAAGTAACGACATCCCTCACGAATCACTAAACTTCATCTGACATCGTGATGTCTCGTGTCATAGTGACCTTGGGCTACTTGAGTCGTCTCCATGAAGCAGGGGCGTCGCACATAGTCACGGCAACATTGGGTGTCAATGTCCGAGAACCAGACATAATGAATATTTTAAAGCAAGTATAATTAGATGAGCAGTAAGTGATGTACTTAAAAGAGTTAATGCCAAGCAATCAAAATGTACATCTCGTGTTTGGCTGAGCTTAGGTTTCAGGTTTTGTTAAACTAACGAAAGAGTTATTTAAAAATACGATCAAAAATGCAAATGCAATTAGGAGGTTCTTATGCTGGCCATTAAATGATAAGAGAAACAGTTGTTTAGCAACTCTTTCTTTGTTCACATTTACCCCTAATCGATAAAATAAAAAATACGCATCCCCTCTCCCCCGTCGCCGCTAGATTAAAAAAATGTGTGAGTTGGTAGACACTGAATATGAATGTATTTTGTTTTATTTATTTGTAAATTAGTTTTTTTATTATTAAATAGGATAGACAATAAATTGATAATTAAAGAAACAAATATCAATACAAACAGCCTGAATGATGTTGTGTCAGAGATTAATTAATTTGGTACGACGAGTTCAAAATTAATTCTGTAAACAATAGTCAAACGAATCAAAATTTATAGAATATGGAAAATGTGAACACAAAATGTATAAAACGTTCGAGAAGTGGCTTAGTTTAAACAGACCAAGCTTTCAAAGATCTAAAATTAACATGTAAAGAAAATTCTTTGTCTTAAGAACTATAAAAAGTAAACATTTTAAATTGATAAATCCATTGTGATGTAGAACTCCACGCCGAGAGAAAGTAGGTGACCGGCGCTTGACTCGTGTCCGGATCTTGATTTAGCGCACCGTTTAATCTGCTTCCTCTTCGCCATCTATCACCGCCTCCCGTGTTCTTTCTTACGCAGATGCACGGGGAAAACAATAGACGCGAGCACTTAACACGGCGCGGCCCCTGTGCCAACCTGCCCGTGCACCTGATGCCTAGGAACAGGTTAATCCTCTCAGGGGACAATTAATAAAAGTGTTAATTTATCTGTCATCAGTAGTGCGTGGTTATAGGTGGTCCGGTCGTCAGGAGCCACTCAGCGCTATATTTACATTGTTGTGTATCGCCTTAGCTTTGAACTAGGCCCGCGAGTATGTCGAGATTTGTGTGAGAGTACACTTTCTGGTGACACAACAATGTCGCACAATCCAACCAGAGGGATCATTCTAAACTAGGCCCGCGAGAATGTCGAGGTTTGTGGGAGAGTATACTTCCTGGTGACACAACAATGTCACACAATCCAACCAGAGGGATCATTCTAAACTAGGCCCGCGAGAATGTCGAGGTTTGTGGAAGAGTATACTTCCTGGTGACACAACAATGTCGCACAATCCAACCAGAGGGATCATTCTAAACTAGGCCCGCGAGAATGTCGAGGTTTGTGGGAGAGTATACTTCCTGGTGACACAACAATGTCGCACAATCCAACCAGAGGGATCATTCTAAACTAGGCCCGCGAGAATGTCGAGGTTTGTGGGAGAGTATACTTCCTGGTGACACAACAATGTCGCTCAATCAAACCAGAGGGATCATTCTAAACTAGGCCCGCGGGAATGTCGAGGTTTGTGGGAGAGTATACTTCCTGGTGACACAACAATGTCGCACAATCCAACCAGAGGATCATTCTAAACTAGGTCCTCGAGAATGTCGAGGTTTGTGGGTTAGTATACTTCCTGGTGACACAACAATGTCGCACAATCCAACCAGAGGGATCATTCTATACTAGGTCCGCGAGAATGTCGAGGTTTGTGGGAGAGTATACTTCCTGGTGACACAACAATGTCGCACAATCCAACCAGAGGGATCATTCTAAACTAGGTCCGCGAGAATGTCGAGGTTTGTGGGAGAGTATACTTCCTAGTGACACAACAATGTCGCTCAATCAAACCAGAGGGATCATTCTTAACAACACTCCTCAGGATTGGGGTGGGTCAAGCTTCGTTGCATAGAGTACATCTGTGTCATTCAACTCAGAATTTCTGCTGTTATGATGGCTAAATGAACAATATATTTTGGAAGATCGCACTTTTAGATTACGTATATTTTTGTTGTACTTTGTTTTCACTCTTGGTCTTATCATGATGTGCGATACTTGTAAGTGATTTACTATTGTAACATTAAATAAACTAGGAAGCTTCGCAAACGCTTTTTCAGGCGCGTTGCTGGATGAGCATAATTGTTTAAAAACGAAAAAAGCGTAAAATTGCAATTTTCATAAGAAATAATTATTCGATTACGCTTAATTTTCACGCGAATTCATAAAATTAAGGTTCTGTGAAAAAATTATTACAATTGGATAAAGCATGTTGATGTTATAAGTCGAAAAATTAAAAAAAAAATCGTAAAACTGCCATTATCATGAGAAATAGTTTTTCGATTGCGCTCAAATTGCACACGAATATATTATTTCATAAAACTAAGGTTCTGTGAAAAATAATTACATTCGGATATATCCATAAGTGTTATAATTGAAGAATGTTATTTTTAAATCGAACAAAATCGTAAAATTGGGATTTTCATAAGAAATAAATTTTCAATTGCGTAAAAACGTGGCAGTTCTTAGTTCAGAGATTTCGAAGGTCTCCAGAAAATGTCATCTCAATTGGAGTATCTGTTTAGCCGGAATCGTGGTAACAGACAGACAAAAATACAAAAAGAAAGAAAGAAAAATAAACATTCCGGATTTTTTTCTCCAGTGTAGTGAAATGGAATCTTCGCTTCGCTCGCTACGCTCATCCAATAATGTTAATTAAAGACTAGAGCATTTAATTGGTTAAATCACGTTTTATTTTAGGCGACTGGATGTGTGGTTTCTTACTGAGCAAATTATTCAGATGATACATTGGTAAATATCCTAGAGCGTGAGTAGGCTACAGGTTGGGGGTTGGGGTTGGGTTGTGTTCGAGACTCAGTTTTGCAAAACTATATAATATAGTTCATTTGAACGTGATATTCTATCAATATGTTATTGGTTGCGATGTTTTTTTCCAACAAACAAATGCTGTTAAGTGCACACTAATAAAATAGTAAAAGTTCGCTCACGATTACTCTTCAGAAATAAAATATAAATATGATATGTGCAATGAAGTCCTTGTGCTTTGACACGTGGAACATCCTCTCACTTAACCTCGCTGCAAGTACGAACATCACCCACGCTCACATTTGTATAAATACGCCGAGTGATCTGTTGTCTTTGCATTGCGAAACAACTGGCGCATTTTACTTCTCACTTATAGTCCAACAGATGTACGGTATACATTTCCCTCTAGAGAAACAACTGGCCAGCCAGATCTCTTCTCCCCATCTCATTATAAATCACACCAGATAGATCGCACGCCAGCGAATTAGACGACGTCTCGGCCCTCCTCACCTACGCACGGTGGCGCTCAGGTGTTCTCGCCATTCTGGACTTGGGCCACGGAAGTGTCAAAACACCGAGGAACAATGCCTCCCTTGGACGACTCAGCTATGACACACACATTTAATAATCCTAAATGTTACCTTCGAGAGAGTTTTCTTGTCTTGAAAACCATTTGATAGCCGGATAACAAGTCTTTTTCCGAGTTGATAATGCGTTTCTTTGTCTCCGTCCACAGACGGCGAGTTGTTGTGAAGATATTATGGATGGAGGTATTCTGTGTTTGGCACATTCTCCCATGCAGCCACGGGCCAGCCAGCCAACCTAATCAATCAGGGGAATAGGCCATGAAGACAACTCCCTCGTTTATTTATCCGCACAGTAGTTTCTTGGGGGCAACCCAGACGTAGGTTTGCAGGCCACGCCTATAGCTTGTCGCACTCAGCTCAGGTAAATGTCCTTTCAATAGAAGCTTCAACTTATTGCCGATTTAAATGTGAATGGCTTTAATTAAAGGGTATTGCTATTCCTAGCAAACGTGTGCATCTATTATTGGCAGTAAATTTGCTTATGAAGCGACTTAAGATACGTGAATACGTGGTTGTTAAAACTATATTTTCCACGCTCGATGCTCGTTATCTTGTGTTTCACGTCAATGACAGCCATTGAAACCTTGTTGTTATTATTGCAAACAAGATAAACTTTATAGCTTGCAAAGGAAACGCGTTTGATTGAAATCAAGAATACAATTTCGAATCAAATATATTAAAGAGTACATTTTACACATATCTTTACAGTGGGGAATTTGATCACATATAACTTTGGTCCCCCCCCCCCCACTTTAATCATGTGAGGAACCTTAAGTGAAATCCAAATCAGCTTTGTAACAAAAATTCATGGATATGTATATGTTCCTTAGCTAAGACCTTAGGCAGTTATTTTTATATGCAATTTTTTGGGAACAAACAAACTTTCAGTCGAATTTGTCTTGGCTTATTGGATGTGCGAAGCGAAGACTTCAATTTGACTTTGTGTTTTTTTGTTTTTTTTCCACCTACGTTACCCCAAGAAAAATGGCTCGGGTGTTTTGTTTTTGTTAGTTTTTTTGTCTGTTTGTTCGCACTCTACCGGCCAAACGGCATATGCGATCTTGATGAAAATTGGAGGGGACCTTCGAAATCTCTGAACTTAGACCTGCCACGTTTTTGGGTATAATCGATCAAGTATTTCTTATGATTTTCGTACTTTTACGATTTTTTTCATTTTTTAATTTGATATTTTCGTGATATTTGGCAAACGGCTACGCTGATATTGATAAAACTTTATGGGAACGTTTAAAATCACTAAAATTATATATGGTATGATTTTAGAGACATTTGAAAAAATATTTCTTATAGAGATCGTACTTTTACGATTTTTCCCCCGGTTTTTAATAAGATATTTTCGTGATATTTGGACCGATTCTGACCAAACGGGTGGGGCTACAACGTTCATTTTTTACGTTGACATAAAAATTATGGTGATGTACTGGCTCTTTAAAGAAAAAGTTGAAAAAGTTGGTCAAAATTCACAGAAATAAAGGTTTTAATATAGGCCTTTTACAGGTGTATAATGAACAAGTAATATCAAGTAACAATAGAAAAAGTAATGAGATTCCACATAAAAACGTAATCATTGGACATAAATATTCAAAAAAAAAGCTCATCCATCAACGCGACTGGAAAAAGCGTTCGCGAAGTGGCCAAGTTTATTATAACTTATAGCAGATCATGCTCCGACAATACTTCGCTATCAACACGGTAGCAATTTCTTTGATAGCTGATGTTCTTCTGTTCTTGCATTACGCACTTTTCCGCACTCGGATACGAACCCAACACCGTCACATCGGCTACTTCGCCAACATTGACTCATTACGAGACACTCGCCAAAAGGCAATCGTTTGTTATGTAGTATCTCGGTTGTTGCCACACTTATCACAACTAGAAGCTCAGACTTGTTGTTTTAAAAGAACAAATGAAATATTATATAATGTGAGGTGGGGAGTTTGGGAACAGGTTTCTTAAAGTGAGCAAGTCTTTTGCGTCTTACGATAGCAGCTGTATAGTTACATTTCAGTTGTAGTAATCCTAAGATAATTCAATAGTTTGTTGGTTGGCTTGTGCTTTGAATATTACTCAACCGATTTTAAACACAGTAAATTCGCGTTTGCATTTCTAACGCACGACCATTAATGTTGGTAATTTCGTGAGATTAAGTGGTCGCATACATCAACTCAAATGAAGTTGTAGAAATCATCATTTGAAGCAATGGAAGTGGCGCTGCGGATGCGCCAATTAATAAAATTAACCAAATTTGCCGAACGTTGGATTCGAGTCAATTTTCGTCACAGATTCGCTGGGCTGCGTTTACGTAAAGTTAATTTCACAAATTCCAATGCAGATTGGTATATTCATTCTAACTAGGAAAATAATTTGAAAGATAGTTTATAAAGGGGTCCCCTCATTGTCGACCTAGGGAAACTGCACAGAAAGTTCGGATTGTCGACCTCAAAATGCAGCTGCGTAAACTGGACAGTGAGCAAAGTCAGATACAAAATCTACAAGAGAAGGGTCACGGAAATCGACCTGGAGCCACTGAACAGAAGAGATACTGTAAATCAATAGGCACGCGCCACTCATGTGTAAAGCACAACCAGTCAAATAAAAACCCAAGCAACAATTAGTAGTCATAAATAATAAACAAATCGGTACAAATAATACTAGAAACAGGAGAGAACAGGGAGAACAGGAGAACGAAGATCACAGAACTGTTATAATTTATTTATCTCTTCGAGGATATAAGCACCACTCAATGCAACGAGGGTATCGGGACAACACACAGTTTATTCCCCAAATAGACGAGTTAGAGCCCAACTGGGTTTACTTCCGAACGCTATACTGGATGTAAACTGTCAATACAGCTAATAGTCAGTGGAAAAGTAACGAATACCCAAATCTGTAAATTTATATTTTAAGTCGATTTTGATTATGTCAACACTGATCAGGTTGTAAGTATGCATATGTACGTAAGTTTAAATGAAATACGTTTGTTGAAAAAAAAATTCTACTCTGTGGTAAAAGGTATAGAAGGTACTCAGTACTCCCATATCTGCATCTCGCTTTAGGATAAGTCAGATTCACCCAAACAGTAAAATATTAACAGTAAAATATTACTGGTCAGATAACTCGGCCCAGTGGATAAACTAATTTATAATAACCGACTTCAATATCGGTTAGATAGAAGTGCAAATATCCCTCATTTACTACAAACATTGGCATCGATTTGGAAATACCGATAAAGTCTGAAAGACACGTAGATGAGGGATTCGCCTACAATAACCTTAGTTCCACACGGCTTGATCCTGCGCCCCAACCGTACGAGCAAGATTTAATAAAATATATGCTGTGTACGCTGCAATACACGGGATATTTGATTCGTTAGTTTCAGATTGCCAAAGGTGGTACACAGGGTTGTGTGCTGTCTCCATTGCTGTTCAATCTGTCATTACTAAAATGAGCATTGCGTCTCAAAACTACGATAAACAGACAACGGGTCCCTGTTCGGAATACAGGACTCACACGCGCCACTTTTATACCACTTTTATAAAAAGAGGTCGGCAAAAGTATGTGAGAACGGGTTGGGGTATAAGCTAGATCTCAGTTTCGACTAAAAGAATTGAGCAAGCAATGAAACGAATCTGGGCCAAAACCGTAGTTGCCGGCGACAGCTGTTTTAATGTCGCATTTCAACAAACAAAACTCAAAATTTTAACAACCCGACTTTAAATTTTCAATTTCAAAATAAAAATATAGTTATTTGTGTGCCTGCCATCACTGTTTTAGAAACAATAAGAAGTTAGCAGTCATACTTAAAAAACTGAGACATTTTTGTTATCCCAAAAATGATTAGTGGTAACTGGAAGAGAAGGCGACGTCTTGTCACCCTAGAGTTAGAGCGCAGAGCGCACATGCACACACACGCATGGTACAAGGCCAACTCCCCCGCGGCGCCCAGCTCGCTCCTCGCCTGCCGACAGTGATCCAGTTTCGTAACCACCTGTTGTATCCACAAGGTGTCCACGCGGGGCGAGATCACCTGCGCATGCGCGAGCCATGACCTCAGAAGATGACAGCTAAACAAGATCAACGTCAAAAACAACATACACTTTATACAGCGATTAAACGAGAAACGCGGATTAAAGCGGTAAAATAATGTTAATTTATTGGGCAGCGTGGCCAATTGTTAATTAGTCGGTTCAGTTTTTTTTTCTTCCGTGGCGTCTTCTAATGTTTAACTTCTACGCAACTAATATACATAAAATGTCCACCTTGCGCTGTTTTAAATATATTTCTATGATATATAACTAAATTTGTTATTTCGTACACAGCCCATACATATCCGAGAGCCCCTGTGGCGGATGAACGTCAATATTAGCCTCCGCTCGGAATACTCGCCAAACCTCATCAAGGATATCATGAGCATCCTGTTTTTCTATTTGCTTAAAAGAAAACAGACATGACAAAGCAACGCGTAGCATTTCTTCCTAGACTCCCAATTTTGTGTAAAATCTAACTCGAAATATTTAACTATAAACACGTTGTAATCATTACAAGATAAAGATAAAAATAATACAACAAGCCTCACCGATGGTTGTATATGACATCGCAATTACAAGTGAGACTTATCCGGATGGTCGTCGAACGATCCCAGCCGCCGGCAATCCTGACTGAAGTTTGTCCAGGGGCTTAATCCTCAGTCATAGGTGACTTGGTTGGTCAGCTGAAGAAACTCAGATGTGTAACCATAGCGGCAATTTCTATGACACACTGTGTAATTGAAGTATGACTGGGGCTATGTCTCACACACATTGCTGAGGCCAGGGGCCCCGACAAGATTTTTGCAACTGGTGGCAATTTCATGGAATTTTCTCCAGACCCCTCCAGCACTCGAAATACAAATGAAAATGTGGCGGGACGGTATAGTAAGAGCGCCAGCCTCCATGTGCGTAATGCCTGGTCGCCTTTCGCACGAATGGTGCTGTTTAGAGCCTTAGCCCAACAACTGCAGCACTGGCGAAAAATATGCTAGTCAGGTTTAGAGTACGTTTTGAGCGTTAATAAAGTAGTGCGCTGATTACAATAACAAAATAATAATATAGAAAATCCCAGCGTCCCTGGCTGAGGCTACTTGAAATGGGGTGCTCATACTAATAGTGGGTGCTGAGGCTAGTAGTGGGTGTTCTATGGCTACGCTATAAGACTCTCAAACCGAGCTGAGCAAGACGAATATTGACCTCTCACCCGCGCGCGAGTTATTAGGCTCGGGCTGCCAAACGGCGAGTGTGAATACAGCAGGTAGATGAAGAAAGCCATTAGTTACCGGATCAATAAGACGGATTATTACTAGTATTATTCACGACTTACCATTTCGAAATACCACAATTCGATTCACGGTATTATACGTGATGTAAACCGCTTTCAGCATCATCACATTCGTTATCATGATGTATTGACCACCGAACTTTAATAAACTGCACGTTATTTCAGGAGTGTTGAAATGTTTCTAAAAAACGTTCGGTAGGTTAGTTGTTTCTTAATTCTCGGCAGTAAACTTAAGTATATCTTGTGGAGGATGTATAAACCCTTAACGTATTACAGACAACGACAATGTAAAACTCAAATCATCCATAGTTAATAATCACTAGGTTAGATTCATTCGAAGTAGATGAATGAACGTTGATTTCATAAAAATAAACATGTCAAAGTCAAACAATTAGTCTAAGTTTTAAAGCATCCATTAATAGAATCGTCACACTCAACGACGGTAGGGTTGTCTGTGTGCGAAGTGGAATTATTCAGGTTGACAGTGTTAGTTTGGATTTAACTATCTTCGTTAAAAAATATACAATACAATAGTATTTATTATTAATTAGGTTTTAATACACACTTCAAAGATATTCACATCATGAAATAACCATCTATACAAATTTGTATACATTATTATATCTCATACGTAAATCAAACATTACTTATATCCATTCTATACAACTGAAGACAAGAAGAATAACTTACTTGTGACAAATATATTTGAACACAAAAAAGATTATAAGTTCTTTCAAGGTCAGTCATAAGTGCAAAATGCAAAAGTCCTGCATATTGCAGATTGCATATAATGTAGATTAATGCATTGTATGTATGAGGCGTCAAGTTATGAACCTTAAGACATCATACTGGGCGTGAGAGTACCTCGTGAGAGACAAAGCTACAACTTACCTAATAGTCTGCAATACCAGTGTTTTTTCTGGAACTTTTCCTGAACCCAGTTTTTATCAGATTGTTACCAGCCTTTGAACATATGCTATGGTCATGTATATACAGTTTTCTTTAGAAGCACGTTTTTTAAACCATCATAAAACAATCTAAATAAATGAAATGGATTTTTAGGGGTTTGGATTTTTGTAAAATCATCAAAATGGTAAATTTCACAATTTGTTTGTGTGTAATGCGCAATAATTAGACGAGGGAGCGGAGCATAGATACTACGACTGAGGATCTCCATTCAAGAAAATCGGCGCTATTGTGATTCTGTGTGCGTGTATGTACATCGAAAATCAGCCGATTTGCTAAACAGATTGCGCTGAAATTTTAAACAGACATCCGGTACGAGTTTACTGAGAAATGTTCACAAAATCAGCGAAATGCATTACGATTTAAATCTACAGTAAATAAAAACGTGATTTTTTTAAAATATCGATATAGCATTTTGTTTAAATTTTCCATATTATGTGATAAAGGCCATAGCCTGCAATATAAACAATTCTGAAAGTCGTTATCAGTTAAAATGGTTTAATTATGTATACTTATGTATAATTATTTAGGATGAAGACTTAAGATCTGTTGAAAAATAAACAAAACGTATAGTTGTTACCATAAGAATAAATTATATAGACATTTGGACATGAATGAGCCACGAGAGTGTTTTTTGCCACTTGAATATCACATGCTGCAGTTCTTTCTGCGTTCAGTCCATTTATTTATTAGTTAGTTACTACATCGGCCTACATTAATTTAAAAGTGCATTTTACTTTTATGAACTTTGTAACGGCCATTAGTATTAACTAAAAGGTTGGGGGTGGATTGGCCGATTTATCTTCAATCACCCTTATAATTAATGTTTATTACCGTTACAAGTTAAAAAAGTAAAATGCACATTTAAATTAATGTAGGCCAATATAGTAACTAACTTATAAATAAATTGAATAAACCCAGAAAAAAAATGCTGCATGTGATATTCAAGTGGTAAAAACGACTCCCAGATGACTCATTCATGTCAAAAGCTAATAATATCAAATGTAATGTAAATAATTTAGATGTAGGCTTATTATGGCTTTATCTATGAAAAGGATAGACGTTTAAAAAGAAAGAAAAAAATATTATAGCCGATTCTTGCAGGCTGTAGCCTCTGTAGATACAGGGAAAGTATGGGCTGTATGGCTGTACCTAAGCAAGTCATTGCGTTGAGTACCCGGGAACATTCCATTTCTTCCCCCTACCTAAGGCTGAATCTAGATAGCATAGGGATTTCCTCACTAACCTATTAGGCTAGGGATGCAAAATGTTCCCGGGTACTCAACACATGGCTCGCTCACTCGTCTAACAATGACTTTGTCGTTTTCCTGGTATTTAGTAATTTTTGACTATAGATGAGTGGCCATATCCTTGCTTGACAATTATTACGCAAAATTGCACATCGATCGGAAGACAACTGGAAGTAGGAAAAGTTCCCCAAAACGTTTCAAATACTTGAATGCAGGTGTATTGTGTGTGCACTGTCTGGAGTGAGGTGGACCGATCTGTCCTAATCGAATGCAGACCTAGGAAGACGATTGAAGCCGGCCACGTGACCACGAGACGCGAGCCCTGTGCGGCAGCTGCTGTCGAGCAGCCAACACGCGAGGAAGTCCTACACCCGCAAGACGTATTTACTATAATTTCTACATAAAATTACCTCTAATGGTTTCGTCCAGTGCTCGTCGATACGAAGCAGGTATTAGTGACGGAGAAGCCATGGTTATACCAGACAAGAGTTTCACGCATTCTCTACGAGTTTGATTTTGGAAATTTCAAATCTGCCAGGGCGTTTTAGCAAATGGCAAACAAAATGATTATTTATACTAATGGCAACAGGTTTTGTTGAGTATTAATGACAAATGTTACAACATCTTCACAGTTTATCACGTACAACTTGTAAAACAAGAGCAGTTGTCGTCCGTTAGGAGTAGCCACACCGACTCCTGACTCCTATCCCGACCTACCTGTATTCCTCGCTTCCCTAAGATGCACTTAACAGTTGTCATGTGCCAGCTTGTCATTCTTAATTTCCACACCCAGTTCTCACCAACTATTCCATAAAGTCCAGGTCCAATGAGCTTAAATTGCTTGACTGAAGCCACTTTTGATGCAATTTGTCGAATCATGCTGAGTGTTTCCGTCTTCTTAGGAACAGACCTTGGTAGTTTTATGAAGCTAATTGTAACACTTTCTTTTTGAAACACGTTATTACTAAAGAACTATTAATTATTTACTTCGAATGATTTATAATCAAATCTGGCACTAGTAACATTCCAATAACACACTAGAATTTGCTTGTATTTAAATAGTAATAGAAAATACTTTTAAAATAAAATCACAAATTTTACCCTTTGGCTATGCAATAGGAAAATATATCACATTACGAAATCAGTACCGGCTTATTACTTAGCTACATTACTCACTGACAACGATCTTTAGCTTTAGCTAAGATAATAACTATCTAGAATTTACGACGAAACGTGCCTTATGACGTGACAAATTCTCGAGCCAATTATTCACGATTATCACATTATAACTTTCAACGATAAAGTGCGATAATTTCCTGGGTGGAATTAATGTCATCGCGCCAAGCACATGCAGTCGATATCTTTGAGCGTGCCGCGATGAGGTCCAAGTTTCGGAGTATCAATGCCCTCCGAAGTGTCAAGTGCAAACACCTCGGTATCGGAATGTATGTGTTCCACCTGCTGTGATTATGTTACCCATGAATGAAAGAGAATGGCGCAAGAACGCACGATCCATCAGTGTTGGGATACAAAGCGCATAATGTTGTAATGATCGGGCGGCCAGGCTTATTTGTACGTCTGTTCGTCTCCCGTGGAGACCCTACCGAAGATGCGGAGCCTCCCACCCAATCGAGCCTTCCACCCACCCGAACCTTCCACGGTTCCACTCACCGGACGCTGCCATTAGCTACTTTGAAAATATCTGAGAGTACAAATAAGTGATTGTTTGCGTTGTGTCGCTTTGTATACCGTTCTAAAGATGTGTTCAAGGAATTAAGTAGTTTTAATTATGCCTTTCAATTTTGGAACCATATTAATTTCTACTGTGCAGAAATCAAGATCGTATTGACGACATTGTTAAAGCTTATCGATTTTCGTAAGAATTACAACGATAATAAGTATAAGATGTTGACACGTCAACCTGGGTAGAATTGGAGTGGAGCGGTGATTGGTTAGGTCGAGTCCACGTCGTCACCTAGGACAGATACCGGTGGTTTAGCTGACGTCACAGCTCAAATCTTACAAGCCTCTTATCTCGAGGACTGTGCACTGTATACATGTGGGATTTAAGTAACGAACATCTTTCAACGAGAAATAATGCCTCATGAATGATTGCAAATAAGTTGACTAGTCCAACTACTTGTTACGGTTTTAGTTTAGAATGGATAGAAAATCAACAAAATGGCATATAATGCAAAAATGTCAGTAAATTATCGTGAGAATTTCCAAAACTGGTTTGTAATGTTAAACGTACACTTCCTTGAAATATCATTATCATCTACAAGTTTTGTGTAGTTAAATTTCATGTGTTGGTATTCACGCAAGCAAGCCTGCTTTCAAACCATACATATATCATTGATCTAAGTTAAGTCTTTTAGTAATTTTTGAAAGCTGCTGTTTTGCATTTTGACTAACATGTTAAGTTTAAAGTCGCTCACACAATTTGATTTTGAGCAAAATAAATGTTGGGGTTTTGACAGTCTCCGATTTCAATACAAATGAAAATAACTCTGCGATTGAACACGAAGAAATGTAAATCCAGAAAGTAAATGACTATGGTTATGATGCCCCTCACGTGCCAACGAGTGTTGTAGGAGGGGGTACCGACGCCGCGTGGGATCAAGCCGTCTATTACCAGGTATATTCTCTTGTCACTCACTCTATAATCACAGGTAATGACATCGTCACGGGGTCACCGATAGGCATCGATTTATTAATCTTAATCACATTTTGTTGAAGCCAGTCACAACAACGACTCAGGCAGTTTTGGTGGCTGTTAAACTGTCAATGATAGATGCCAGTGAAACTAGACACAACGAATGTTGTAAGTAACTATTTAGTAGTAGCAGTAGTAGTAGTAATTTTTTTTCATTTGACTGATACAGAGTAAAAGTATAACACAATCGCATATTCTCTAAATAGAGAGATACGTGGAGTGAAATGAATAAAGTGGTTGTTAGAATAATTTTAACAAAGGTTAAAGAGATAAAGGTTCGTGATATTAAACATAGAAAATTGCAATGACATTTACAAAAGATGTACACAATAATAATTATTACAATGTTAAATTGTTAAAAAAAGGGCATTAAGCATTGAATGTAATATTTTACAAAATTTATGTAAAGCTATGCTTTAAAGAAACCCTAAATAAATATAAATAAATAAATAAATAAATTGATAAATGATAAACGGTTTAATTTAAATCGGTATATAAATTAAATTTAGGCAGAGCCCAGAGAGGTATTTATGGAGAGAGTAAAAACGTTTGGTAATTAAAAGTTGAAATAGTGGAAGAGGTTCGTATATTGTTGGGTAACTTGTTATGGAGAGTTAACGCTAGATATTGTGGACCTATTTTTTTGTTTCATTAGAAGAACAGCATTGTTCAATTGTTCAATACCCTGTTGATACTCGGTACTTTGCAATTACAGTTTTACTAATAGTAAATTAAAAATAGATAATTCATTGTTATTTGGTTGAGAAAAAATAACAAAGTATGCTGCTGCCTAAACTTAAGTATTTATAACAAAAATCGTGCTTAAAACAATTGTGTTTTAGCACATCTGTGGTCATTGTCGTCGTTATTGATTGTCGTTTTTTTCTGCGAGGCCCACAGTTCAAAAGACTCAATTACAAACCTGGTCTTAGTTCAGCCTGGAAAGTTGTAAGCTATGACCATCGGATACAATACGGTTAAATTGCAAATTCCTCTCTTCCCAAACCGAAGGAGCGAGCCCCCTCAACAAATCACGTCAATTGGGCCGTGAGCTAAGTATGCTGCGAACCAGAGGCTACTGGGTAGGGAAGCCGTCATCGCTCATCGGCCAAATGAATTGGGAGATGAATGGATTGCCTGGCGTAGTAATCTTATGAGCGATTGTGGATTGTGCTGTCACCCAGTGTTCGGTCGAGCAGTGTTTGAATCTGCCGCCGCCGCGAGGGGAATGAGATATGGGCGGTTCTTGACAACCCACGCTTTGGGGTCACGCCGAGGACAGGATAGAGGTAGCACATGTGATGCACTGAGGACAGGATAGAGGTAGCACATGAGATACACTGAGTTCACTAAGGACAGCATAGAGGTAGCACATGTGCTACCTTGAGGACATCATAGAGGTAGCTCATCAGCTTCATTGAGGACAGCATAGAGGCAGCACATGAGATACACTGAGCACATCATAGAGGCAGCACATGTGCTACACTGAGGACATCATAGAGGTAGCTCATGTGCTACACTGAGCACATCATAGAGGTAGCTCATGTGCTATACTGAGGACATCATAGAGGTAGCACACGAGATACACTTGAGACAAAGTAGAAGAAGCTCATGTGTTACTTGCGAGGTACTCGTTATCGCCAAGTTGACGATGTTGTATTGTACTATAATGTATGTACTATATGATATAAATATATATACTTCTTCGGTAAGATTGAATGTTACCGAAGAACCTTTTCACTGTTTTTTTCAGTCAAAGGTAATAATGAAATTGAGTGCTTGAAAATATGTTTAGGATATTCCCTCTTTGCTATTTGCCATCCTCTCACTGACTAGTTTCCCTTGGAAGGATCTCCCACTAGCAATGTATCATTAGTTGAATATAATTGCGTGTAATATGCAGAGCGCTTGATACTGGCAATAATCGTAAAAGTACGTTTTCTACATTTTCCACTCGTTGCATTACATTTTATAATACTTCATTCCCCAGCATGCATAACAACAAACAAATCTTGACTTAGCATATTATTTTGTACGCTAAATGTAATCACATACCTGAACAGCAATATCATAACCTAGGTTGTTTATAGTTTAAGCAATATAGATTAACAACAAATTTATCGCTGTCCCTAGAAAGAACGTCATGAATAGTGAATATTCTCTTTGACTGTTTCGTCATTAGCAGGACACTATTTTACAGGTGCTCATCAGAAGGTAAGTCATTGACTTCACTGTCCACTAACTGGTACGTCGACAACATATCACTTGGAAATTCTTCTTCTTCTAACTTACTGATATAACATAATATTGATAGATAATCGTAATAATTTATTGTCCTGTTCTGTTAGGATTAGTAGGTATCCGAAGAATTATGAATGCGTCTCATTATCGTCTCGAATATAGTGCGATACAAATAAGCTCACCCCAACTGGTTACAATGGAGTTGATTTGGCCTTTCTTTTTCCTTCAAATATTGTAAACAAAGTGTTTCTTCAAAACGCACAGATTTGTACCAAATTACCTTGAATATACATTTTCCCGGGGGCAAGCCCACGGAGCCCCTAGTTTTCATTATTGTGCGTTTAAGAAGTTTTCCTAAATCCCAAATAATGGCTCTGCCAATAAACTGAGAAAACGAAAAAAAATAACAAAATTGATTTCCCAAACGCACAAATTATCTAACGATTCAGGATATACATTTTTTAATGGGAAGGCCCCCGGATTCCTCTTGTAGTACTAAATTCTTCATTGATTACTTTCACAATGTGTATTTTTTCCCAAATTCTGGCTATTCCGCTACGAGGAGGCAAAGAGGAATAACACACCGTTGGCTTTATGAGTTCAACAATTTAAACATAAGCGCAATATGTTCAGCGATTCGGCTGATTTTGTAGTACACACAAGCACACACACGCACAGAGTCACAGAATAAGCGCCGTTTATCTTGAATAGTAATCCTCATTCGCTTCGCTCACGCGTCTAATAAATCATATAAATTGCCGGTAAAACGCGCCAAATCAATTCTAGGATCACCAAAATTTAAAAAATTCCCTGCAAGGCTAATCTGGGGAAGACAAAAAAGAATTACAAACCGTTGGCTTTATGAGTTCAACAAAAAAAACATAATATTTTCAGCCATTTCATTAAAATTTCATTACATAAAAATGAGGCTATCAACATTTATAAAATCAGATTAATTGCTGGTAAAATGCACCAAATCCACATTCTAGGATCACCAAAATTGAAAAAATTTCCTGAGGGGCTAAACTGGGGAAGACGAAAAGAATGACAAACCTTTGGTTTTATGAGTTCAACAAAAACTTTTTTTCAGCCCTTTCATTAAAATTTCATTGGATGAGCGTAGCAAGCGAAGCGAGTGAAGCGAAGACTTCAATTTCACTGACCCCCCAAAAAATTTAGCTCGGGTGTTTTTTTTTTTGTTTTTTTTTTTTTTTTGTATTTTTGTCTATTTGTTAGCGCTTTACCGGGTAAACGGCATATGCGATCTTGATGAAAATTTGACAGGACCTTCGAAATCTCTGAACTTAGGCTTTTGGATACAATCGAAGAAATATTTCTCATGAATATCGTACTTTTACGATTTTTTTCGATTTTTAGTGCGATATTTTCGTGACATTTGGGCGATTCTGACCAAACGGGTGGGGCTACAACGTTCACATTATACATGGACATTAAGGTTATGGTGATGTAGTACCTTTTGAAAGAAAAAATTGAAAAAGTTAGCCAGAATCTATAGAAATAAAGCTTTTAATATAAGTTTTTAGATTTTTTGTGCGATATTTTCGTGCCATTTGGGCCAATTCTGACCAAACGGGTGGGGCTACAACGTTCATATTATACATGGACATTAAGGTTATGGTGATGTAGTACCTTTTGAAAGAAAAAGTTGAAAAAGTTAGCCAGAATCCATAGAAATAAAGCTTTTAATATAAGTTTTTTACGGTAAATAATACCAATTGACAAGAAACAATAGAAACTTGACAACAATCACCTACAATGCGTAGGCAACAAAACAAAGCACTTGCAAAAGTAGAGATATCCCACGCAAACTAAAAACTATAAAACGCTCATCCATCAACGCGGCGGGACTTTAGCGTTTTCCTAGTTACATAAAAATGAGGCTATCAACATCTATACAATCAGATTAATTGCTGGTAAAACGCACCAAATCCATTCTAGGATCACCAAAATTGAAAAAATTCCCCCACGAAAGTAGGGGTGGGTATAGTTAAAATGTTGTGGGCACCGATCACTCTTAGTAGTTCGCCACGCCACTGAGCATGCACAACAACAAACAAATCTTGACTTAGCATATCATTTTGTACGCTGAATCATAAATGTAATCACATACCTGAACAACAATATCATTACCTAGGTTGTTTATAGT
This sequence comes from Sweltsa coloradensis, assembly GCA_024449915.1. Classification (NCBI taxonomy): domain Eukaryota; kingdom Metazoa; phylum Arthropoda; class Insecta; order Plecoptera; family Chloroperlidae; genus Sweltsa; species Sweltsa coloradensis. Next base: position 38,631 of record JAMZAV010000586.1, read on the forward strand.
TCAAGCAATATAGAGTAACAACAAATTTATCGCTGCCCCTAGAAAGAACGTCATGAATAGTGAATATTCTCTTGGACTGTTTCGTCATTAGCAGGACACTATTTTACAGGTGCTCATCAGAAGGTAATTCATTGACTTCACTGTCCACTAACTAATATGTCGACAACATATCACTTTGAAATTCTTCTTCTTCTAACTTACTGATATAACATAATATTGATAGATAATCGTAATAATTTATTGTCCTGTTCTGATAGGATTTGTAGGTATCCGAAGAATTATGAATGCGTCTCATTATCGTCTCGAATATACTGCGATACAAATAAGCTCACCCCAACTGGTTACAATGCAGTTGATTTGGCCACTCCTCATAGATTTCATGCTAGTTGACATAAACGTTTCACTTCTATATTTCGTGATCTTAAAACAAGCACAGTATACATGTAATTGGCAGTATTGTCAGTACCCAAAATAAAGGGAATTCACAAAACACTAAGAAATACTATAGAAATGTACAGCATTGTACCAACTTTATTTTAACCAGGAAGCTTCGCAAATGCTTTTTTGTCGCGTTGATGGATGAGCTTTTTGTTAAAGTTTTTAGTTTGCGTGGGATATCTTTACTTTTGCAAGTGCTTTGCTTTGCTGCCTACGCATTGTAGGTGATTGTTGTCAAGTTTCTATTAATACTTGTCAATTGGTATTATTTACCGTAAAAAACTTATATTAAAAGTTATATTTCTATGGATTATGTTAAACTTTTTCAACTTTTTCTTTCAAAAGGTTCTACATCACCATAACCTTAATGTCCTTGTTGGATGAGCGAAGCGAAGACTTCAATTTCACTGACTCCCCAAAAAATTAGCTCGGGTGTTTTTTTTTGTTTGTTTTTTTTTTTCTGTCTTCTTGTTAACTCTCTACCAGGCAAACGGCATATCCGATCTTGATGAATATTGAAGGGGTCCTTCGAAATTTCTAAACTCAGAGGTGTATTGTTTTTTGGTACAATCGAAGAAATATTTCTCATGAATATTTTCGGACGACGATTTTTTTCGATTTTTAGTGCGATATTTTCGTGACATTCGGTCCGATTCTGACCAAACGGGTGGTGCTACAACGTTCATATTATACATGGACATTAAGGATATGGTGATGTAGTACCTTTTGACAGAAAAAGTTGAAAAAGTTAGCCAGAATTTATAGAAATAAAGCTTTTAATATAAGTTTTTAGATTTTTGTGCGATATTTTCGTGCCATTTGGGTCAATTCTGACCAAACGGGTGGGGCTACAACGTTCATATTATACATGGACATTAAGGTTATGGTGATGTAGTACATTTTAAATGAAAAAGTTGAAAAAGTTAGCCAGAATCTTTAGAAATAAAGCTTTTAATATAAGTTTTTTACGGTAAATAATAACAAGAAGAAACAATAGAAACTTGACAACAATCACCTACAATGCGTAGGCAGCAAAACAAAGCACTTGCAAAAGTAAAGATATCTCACGCAAAAAAACTTAAAAAAGCTCATCCATCAACGCGACTAAAAAAAACGTTTGCGAAGCTTCCTAGTATAATATGAACGTTGTTGCCCCACCCGTTTGGTCAGAATCGGCCCAAAGGGCACGAAAATATCGCACTAAAAATAGAAAAAAATCGTAAAAGTACGATATTCATGAGAAATATTTCTTCGATTGTACCCAAAAACAATACACTTCTAAGTTTAGACATTTCGAAGGTCCCCTCCAATTTTCATCAAGATCGGATATGCCGTTTGCCTGGTAGAGAGCTAACAAACAGACGGAAAAACAAACAAACAAAAAAAACTCCCGAGCCTAATTTTTTGGGGTTCAGTGAAATTGAAGTCTTCGCTTCGCTCATCCAATGATAGAAAGTGTATTTATTATATTCTTTACGTTCTCATAACTAGGAAAACGCTAAAGTCCCGTCGCGTTGATGGATGAGCTTTTTTGTAAGTTTTTAGTTTACGTGGAATCTATTTGGATGAGCGAAGCGAAGACTTCAATTTCACCGACCCCCCAAAAAATTTAGCTCGGGTGTTTTTTTTTTTTGTTTTTTTTTGTTTTTTTTTTTTGTTTTTTTTTTTGTTTGTTTTTTTGTCTGTTTGTTAACTCTCTACCAGACAAACGGCTTATCCGATCTTGATGAAAATTTGACAGGACCTTCGAAATCTCTGAACTTAGAGGTGTATTGTTTTTGGGTACAATCGAAGAAATATTTCTCATGAATATCGTACTTTTACGATTTTTTTCGATTTTTAGTGCGATATTTTCGTGACATTTGGGCCAATTCTGACCAAACGGGTGGGGCTACAACGTTCATATTATACATGGACATTAAGGTTATGGTGATGTACTACCTTTTGAAAAAAAAAGTTGAAAAAGTTAGCCAGAATCCATAGAAATAAAGCTTTTAATATAAGTTTTTTGAGTTTTTGTGCGATATTTTCGTGCCATTTGGGCCAATTCTGACCAAACGGGTGGGACAACAACGTTCATATTATACATGGATATTAAGGTTATGGTGATGTAGTACCTTTTGAAAGAAAAAGTTGAAAAAGTTAGCCAGAATCCATAGAAATAAAGCTTTTAATATAAGTTTTTTACGGTAAATAATACCAATTGACAAGAAATAAAAGAAACTCGACAACATTCACCTACAATGCGTAGGCAGCAAAACAAAGCACTTGCAAAAGTAAAGATATCCCAAGCAAACTTTAAACTTTAAAAAGCTCATCCAACAACGCGGCGGGACTTAAGCGTTTTCCTAGTTACTTAACAAGTGCCTTTTGAACGCATTATTGGTGATTGTTGTCAAGTTTCTATTGTTACTTGTAAAATGTTATTATAAACCTAAAAAAACTTATTTTAAAACCTTTATTCTATGGATTCTGGCTAACTTTCAACTTTTTCTTTCAAAAAGCAATACATCACCATTACCTTAATGTCCATGTGAAATATGAACGTTGTAGCCCCACCTGTTTGGTCAGAATACACCCAAATGTCACGAAAATATCGCACTAAAAATCGAAAAAAATCGTAAAAGTACGATATTCATGAGAAATATTTCTTCGATTGTACCCAAAAACAATACACCTCCAAGTTCAGAGATTTCGAAGGTCCCCTCCAATTTTCATCAAGATCGGATATGCCGTTTGCCTGGTAGAGAGTTAACAAACAGACAGAAAAAAAAAAAAAAACACCCGAGCTAAATTTTTGGGGGTCAGTGAAATTGAAGTCTTCGCTTCGCTCATCCAACAATGATGTTTGGTCTCAGAGAGGAAATTGGCGCCAATCATAAACTAATTAAATACCAATTTTCTAATAAGCTCATATTTATTTTCAGTTGCATTTCGTTGTTCTCATCATGATCACGTGCATGTCATATCAGTGAGTTTAACAGTGAGAAGTCTCTCTCTCTTTACTACTAGGAAAACGCTAAAGTCCCGCCGCGTTGATGGATGAGCTTTTAAAAATGTTTAGTTTGCATGGGATATCTTTACTTTTGCAAGTTCTTTGTTTTGCTGCCTACGCAATACGCATTGTAGCTGATTGTTGTCAAGTTTCTTTTGTTACCTGTCAATTGGTATTATTTTCCGTAAAAAACTTATATTAAACGCTTTATTTCTATAGATTTTGGCTAACTATTTAAACTTTTTCTTTTAAAAGGTACTACATCACCATAACCTTAATGTCCATGTATAATATGAACGTTGTAGCCCCACCAGTTTGGTCAGAATTGGCCCAAATGGCACGAAAATATCGCACAAAAAATCAAAAAACTTATATTAAATGCTTTATTTCTATGGATTCTGGCTAACTTTTTCAACTTTTTCTTTCAAAAGGTACTACTACATCATAACCTTAATGTCCATGTATAATATGAACGTTGTAGCCCCACCCGTTTGGTCAGAATTAACCCAAATGTCACGAAAATATCGCACTAAAAATCGAAAAAAATCGTAAAAGTACGATATTCATGAGAAATATTTCTTCGATTGTACCCAAAAACAATACACCTCTAAGTTCAGAGATTTCGAAGGTCCTGTCAAATTTTCATCAAGATCGGATATGCCGTTTGCCTGGTAGAGAGTTAACAAACAGACAAAAAAAAAAAAAAAAAAAAAAAAAAACACCCGAGCTAAATTTTTTGGGGGTCAGTGAAATTGAAGTCTTCGCTTCGCTCATCCAATAAAGTTCCAACGAAATTTCAGCTATACTGCAACAAAAATGCCGTCCATTGAATATATGCGGTATTGTCATGAACAAAGCTCATACCCATAGATTACACATCATTAACGTTAAACCAATCATTGATGATTTATTGTGTGCTAAGGCTAATGAAGTTGCCCGTGCAATGCCAGCAGCAACTAATATATTAATGTGACAATAAATCTCAGCTCACTAAGAACCTGTCGCTGGAATTCGTGCTTTAGAAAGAAGTTTTTTGATACAAGGAATAATTGTGAAGCTGTAAATCATAAAAATAGAGGGTCCTCTGTGTTATTAACGTCAGAGTTTTTCACACTTGCATCTATAAAGCCACGATTACAGAAGATTATGAATCGTTGGATTAACAGAAGCCATGAGCACACTGGTGACGTTCCTCCGTCTCATTGCTCGTTTACTTTGTGTGATGTTGGAGTTGCGAACTATGTGGGCCTAGGTTTTAGACTTTGTTGTAATATAAGACATGTCATTGTGAGTGACTTATTAGTGACTAGTTACCTCGTTATATTCAATGATTCGCCCTAGAGACCAAACTATATCTGCATTCTGCAAGGTATTTGCGAGGGGGTAGGCCTACAACAGTGTAAGTATTTACTCGCAATAATGAGAAGATAATAATATTGCATAATATCAATTTCATCCACTTGCAATTGAAATAAAATAATATAAATAGAGTGAAAATTACAAAAATTTAGGAAATCAATACATCAGTTCGATTGATATTCATAAATCATGAGGCAGGGGACTCCTAATAGAAACCCATCGACATTGCAATACACGTGACGTAAACAATTTATTTAATAAGGCATAATATTATATAGTATGATAATAGCAGTATAAAAGTTTGCTATACTATTGTTGCAAAATAATTCCAAGTCAATATTACGACAAGCGAGAAACAGTTTTGGCATGTTAAACACTATACATATAGCTATGGCAATTGGCAAATTAGTTAAATCCTTTATTTATTTTAGTCTTCCCCTGATACAAGTTGAATAAATAAAAGGTGTTTTTATGTTCATTGACAATTTTAAGACCAACCCAGAATTTACAATGAATAGATTCTACATTCAATATTCCTCGTTTAGCCTATAAATGTAGTCAATGAACTATATGCTGAGCTATTTGTGCTGTCAACGTGATGCCATGGGAAGTGAACGAAGTATGCTCCGTTCCCAACTAATAACTCTTGTGTCGATATCAGATGTGTCCCAGCGTAGCTGTCACCGGACCCGTCAGTCCACCCACATTCTTCCAGGGCTCCTAGTTTATACGTAACGAACGGGTTAACTCTCCGAATTTATAGGTACTGCTTCTATCTGGCTGGTTGTCTGCGCGCAAGACGGATGGGGCTGCATGGTTGCATAACACAAAACTATGCGTGGATATTAGACTCCCCCCTCTACATGTGGAGCACGTGTCAGTGCTATCTGCACGCCCCCAAACAAGGAGATCGCCGGCCACTCAGGGGTGTACGATACTAACTCACTGATCACAAGCTTTATATTGTATTGGCATTGTGTTCGAAACTTACTACTTTCCGAAAACATTGCTTTTCTGTTCCAAAATATGTAAGAACAACCTCTAATCAAATTGTAAACGAAACTCTCAAATTTTCAATATTTTCACAGTTACCTTACTTCTTAATTGTACTAAGAAGTAGAGGCACGTTTAATTGAATCATGTATAATGACTGTCAACGGCTGAACATAACATCTGCTTCCATGACAACGGTGCAACGTGTTGGCCAAATGAAAGGTATAACGTCCCAACTGACGAAATTCTCATGCGCTATGTTGGTTAGTGTCGCCCGTGCAGTCAGGATAGGAGGCTACTACTCAAACTTTGTAACAGAGCATCGCGCGCTAGGACTGAGCCAGACAGATATGTTGATATGATAGAGTCTTACTATAACTATATTACACTACACGTTTAATAACGATGAAAGCAACATGTTCTTGGTATATTAATTAGATTAGTCGATGTTTTGTAAAGACTAACTTCTCTGGCTTACAAACTATGTTGCTTAGCAAATCTCCCAGGGCGCCTTACGTTCAATAACATTCGCATAAAATACACTTTAATTACCAAGTGCTGTTAGTGTTCACCTCCTAGTAATTCTTCCTTTGCCTCACTTAATGGTTTAATAATCTTGACAATGTTTCTTTACGAGACATTTAATAACATGTAATTTGTCAACAATCGAGATAACACAAGTCCAGCATGACGAGACTAATAACCAAGGTTAAAGACAGAGACTCAGATTCCGGAGGACGCCGGATCGATACCGGCCACCCTGATCCAAGTACTTCAAGGTTTTCTTATACCCTGATCCAAGTACTTCAAGGTTTTCTTATACCCTGATCCAAGTACTTCAAGGTTTTCTTATACCCTGATCCAAGTACTTCAAGGTTTTCCTGTGTCAAAAGGGGAACACTGGGATTAACTCCTCTGTAAAGCCTTTGGACATTCCCCAGTATCTAGTCCAAGCTTGGGAGGGGGCCTCGCAATTCTACGTCTATGAGGGGTTCGCCCGGGATTTGCTCAACCCTGGGGTAACTATCATAGTTATTCCCCGCGCGTTCAGTCTCCGGCTATTGATGCTAGATCCCATCAGTGCGCATAACAGATGCATCTAGTAAAAAAATGTGACACTGCTACGTTTTCAGATAAATGTAAACGTATAATAATCAGAGAAATGGTAATTGTAAAAGTTTTCATTGAAATTGAGTTGATTTCCATAAAGCAAATCCTTTCCCAGCTTCTAAAGCAATGCCTTATAAAGTCTGTGCGATCTTATCAGAAACATGCCCCGGCTTGTACGCCTACGTAGTAAATGTGTAACAGGAATGGATAGAGTGGATTTTTAGCCGAGTTTAAAAAATCGGGACAGGTCACTCGAAGTGACAGTGACAGAGACTAGTCACTGGTTTAAAAAGTTGATATGCGATCAAATGCTCTTCTCAGTTACCAAACAGAATTCTAATTCTAGGCGTTTCTGCTTCCCTGGAAACTCCTCGGCCAATGAGAATCCAGCTCTGCTTATTGTTGTTGTTTAATTGACTGGCTGACTGATTGCGCCTGGGAGTGAGGAGATAACGGGGAGACTGCATTAGTGTTTATCAGACTACATCTAAATGTATACATACTTGGAGTGTTTTTCACTGACACTTGATCCAAAGCTCGAACTCGGTGGCAAAACTATTGAAGCGTAACTATTAGCAGCGATCTAATCTAGCGGAGAAACATGGAGGGTCCGGCTTTAAAATAGGACAAGTTTGTTAATTCGCGGCCTGGTAAAATCAATGAACTGTCAATTGGTCAACATAAATCAAATAGAGTATTTTAAAGCTTGACCCTTAGCGATATTACACTTTCAACCTAAGATTGATTGCTGTTTCGAGTGTGTAGTTCATATTTAAATATAGTTATATTGCAAATGATTTACTGTAATGAAGTGTGATTTTATTCTACAGATTGGTGATGAATAAACATAAATTGGCTCGCTATGCTAACTGGGGGCATTATACGGAAGTCCTCGGACTAGTTAGTCATGTGTTGGCAGCATCAACCCTGCTTCTTGAAACCCGCTTATACGGTTAACAAAATCTCGATTAACCTCACTTGATGTACATATTACTGCCATACGATATTTATTTCACAGTGTTTATGATAGATAGTAAGATATCTATAATTTATATTTGTTGCAAATGACTTTCGCACAAGCGTCAGCCCATTAAATTTCTGTGCAGAGAAACTATTATAATAATATGTTAGCGTAATTTATTACTAATATAACTTTTGGAGACGTTTATCGCATATTTTCTGCGTCACTTATTTGTCTTATTTCCGTTAGACACAAACATTTTCAACAAAAACTTGATTAATGAATTGAAAATAATAAGAGTTATTGTTATCTACCATTTCACCCGATACAATTAAGATCCCTTAATTACAACATTATTCATAAGTAAAACACAATTAGCAGCCATACCGCCGTCCGCATTATTTTATTTCATAGTCCATTCATTTAAACGAGGACCATAATTTAACCGCGACATCCCGTGTAATCGTCGATTAGTAGATCCTCGGTTCGTCTTAACGATGCATCAAGCTCGTTGAGGCTGTCGAAGAGAGTTATACATCTCTAACAAACACAGCGGTAATGTTGTGAGAATGATACTGTGTGCTGGTCCAGGTGGCAATGAGCCTGTCAACATGGTCACTAAACAAGAGAGAGAGAGAGAGAGAGAGAGATTGAACGCCGACCCGAAGAGAGACACTTGATATCCAATCAGTATCTCTAGCCACCTGCTTCCGCCTTCAAATACAATCACCCTCTGCTTTGTGGATACCTGGGCTAATCAAGGGTTAGGGTAAAACGCCAAGATATCCATTCCACTATAATCAATCAGTTTCATCATTGTAATCAAGATTAATATTTATTTAAACGTTTATCCAATCTATTGTGAAATTGGTTAACAATAAAAGACAATATATTTTATTTACTACAAACGTTGAGATTGACAATCACATAACATAATCACATAAATATAAATATCATAAATATTAGGAACGAATACTTGTCAATCCAATAGGGTGAGTGAATATTATAATTACGTGATTTTATGTTAGGTACTGACAGATAATGTGTTTCATGATTGAAGCTCTGCATTATGCCATTACCTCAGCGAGTTTGAAACTGGAGCTGGGGTATATTCCACTACTCACTGATCTAAAAACACCTGTTTCACGAACCTAGATTAATATTAGAATGTTTTGAAAGCGCACGATGTAGGCAGGTGAATTAGAACCTAGGCTTTGTTTCAAGCTAGGCCAGGAACCGACGAGGGAAATATTCCCAGTGTAAAACTAGAAGTCTCGAAACCGGTTGTAAAACTATTAGCCTTTGAATTACGTGACCGACCTCGGATGACATATTGCTAAGATTGATAGTGTCTCTCTATAGAAATGACCCAAAGTCGTGTCAAAATTACTTTAATTTGTTGGAAATGAGGAGGCAGCCTTCGGATGGAAACGGGCTCTCTCTGTGGTCGGCGACTTGTAAGCCGCTGGAGACTGAAACGCGCGAACAAGACAGCAGCCCGGGATTCCAGCGTTTACTGCAACCGATAACTGCACCAGATTCGTTCTCTAATCAATGGGTGTGTATAGACTTAGGCTACCGAACTCGTTTCTTGTAAGTTGTTATTACTGATGATGATGATAATATTTCGACTGAACCAAGAGCCACGGTTTAACATACCAACTACTAATCGATTTAGTTATAGACTGATTGAAACGTTTAAAAAGGTTGAGAAATTAAAGAATTTCTTGGATGTTCTTGCGAAATGTTTAGTTGGTTGCATGTGTCATATCAAAACAACAGATAGCAACAACAATAAATAATTATTTACTACAAATCAGAAATTAAAAAAGTCCGCCCCAACCGGGAATCGAACCACGGATCTCCCGCATTCCAGACAGGCGTCTTAACCACTAGACCATCAGGACGGGTACATTTTAAACTCTGAATTGTAGTTGCATTATACATCTGAATGGATGAAACAGTACTGCAACGAATATCTGCTGCCTTTGAACTGACCACCATGACCATGACCTGACCATGTTTTTTTTAATTTCTGAATTGTAGTAAATAATCACAATTTCAACTACGGGAGTGTTTCCCGACTAACCAAATCGAGAAAGGAAAAAAAAACAAAACAATAAATTAATTCATTTCTTATTAAATAAGTATATTAGTCTGAATTGTCAATATATTTGCTACGTTCGTCCCGATTCGATTTGAAATAAGTTAACATTGAGCCGCTGTTTGATCGATATTATAACATAACGACAACTCTAAACAAATAGAGCTTTACTCTTTCCAATTATTAAGGCAATGCGATCTACATTAAAGAATCAAATCGCATAAACAAAATACACTAAACTAATAAGCGTTTTTTCTGCTTCGTAGCTGCTATAAGGTTTTGGTGCAGGACTCATAAACGATATAAAGTTCTGTAAAACAACTACCAATTATTTATAAAAACAAAACATCTATAAGAAACACTATACAATCATAGACAAACACCAACTACATGTATATTTTAATTGAACCGTAATGTGAAAAGGCTTTCCCCGACCTCTGGTTTAATCTACTGGTCTGGAGAACTCTCATGCAGCATACGACGGCTGCTCCAGTTCATACGCTCACTTGCCTTGGGCTGGTGATACTTTCCTACGAAATCGTGATTGCGCTCAAGAAAGGGGAGATTAATAGACCCCAGTCGGGCGACTTATGGACCAGCCAACGAATTCTTAGTAGAAATTTCATAATTGCTTTATAATCTCTTATTAGCTTCCCGCTTGCCGGCCGATGGCGCTTACGATGGATAAGGTCGCCGTCTATCATTAACCTCTCTTACACTCTGCACCGTTTATGATAAAGGAGATAATAATTTGTTTTGGCTATAATTACAGCCGAACCAGCGCAACATGCAGAGCTACGCTGCAGGCGCACCAACCAAGGCCACACAGTTTGCTATAGGCAGCGAGGTTAATAGCGACGAGCAACGAGGGTGCTTTGAGAACACGATACACTACATGAGGATGTGGCTGTTGGGGCTTAGGGCTTGGATATTTAATAATATATTATTAATATCACTGAAATTTTCTTTATTTTTTAAATCTTGTTATTGTGCCTTTAGGCTTCACTTCTTTACATTAACTTAGATTTTAATTACCGTTGGTTTGTGACTTACATTCTATATGAATATTTTTATGTACAAAATGGCTTTATTTATACCAATGTTTACCTATTACATCTTAATTCTTGTTCAAATATGAATTTAAATTTGGCAAGCTAAATATAATTGATATAATTATTCATTTAGCAAATGGGGCTATTTAAATTTCATTATATTTTACACATTTTGCGTTTTGAAATGCAATACATTATGGCCAACTAGTCTCTGAATGCACTTAATCGTTTACCACATATTTGTTGAATTATGCATTACCAATCATTCAGTTTGTGCTCGAGAAACATGGTAATTATGAGAAACACAAAAAATGCAATGTTCAGATTTGAGTTGCGACGAATCCCAGTATATTAGTAGTTTATTTATATTTTCCATGTTTACTGGTAAATTTAGTAATTCGTCACTGAAATTCAATATTATTGACTATTGACTTGAGGAATACGATCGAAAATCCGACGATTTCCAACTTTCACTAGTTCTACTAGATCCCTGTTATTATACTATCCTAGGAACTCGTATTTTAGAACGCTTAACCAGAGCTGTGAACGAACGTGAACGTTTATGTTTGAGGTATAATAAATCCTGACCTTTTATACAATGTTATTGCAATGCATTTTAAATAGCATTTAAAACGGGCGTGAATTTTTGTCTCGATCCAACCCTGGTTCACCATTAGCATACATTCATCTCAATCCAGCCATACATAGGTTGTGTTGATTATCTACTCAAGAGCGAATATAAGGTTTCATATTGTTTATAGCACCTGCTCTAAACTACACATGGTTTACGGTTTATAGTTGACAGAATCGATGCCGATTAAAACTATACTAACTAACGGCCTCACGCGTAGATCAGTCAATAAACCCATTTCAATGAGCAACTGGTTATCAGAGCTATAGGCTCGGCTAGCGAACCACCTTCGTGTGCGCGCGCACCTATATCTATTTCCTCATCGCACTTCCGGGCTATCAAAACAACAACAATTACTATCACGCTAACATAGGCCTACATCTATTTTACGACTTAATTACACAGTGTCTTAACAATTACAAAATAGTAACGCAAAGTAATACCTGCGGCTAGATCCTCATCTTTCAACTCTATATGAGGTTGACAAACGATATTAAACGGAATTAAACCATGAACTAATATAATTAACATGACAGGTATAGTTTTTAAAAAAATGCTTCGACTATTTTATTACTGTCTAATTGTACTAATAATATCTAGATTAGTACTAGTAACTAGTAAGTAAGTATTAGTAGACTAGTACAAGGTTTAGAAACAAGGAAGATAATCAAATAACTTATTTTTCTTACAAATCTTTTATGCAGTTTCAAAAATGTTCCGCCATATTCTAAATATATCTGGCAATGTCACTGTAAATAAAACTAAACTTGTTTGAAATAAGTGAAAAATTAAAAATTTAAAATTTTCATTTTAAAAGTTATAAAGAAGGGAAAAAACTAGAAGTATTGGCAATGGCATCCACAATAATAACCAAGAAAATGAAAGTTTGATTCACAGGAAACCAAGAGTAAACCTATATACTTGAAATGGAAACAATGCCATCTAAAAGAGTTTTCAAGATATTATTACTAACATATTCTTATTAATATAGTTTAAATACCCCCTTTTATGAACAGATTTTGCAAGATATTACAGACCTTTCAGACTTTTTCGAAGGAAAAAATTTATCTAAACCCAAAAAACTTTTGTTTGAACTATAAAAAATCACTGATCGTAGAAAAGAATTTTGGTTTTTAATCCAAAAAGGTGAAATTTTTTAAAAATGGGTCGGGAGGGGGGCAGCCGCGGGTACACCACTGATGTATGTTATTAGAAAGTTTTTGTGCGTCAAGCTTGGACATTCAATACATTCTGTCTGTAAATTACTTCCAATTGACGTTTGAGAAGACGTAGGTAGCTCCACGACGAGATAGTCAGTGGTAAACGTGACTAATTACGAAACTGAACCCCCCTGGTGTGTGTGGGCGTGTAAATTGTGCGTGTGCGTGTGCGTTTTGTCCACCCCTGGGGCCCGGCAACAGTTCGCAACAAGCGATGCACACCTCCCAGGTGTGTGGTGTGCGTGTTCCCCCTGCCTGGAACAGTTGCGCAACAAGACGGTTCAACCTCCCCGGTGTGTGAGTGTGCTTGCCCCCCCCTGGCCCGGCTACAGTTGCCAACAGACGGTCCAACCCCCAGGTGTGTGCTGGGCGTGTGTCCACCCCCCGGCCTGGCTACAGTTGCGCAACAAGACGATGTCACACCTCCCAGGTGTGTGCGTGGCGTGTGTCCCACCCCTGGCCTGGCTACGGGTTGCCAAAAAGACGGTGTCACACCTCCAGGTGTGTGCTTTTTGGTGTGCCACCCCTGGTTGGCTACAGAGCCAAAAAAGACGATGTCACACCTCCCCGGTGTGTGGTTGGGGTGTGTCCCACCCCTGGCCTGGCTACAGTTTTCGCAACAAGAAGATGTCACACCTCCCAGGGGGGTGCGTGTGCGTGGTACCCCTGGCCTGGGGTCAGTAGCGCAACAAACGATGTCACACCTCCCAGGTGTGTGGTGTGTCCACCCCTGGCCTGGCTACAGTTTTGCAACAAGGGGATGTCCACCCTCCCCGGTGCGTGCGTGTGCGGGGGGTCCCCCCCTGGGCCCGGCACAGTAGCGCAACAAGACGGTGTCACACCTCCCCGGGGTGTGCGTGTCCGGGCTCCACCCCCCGGGCCTGGCTACAGTCGCGCAACAAGGCGATGCCAACCTCCCAGGGGGGTTTTGCTGTGCGTGTTCCCCCCCTGGCCTGGCTACAGTTGCGCAACAAGACGATGTCACACCTCCCAGGTGCGTGCGTGTGCGTGTTCCACCCCCCGGCCCGGTAAGACGCAACAAGACGGGCAACACCTCCCGGTGTGTGCGTGGGGCGGTGTCCCCCCTGGCCTGGGTACAGTTGCGCAAAAAGGGGATGAAAACCTCCAGGGGTGGCTTGCGTGTGTCCACCCCTGGCCTGGCTACTGTTGCGCAACAAGACGGGGTCACACCCCCCAGGTGTGTGCGTGTGCGGGGTTTTCCCCCCCCAAATGGTACATTTTCGCCCAAAAAGGCGTGCACACCCCCCAGGTGTGGCGTGTGGTGTGTCCCCCCCCTGGCCAAGCTACAGTTGCGCAACAAGACATGTCACCCTCCCATGTGTGTGCGTGTGCGTGTGTCCCCCCTGGCCTGGCTAAATTTCGAACAAAACGATGTTACCCCTCCCAGGTGTGTGCTGTCGTGTGTCCCCCCTGGCCTAGCTACAGTTGCGCAAAAAGACGAGGGGCACACCCCCCAGGTATGGCGTTGCGTGTGTCCAACCCCTGGCCCCGGGTACAGTTCGCAACAAAAACGGTGTCACCTCCCCCGGGGTGTGCGTGTGCGTGTGTCCACCCCCGGCCTGGGTCATTTTTCGCAACAAGAGGTGTCACACCTCCCAGGTTGGGCGTGTGCGTTGGGGGTTCCACCCTGGCCTGGTACAGTAGCGCAACAAGACGGTTTTTAAACCCCCCAGGTTGTGCGTGGCGTGTGTCCCCCCCTGGCCGGTACATTGCGCAACAAACGGGGGTCACACCTCCCGGTTGTCGTGTGCGTGTGTCCCCCCTGGCCCGCAACGTTGCGCAAAAAGACGGTGTCAAACCTCCCAGGTGTGTGCGTGGCGTTTCACCCCGGTCTGGTCAGTTTTTCGCAAAAAAAGGCGATGTCACACCTCCCAGGTGTTGCGGGCGTGTGCCCCCCTGGCCTGCTACGTTCGCAAAAGACGGGGTCACCCTCCCATGGTGGGGTGGGTTTTTCCACCCCCGGCCTGCAACAGTTTTGCAACAAAGGGGGTTTCACACCTCCCCCGGTGTGTGCGTGTGGTGTGTCCACCCCTGGCCTGGCTACAGTTGCGCAACAAGACGGTTCCCCCTCCCGGGTTGCGTGTGCGTGTGGGGCCAAAACCCCGGCCCGGGTACAGTTTCGCAAAAGCGGTTTTAACCTCCCAGGGTGTCGTGTGCGTGTTTCCAACCTGGCCTGGCTACAGTTGCGCAAACAAGACGGTGTCACACCCCCAGGTGTGTGGTGGGTCCACCCCCGGCCTGGTACAGTTGCGCAAAAAGACGGTGTCACACCCAGGGTGTGCGTGGCGTGTGTCCACCCCCGCCCCGGCTACAGTTGCGCAACAAGAGATGCACACCTCCCAGGTGTTGGGCTGTCGTTTTCCACCCTGGGGCCCGGCTACAGTTTTTCGCAACAAGCGGTGTCACACCCCCGGTGTGTCTTTTTGCGTGGTCCACCCCTGGCCTGGCTACAGTAGCGCAACAAACGATGTAAAACCTCTAGGTGTGGGGGGTGTGCTGTGTCCACCCCCGGCCTGGCTACAGTTGCCAACAAACGATGTCACACCTCCCAGGTGTGTGCGTGTGGGTGTTCCACCCCCCGGGCCCGGGTAAGTTCGCAACAAGACGTGCACCCTCTAGGTGTGTGAGTGTGGGGTGTCCACCCCTGGCCTGGCTAAAAAGTTGCGCAACAAACATGCACACCCCCAGGTGTGTGCGTGTGTGTGTGCCCCCCCCGGCCTGGGCCCGTTGCGCAAAAGACCCCGTCACACCTCCAGGGGTGTGCGTGGGGGTGTGTCCACCCTGGGTGGGCTAATTCGCAACAAAACGATGTCACACCCCCCAGGGGTGGCGTTGGGGGTTTGGGGTCCACCCCCCGGCCCGGCTACAGTTTCCAACAAACGGTTTCACCCTCCCAGGGGTGTGGTGTGCGGTGGCCCCCCTGGCCTGGGTCAGTTGCGCAACAAGACGATTCACATCTCCCAGGTGTGTGCGAGTGCGTGTGTCCCCCCCCTGGCCCGGCCACAGTTGCGCAACAAAAAGGTGGGACACCTCCCAGGGGTGTGCTTGGGTGTTCCACACCTGGCCTGGTACAGTTCGCAACAAGACGAGTCACACCCCCAGGTGGTTTTCGTGTGGGTGTCCACCCCTGGCCTGGCTACGTTGCGCAACAAGACGGTGTCACAAACCCTTTCCCGGTGTTTGCTTGTGCGTGTGTCCACCCCTGGCCTGGGGACGTTTTCGCAAAAAAGCGAGTCATACCTCCCAGGTTGGCGTGTGCGTGTGTCCACCCCCGGCCTGGCTACAGTTGCGCAACAAAAACGATGTCACACCCCCAGGTGTGTGCGTGTGGTGTGTCCAAACCCCCGGTCGGGCCCGTTCGCAACAAGACGGGCACACCTCCCGGTGTGGCGTTTTTGCGTGTGTCCAACCTGCCTGGCTACAGTTTCGCAAAAGAAGGTGTCACACCTCCAGGTTGGGCTTGCGTGTGTCCCAACCCGGCCTGGCTACAGTTTTGGGAACAAGACGGTGTCACACTCCAGGTTTTTCTGTGGTGGGTCCACACCGGTCTGGGGTAAAAGTTGCGCAACAAGAGATGTCACCCTCCCAGGTGTGGGTTTTGCGTTTGGTCCCCCCCTGGGCCCGGGTACGTAGGGCCCCAAAAAGACATGTACACCTAGGTGTTTGCGTGTGGTGTGTCCCCCCCGGCCCGGGTACAGTAGGCAACAAAACGATGTCACACCTCCCAGTGTGGCGTGTGCTGTGTCCACCCCCGGGCCCGGCTCAGTTGGCAAAAAAGACGAGTCACACCTCCCAGGTGTGTGCTTGTGCGTGTGCCCCCCCCTGGGCTGGTACAGTTGCCAACAAGGCAATGCCACCTCCCAGGTTTGCGTGTGCGGTGTCCACCCCTGGGCTGCACAGTTGCGCAACAAAACGATGTACCCTCCCAGGTGTTGCGTGGGGTGTCCACCCCTGGCCTGGGTACAGTTGCGCAACAAGACGGTGTCACACCTCCCAGGTGGGGGCGTGTTGTGTGTCCCCCCGGCCTGGTTCAGTTGCGCAAAAAACGTGTCACACCTCCCAGGGTGTGCGTGTGGTGTGTCCCCCCTGGGCCGGGTACGTTGCCAACAAACGATTTACCCTAGGTGGTGCGGTGGTGGTCCCCCCCCCTGGCCTGGCTACAGTTTTCGAACAGACGCTGTCACACCCCCCAGGTGTGTGCGTGTGCGGTCTCCACCCCGGGGCCTGGTACGTTTTCGCAAAAAGACGGGTCACAACTCCCAGTTGTTCGGGGTGTGTGGTCCCCCCCCGGCCTGGCTACATTGCCAACAAGACGTGTCACCCTCCAGGGGTGTGGGGGGTTGTCCCCCCTGGCCGGAAAAGTTGCGCAACAAGACGTGTCCACCTCCCAGGTGGTGCGTGGCTGGTCCCCGCCTGGGTGGTACAGTTGGCAAAAACGGGGGTCAAACCCCTTTTCCCAGGTGTGTGCGTGTGCGGTGTCCACCCCTGGGCCCGGCTACGTAGCGCACAAAACGGTGTCACCCCCCAGTGTGTGCGTGGGCTGGTCCCCCCTGGCCTGGCTACAGTTTGCCAACAAACAAAAGTCACACCCCCAGGTGTTTTTTGGGTGCGTGTGTCCCCCCCTGGGCCCGGGCTACAGTAGCGAAAAAAGAAGGTGTCCACCTCCCCGGGTTGCGTGTGGTGGTCCACCCCCCCGGCCTGGCTACAGTAGCGCAACAAGACGGTCACAAATCCCAGGGGTGTTTTGTCGTGTGTCCCCCCTGGCCTGGCTACAGTGCGCAACAAGACGGTGTCACACCCCCCAGGTGTGTGCGTGTGCGTGTGTCCACCCCCGGCCCGGCTACAGTTTTCGCAACAAGAAAGGGCACACCTCCCGGTGTGTTGGGGGTTTCTTTTTGTCCCCCCTGGCCGGTACAGTTGGCAACAAAGACGGGGGTAAAACCTCCCAGGTGTGTGCGTGTGCGTGTGTCCCCCCCGCCGGCTCAGTTGCGCAACAAGACATGTCACACCCCCAGGTGTGTGCGTGTGCGTGTGTCCACCCCGGCCTGGTAAAGTTCGCAACAAGACGGTGTCACCCTCCCAGGTTTTGTGCGTGTGGGGTTTTGTCCCCCCTGGCCCCGGCTACAGTTGGAAAAAAGACGATGTCCACCTCCCAGGTGGGGGCGTGTGCGTGTTCCCCCCCCGGCCTGGCTACAGAGCGCAACAAGCATGTCCCCACCTCCCCGTGTGTGCTTTTGCGTGTGTCCCCCCCTGGCCGGTACAGTTTTCGAACAAGACGGTGTCACACCTCCCAGGTGTGTGCGTGTGCCACCCCGGCCTGGCTACAGTTCGCAACAAAACGATGGCCACCTCTCAGGTGTTGTGCGTGTGCTGTGTCCACCCTGGCCCCGGGTTTAAATTGCGCAACAAAGGGGGTCACACCCCCCCAGGTGTGGCGTGTGTCCCCCCCCTGGCCCGGCTACAGTTGGCAACAAAACGATGTCCACCTTTAGGTTGGGGGCGTGGTCCCACCCCCGGCCTGGGTAAAGTTGGGCCCAAAAGACGGTGTACCCCCCAGGTGGCGTGTGTCCACCCCGGCCTGGTACAGTTTTCGCAAAAGACGATTCACACCTCTTTGGTTTGCGTGTGTCCCACCCCGGCCTGGCTACGTTGCCAAAAAAGAGATTCACACCTCTTAGGGGTTGGCGTGTTCCACCCCCGGCCTGGACAGTTTGCGCAACAAAACGGGTGTCACACCCACCAGGTTTGGGGGCGTGTGCGTTTGTTTCCCCCCCTGGCCTGGCTTTCAGTAGCGCAACAAGGCGATGTCACCCTCCCCGGGGTGTGGTGTGCGTGTGTCCCCCGGGGCCCGGTACAGTTCGGCAACCAAACGGTGTCCCCATCCCAGGTGTGTGGGGTGTGGTGTGTCCACCCTGGCCCGGTACGTTGCGCAAAAAGACATGTCACCCCCCAGGTGTGTGGTGTGCGGTGTCCACGCCCGGCCCGGCTTCAGTTGCGCAACAAGACGATTTCCACCTCCCCGGTGTGTCGTGTGCGTGTGTCCCCCCTGGGCCTGGGGTACAGTTGGCAACAAGACGAGTCACACCCCCCGGGTTGCGTGTGCGGGTCCACCCCTGGCCTGGCTACAGTTGCGCAACAAGACGGTGTCAACCCCCAGGTGTGTGCGTGTGCGTGGTCCCCCCCCTGGCCTGGCTAATTTTGGGAACAAGACGGGGGTCACACCTCCCAGGGTGTGCGTGGCGTGGTCCCCCCCGGCCTGGACAGTAGCGCAACAAAACGATGTCACACCTCCCAGGTGTGTCGTGTGCGTGTGTCCACCCCTGGCCGGCTACAGTTCGCAACAAAGTGCACGATTTCAACCCTCCCCGTGTGTGCGTGTGCCCTTGTCCCCCCTGGCCTGGGTACAGTTGCGCAACAAGACGGGTGTCAAACCTCCCAGGGGGTGTGCGTGGGCTGGTCCACCCCTGGCCTGGCTCAGGCGCAACAAGACGATGTAACACCCCCCGGTTGTGATGTGGTGTGTCCACCCCTGGCCCGGTACGTTGCGCAAAAAAGGGCGGTGTCACACCTCCCCGGTGTGGGCGTGTGCGTGTGTCCACCCCCGGCCCGGCTACAGTTTTCCCAACAAACGGTGTCACACCTCCCAGGTGGTTTCGTGTGCGTGTTCCACCCCTGGCCGGCTACAGTTGCGAAAAAAGACGGGGTTAAACCTCCCCAGGGGGGTTTAGTGTGCTGGTTCCACCCCTGGCCTGGTACATTGCGCAACAAGCATGTCACACCTCCCAGGTTGTGCGTGTGCGTGGTCCAAACCCCCCGGCCGGCACAGTTCGCAACAAGACGGGGTCCAACCTCCCAGGGGTGTTCGTGTGGTGTGTCCCCCCCTGGCTGGCCCACGTTTCGCAACAAAAACGATGTCACACCTCCCAGGGGTTTGGCGTGTGCGTGTGTCCCCCCTGGGCCCGGACAGTTGGGCAAAAGCGATTCCCCCTCCCAGGTTGTGCGTTTTGGTGTGTCCACCCCTGGCTTGGGTAATTGCGCAACAAAACGATTCCACCTCCCGGTGGTGCGTGTGCGTGGGTTCCCCCCCTGGTCGGCTACAGTTGGGGAACAAAACGGGTCACACCTCCCAGGTGTTGCGTGTGCTGTGTCCACCCCTGGTGGTACAGTTTTTGGGGGAAAAAAGCGATGTCCCAACCTCCCCAAGGGGTGTGCGTGTGCGTGTGTCCACCCTGGGCCCGGCTACAGTCGCAAAAACGGTGCACACCCTCAGGTGTGTGGGGTGTGCGTGTGTCCACCCCTGGCCTGGCTACAGTTGCGCAACAAGACGGTGTCACACCTCCCAGGTGTGTGCGTGTGCGTGTGTCCACCCCTGGCCTGGCTACAGTTGCGCAACAAGACGATGTCACACCTCCCAGGTGTGTTAGTGAAGTGTGCCGAGCAGATGCGCAGGGCGCGTGCCAGGCTCCTTACAAGACTCACCCCCGCACAGACCGCTGTGATGTGGACACAACAGCCTAACAAGGATCACTCAACCAAATCTCAAGACGATATGTGTACACACAGCAAGAAGGGACTACAGGAAGTTTCGACAAACCAACCACTATAGGGTACTTAGTATATGTCCTATACGCGTTTCCAAGCAAAGATAAATGGCAGCACTAAAAACGCAACATGTCGGACCGATCGGTGATAAGAGGCGAGCTGCTTACGGCGAGCGCTGTATATTCAGAATTAGGTTCAACTTGATTTTTGTTACATTTCTGATCATTTGCGAAAACATTGTTGATTATGTCATATCGTCCGCGTATTTTATAAGTAAAATTCGTAAGTTTTGGTGATCGGCTTTATAAAAACGAGAATTTAATGGCATTTTAAATTACAACAAATAATTGAGATTATTTGATGATATTAGCTCGAAAAGAACAAACCACACTGTTAAACTATTAAATACAGAAACAAGTGTATCAAATAATGTTGAATGATGAAGATCGATGATATTTTGCCAAGAAAATGTTGCCCACCAATACTAATAATTTCAATAATTTACTAGATATCTAAAAATCAAAAGAGCTTCTAGCAAATTATAGCCCTATACACTTGTTTTGCACGTTTTCTACATCGTTTTACAATGTAAACGCAATCGGAGTAGGCCTATATATATTTATCTACTATACACTTAGGACTACTGTTTTTTTAAATATACATTTTATTAAAAAGTATGCCTATTGAATAGCTGATGGCCTATTTTTATTATTGTTTGTATGTTAATAATGCATGCGCGTCATTCTGCAGACAGCTTTAAAATCTTGTAGGTCATATCATTATACTTATTCTATTGTAATAATATAAATCGTATTTATTATGATGTTATGTATAATATTATGTAATAAATGAACAATGACGGTAAACGGTATATGTAGGCCTACATTAATTAAATTAGGTAGCAAATGAGTTGGGACTTGTGCATAAGCCCTAATACAATTATTATTATAATTTCTGTTATTGTTTTGTTATTGTTATTATTATGACTTTATTTATATTAAATTATCACAATAAAACTAAAGAAGTATATCTCAATTAAACGTGCCATGAGAAGCGAGTGATACTGTATGTATGTGTGTGTGTGTGTTTACTATGAGTTGTGAACATTCTTGACGGTTTGAATTTGATTTAGTATTTATCGTTCCCTGTTAGCCTATATTTAGTATTTAGCCTATGAATACCAATGATTTATTATGATATTACAATTAATTAGAGAATTGTAATATGGATACAAATGCCATCCTCGGTGTCTCATGGGTGCATGGGGCGCAGGTCTGAATAAAGTAATATTATTCTGGTGGACATGGTCTCGAATCCCGCATATTAAAGAGCGATTTTATCATTTTGGTGCACCCCCATGCTATTGATTATCATCAATTTACAACATTTTGGGAGAGAAACGACAATGTACCTGTGATTGTACATATTTATAAGTGACACACACGGAGTGACATGCGTTCTTCAGGTAAGCACATAGCGCGCTCCTCCGACTATCACTGATCGGACAGTTGCATTTTTCGCCACCAGGTAGCAACCCCTTTGCTTGGAAACGCGTATAGAGAGCTAAATGTTACCTATGTTTAAAATAGACGGAGGGTGTCACCTCTCTGAATTTGTTTTAGTAATGGTTGAAACATCGTAGGTTAGGCGTAATTAAATTCTGAATTATTAACATAACTTACCACTACTTACCGACATAATTCGAATTAGTTAAAACAAAGATTTTACAAAAACCATTTTACTACGGACGATTCATCTTCCTCGTAAACAAACCTTGGTTTAGAACAGAAATTCTGGTGAATCCCCTATCACTGTTCTCTCGACATCCCCACGTTTCTCCTTGTTGGCACATTTGTATGTGGATGAGCTAGCTATCATAGATGCTCATTTTCACAATGCCATATTAATCATATTATATATTTTTATGAATATTGTGATTGATGTCATAAGACCACGTGTGCCTTTGTTTCGTGGTACATGTCTTGACTTGAGCGTTGGGAAGAATTATATAGATTAAATACATTTATTTAGTACAATGTTCGGTAACACACTGTACAAAGAAGTACGTTAAAAAGCAGGCGAGGGTGTGGGGTATGAATGGGCGCTATTTAGCGTCGTAGAAATGCCCGTCGATTTGCCACGCGCCATTTAGCATAGAGGCTGTTGCAAGGGCAAAAACTTTCGAATAAAGACGTAAGGATGAATTGAATTGAAAGCAAGCAAAGGAAAGATTGACAAATAAACTAGGGTATAAATAATGAATCGAGTTACAGGAATTGTCAGTCGTGGTGAGACAGAAATCTGAGACAAGAGTGAAGTTATAGCTCATCAGATGAGATGTATAACCTGTCCCCACATTATCTCCTCTCTCAACAAACTGTCGAGTAACCCGCCGCGGTGGCGTAGGAACTGTGGGTAGGGGTGGGGAGCAGGGGGAGCAAAATATTTAACTTCACATTCAGTTTTTAGTTTTTAGATCGCAGATATAGTTGCTGTAAAAATCGTTCACAGAGTCCGAGTGCAGGAAGTTTAGTTTTAGTTTTTGAGCAATTAATTTAAGTTATTACAAAACTGTATCCATTAAATAAATAAATACATTCGTATTGAGAGGCTACCCACTCAGTCATGCAACTGATTTTCAGTGGGGGACATTAAACCAAAGCGACCAAGCCAACCCTGTAGGCCCCGACGTAATCGACGAGTGAGCGCGTTACACATGATGGTTTAGTTGGGCAAACAAATTGAAATTTTAAAAACAACTAAGTGTATCCTTCATAAACAAAACGGTAATCCCTTGAGGATTTGTTTCGCCTTCGGCCAGACCCCAGTTGTCACCCACGGAATCTGCTAGTAAATCCCCCCCCCCCCCTTACACACACACAAAAAAAAGTTCCTACGCGCCTAAAAGACGCCATAGTTTCAATTTACCCGGCGCACATGATTCCTCGATCAGCTTATCGAATCAATTTAAACACGTTTTTCAATCAAGGTAGAAATTGATTATTTAACGAATAAACGTGGTCTTGGATAATGACACGTTTCTCTAGATTTCACTTATGAAATAGGGGGCAGTGAAAAATGATAATCGTTTAAAATTCAAACCACTGTCCGTAACTGTATAATTTAAGTTGTACCCGCGAGTAAATAATTCTTAGGCCAATATGACATGACGAGATTCGGGTTTGGGTGGCCTCTGTCATTACGCGCAAACCTCGCCTGTTTAATCACAGAACAGAGCTTGTTGATACAAGAAATGTGTATCAAGATTAGCTCGGCTCCCTGTGGGAGCCAAGCAAATATGACTTTATCGTAGCCCCAAACCAGCAATTAACTATTTCAAGGAGATTCCAAGGAGATAAATATAAATGTTGTGTGTTTTAACATCGGAGTGGCATTATTGAGGATTGTTGTTTGGATATTATCAAGCGGGCTGCAGGTTTAGATGTAGGCAGCCATAGGTCTCTAGGCGTGTAGACGTGTACGCTCAAACCTGATACGCAGAGATTGGGAGTAGCAGTTTGGGTGATGTTTGGCATTGTGCAAGAAATGATGATGGTGATAAATTTTACATGTATCCACCGCTTGTTGTAGGTAGCACTCATGCTTCGGGATACGCCACTATACTCAACCAGTTGCTTCTATAAAGTCTTGTCGCCTTGGCTTAGTTAGACGACAATCATAAAACATTTAGTGCATATTCTCACTCACGTAATTCCACAGCTGGTAAATAGTTTTCAAAAGCTTTCAATTTTATTCAAGTGCATGTTTAACTCAACAACCATAATCCCACGTTATTAGAAGCTATAAATAAATATCACATTATAAAACGATAAATCTCGGCTGACAATCATGTTTGGCCGACACATGGAAACGTGTAGCACGTTATAGCACACGCAGCCTCGCATTAACAGGGTGTCATGTTTGACGTGGTGCAGCTTTTACTTTAGTCGAGTTTAATGTCTACAATTTATGAATCGGATCAATGTGAAGCCACGAGTGAGTGATAAAACAATTAGTGCTGAAGAGTAGAGAAAGCTAAAGGTCATACCTAACCTACCCAAATGCGAGATTACGCAACTGCGAGTGAATAAACAGCAGAAGCGACTGGCAACATGCAGCATTCAGCACCCTCAATTTCATTGATTTAGCTCATTGCATTCTGTGATGGCGTTGGCAACGATATCAGCGTATTCTCACTGTGTTGAGTTTTAAGTTGTGATGCACAAACAAGAGAATGAAAGAACGATGCTCTGAAGCGTAATGATCACTGTCATTTATTTATAGAGCCAGACACTACGGTGCATGCATAGGAGAACCGCATCCCGTTATGCCCTGGCCCGAGCCGAGAATAAGAACGCACCACCTAGTATCTTATACAATTTGAATTTGTTGTCAAAATTGTTGTCTTACTATTATACATTGTTGTTGTCAAACTTTGCTTAATTATACAGTTCAATATTATTATCTGTATTAATGTTATTATTTTTATTTAGTTGCTCGCCTTTGTAAATCAGTAATTATAACTGAATAGGATAGATGTTAAATAAATTAATAACAAGAAAATAGTTTATAATGTTCAGAAAAAACAACAAAATTAACAATTCGGTGTCATCTACGTTTGTCGCCAAGCAATGCGGCTGTTTTGTGTATTACTCGTGAGTCAAATGCGTATTTGGCGAAAATATATCAATAAACTGCTAAAGTAGGGTAACATTTGGATGTACACACATGCATTTGAATCAACGCGTACAGTATTTGCAATTACATTGCAGTGACTATGAGCATTATTTTATCGAAATTTATTGTGTGTGGGTATAAAGAGAGTGACTGAATGAGACAAAGCTAAGCCAAGACAATTCCAAATTACAATGTAGGTTAGGGTTTTTGCAACATAATGAAGTAATATTTGTTGTTGTTCTGTCCCTGGAAGCTTTTGTCATAAACCACTTGGCGCCGAGAACACAGTTCTCGTGGAGATATTAACATGGACAGGTGGAATATCTTTACTGCCTTCTTCGCGGGTAATAATGAGGGATCTACATTGTAGAACATCTTCAACATCCTCATCGCCTTGACGGGGACGAGTTGCAATCATTGAGTTTAATTATCAGCGTATAAGAAAAAAGAAAAAATAATATGAATTGTGTCCATTTTAGCATAACAAAGCTTCAATAGATTGCAATTTGCAAGTAGCGATGTATTATGCTCATATCCACAGTGCAAATGATTTAGTGAGATAACGATTTCCTATCATGCAATAATAAAACTATAACACTTCATATGCATAGAAGAACTCTTTTGATCAATGCAAATTAAACGGTTTGCTGAATGCGTGCTGACAGTCAAACGTAAGTTTATTTACTTAATTATATCATTTATTTATTCAACGTATATCCTTTTCAGTTATAAAAAAATGATGACGAAAATAATTGTTTGATGGTTTGTTTGCAACGAGTCCATCTCATCTGTTGGCCTTAAAGTTTAATTATTAATTTAATACAGACATTGCTTGAGCATATTCTAATAATGATTATAACCAACACTAAACATATAATTTGTTAGTTTTTATGAGTAGGTTTTCGCCCTCGCAAATTGCGTCAATGTTAATATTGCAGCTGTATTCTCATCAGCGCGCGGCGAATCGCCCGCCTGTAAAGGTGATGGCTGGTATGTGATTGTGTGGGACGGGGGACGAGACGTTGAGGTCTAGGTTGAGGTACGCAGGGCACGAAATGCGTTTCGCTCCGCAACCTGGGAGGCTCAGTAATATCCCTCCTCCCACACGTAGCATGTACTTCTCCTTCATATAAGACAGAGAAACACTTTTTCTAATTCATTCTTAATACTGCTGCGTGGTAACATTGTTCTGGCATAGGAAACTTTTTCAATGGGTTGATTATGATGTAGGTTTATTATGTTGGAAATAAAGATGTCAGTTGTTAATTTTGGTAATCGATATAAATTGCAAATACAATAAGTGTGCAATGTGTGAATATGTAAAGCACCTTACATCCTTGCATAAATCAAGGCTCGAACCTGGGTCTCGAGTCTAGTGGTCCGCCACATCAACGCCTATGAAGCTGCATCCACACAACCGATAAGTGATTAGGGATTTATTAATTATGACACAAATGAACTTAAGCAATGATACGCATGAATTAATTGATTGAGATTTTCAATTCGTTAATCATTCAATAGTTAGCTTGTGTGAACATCAACACTCATCATAGGCCATGGTTCAATTGTAATCGTTAGTTCATTGGCAATTAATTAATCCGACCTACCATCGACCACGTCCCGTACGCTGCCACAACTATGAACTCTCTGTATGTATGACGAGAATCGCACCACGCAGATATGAATAAAATATCCTGATGTGTCGTTGCTGTATCTTATACGAGATCTCCTTACTGTGGCGTATTATACCTAAACGAATGGTATACTTGCACGGGAGGACGTGGGGGTGGGGTGGGGGGGGGGGTGGCGGCTACCAACCTCTAATAAACATAACGTGCGCGGGAAACAATGGTGTGAACATGATAACATCGCCAAGTAGCGATCAAATAATCAGGCGTGGCTGTTTTGATTTCTATCACGAGACAATAGATTAACTATTAATCGTGTTTCTATCTCTTCATCGATCATAGATTGATTGTATTATAACGAATGCAATATAGCGGTTGAGTTTTAAAAAGTGCATTGTTGGAGGTTTTGTTCGTTCGAACTGCTGTAAGCTATGAATGTTCGACTGTGTCAACTGTGCAACTATGAGTATGGTGCAACGCAATGTTATTGTTGTCTGCGTATTTTAAAAAAAAAACTATCAGATTGATTAATTTGATAAGATGCTTTCAGATATTAAATAAAACAAAAACATAAGGTAATTGCTGTTTGGCAAAATACAAGTTCGCATGCCCATTTCATTTGATACTAATGGGTTGTCATTAATAGTTAACTTTAAAAATTTAGATATTAACGCACATGATTTGAATTTCATTATGGCTACAAATCAAACAATTAAAAGAATACCTGGTACTTAATTAAGTTCACATTAATTATTACAAAATTGGGCGTTGTATTATATTTAGAATAATTCTGTATTCCTACGTCAGACATTACTATACAATTGTACTTTGTTCTGTATAAGTTTGATTGATAAGTTCAGATGGTTCTAGTGCCCTATAGTGTATTGTGGGCGGAAGGGGTCTCAGGTGGAACGGTACTATCAACGTCTGTTTAAGCTCTTTGAGACCATATTTTATTATTTTATGGGCGTACACCTCAGGTATCATATGCAGATAGATAGGACAGCATAACTTCGGACGTATTACGTAGGTGGTGTGTCCGCGTAAACCTTGAATATATTACACCTCGACATTCTCATAATATCTCAGTTCCGCGGCCCGACGTACAAATAGTACCTGATTGCGACATGTGATTATCCATCTGAATGAAAATATAATTCATTCTTTCTCGAACTTTCTACAGCCTTTCACCTCTTGAATTTATACATAAACCTATCTGGTGTCGCACAAAGGATCTGGTTAACTGCTTCTACTGTAGCAGGTTTTTATTTCGTCACAAGATAAAATGGTTAGGTGGATAATAAATTGTGTGGTGACAATCGCGGGTTTCCAGGCGGGGTTACCACTGGGCTAGAGTAGGAACGAACACACGAGTGGGTTTAATACTCAGGAATTCAAAACGTGGAACCTTCAAAACAAAACCTTAAGATTAAAGTGCTGCTTGTTGCCATTAGCGCGGGAATTAAGTTCTGAACTGAAATAATTAGAAAACATTAGTAAACACTACTTCTTAGATGGGCGTAGTGGCTATCAAGACCGTACGAACATATCATTATGCCACTTCCAATGTAAATAGGGTAAACGTCCTTTCTATCTCTACATCGTCTACAATTTGGAACTAAGTAGCCCCAAAGTCTCCATCAGATTGTTGGCTGTGCGAGGCGGTATCTGGCGATCGCTCCACTTTGCTGTTCTCGGGAACAGCATGGTAATTCTAGTCGATATGTCCTCTAAACGATATCGCCCACTATACATGTGACTAAACGTATACAATACATGCGTGGGACGGCGATGGCGTGACGTATTTTGCATTAATATTCCATGTAGAGGAGTTCGAGCGCGCACGCGATCACGCATGTTCGGCGTCGCGACGCCTCCCCCGTCTGCACGGGACGTCGCTCTGGAGTCACTCAGTCATAGCCACGTGATGCTTAAATCTTGACTGCGATTACTATTGATTCTCCGCGGTACTTAGTCGGGATCTAGAGCAAATGTTTCGCCGTGTCGGGATGACAGTACGTTCGAGTTACGATGTAAAACAATACTGTATATCCATGACTCACACAACTACACCAATAATATAATGCTTGTTGAATATTGATGGCATTCCCGCCCCGTGCTAAACTTGGTCGTGATTTAAAACTTCGTCCAGTGTATACACAATTTGGTAATTACATACTTTAAAAAAAATACGATACCACTTTAAAGTTTTTATTAACAAACTTAATCAGGAAAAGAGGAGGAAAATGTCAAGATTTATGGTTGATCCATCGGCTTAATTTTTTAATTTATTATTTAGTTTTAACAAAACAAATCAGACATAGTTTATCAATAATGATCATGTGACCATGATGTGACATTGACAAAACTATGTTTTATGTATTTTTGGGTTGAGTGGTACGCCCATAGAAGATTATAGTGAAATTTATGACGTATTCCCCGGACATATTCCTGATCGTAATTATTGATTAAAAAGGCTCATTTTGGTTTCTATTTGTAACACACACTTGTCTACAAACTGACATACTTGGATTCCCCCCCCCCCCCCCTCCTCCCGTTGATATCTTGCAAGGCACGATTTTTTTCTTATGCCGGTACAAATACTAACTTTGTACCGGAGGGAGGAAAAATCGTACCGTGCAAGATATTAACGAGAACAAATCCAAGTATGTCAGTTTGTTTGTAGACAAAAGTATGTGTTACAAACAGAAACAAACAAGAGCAGCTTCTAGACCAAATATTACGAGCAGGAATATGTCCTAGGTATACGTAATGGCGGTAAGTGCAGATGATAAATTATAAATGTTTGTTAAAGTAGTCGTGGAACCTCTAAATGAGCATGCACACCCCTTGAAATTAAGAGTTAAAGGTATAAGCCAGCCCCATGGTCAACAGTAAAGATTAGGAAATCCATGCATAGGAGAGACCACTTGCGCATAGGATTTCAGAATTTTTAGAAGGCAGTCAACGTGGGAGGAATACAAGAAAGTTAGAAATAAGGTAAATAATCAGATTCGTTTTTCTAAGCGTGAGCATTTTAAGTGTATCTATTGATAATGATATTTCTTCAAAATCTTTATGGTCAGTTTATAATAAGTTGACAGGTAACAAAGAGAAAAAAGAGTGTAGCATAGCCTCATTGACAGAGAATGGAGTATCCTACACGTCTAATCCAGACATTTGCTGTTTGTTACAGAAAAGTTTTGTTGTGAACGATGTAGATTTTTCCAGTGAAATTGGTAAGTTTAAAGATTCAAATAGAAGAGAAGCAGAGGATCTCCCGCATACAAAGGTAACTAATGAAGAAGTCATTTCAGCAATTAAACGCCTTAAAATTAGAAGCTCTGCAACAATTCAAGAAATTCCATGCATAGTTTTTAAGAAATGCGCATCAATAGTCGGATTATTAGCGTATCTCATTTCCCATTTCTTTCTTGTAGGTGATTTCCCAACACAGCTGACATTGGCAAGGGTAACGCCTATTTATAAGGGTAAAGGTAAAAAGAGTGATAGGAATTCTTATCGACCTATATCAACTCTTCCAATTGTAGGAAAATGTATTGAAAATATTTTACACGAAGTGGATGCATCTGAAGGTTTAAGTGCAAACCAGCGTGGTTTCAGGAAAGGTAGGTCAACGCCAAGTGCCCTTCTAGCATTTACAGATTTTATCCATAAAGGGATTGATAAACGTAATGGTTAAGTTGGAGCTGCCTTTGTTGATCTTAGAAAAGCAGCATTTGATTCTGTACCTTTTTTACCTCTTTTAAATAAAATTAAAAACCAGGTATAACGTAGGTCCTTATTTGTTATCAATTTTGGCTGATTATTTTTCAAAAAGAAAAATGTTTATAAATCTTGCAAAATATAGTTCAAAAGTATTCAATATATTTTGTGGAGTACCCCAAGGATCAATATTAGGACCCTTGTTATTTATTCTTTATATCGATGATATATCTACTATACTGGGAGGAATAAATTATATCTTATATGCTGATGACTTGGTCTTTTATTTAGAAGGTGTGGATGTCGAAGAGATCGTAAGACGTCTTCAAGAAGTTCTAAAGAGGATGGATGATTGGTTTTAAACTCAGGAACTTGATATTAATTATAGCAAAACAAATTGTATGATTTTTTATAAGGCTAATGATAGAAGCATGAATGATATTCATTTGACGTTAAATTGTAATGGTAAGTTAATTTCTAGAGTGAATGAATTTAAATATCTTGGAGTTTTCTTAGTTTGTAATTTAAATTTTAAGAAACATTATGAATATTTGTGTAATAAAGTATCATCAGCAATTGGAATTATAAGAGAATGAAGAGGTTTGTAACTGACAGAATGTCGAGTTTACTTGTATATTCTTATGTTCACTTTCTTATTGATAGTGGGATCAAGGTGTCTTCTAAAACACAACTATAGTGCAAAATGTGATACCAGCATAAAAATTTGCAATTATGTAGATTTTGTAATAAGAAATTTGAAAATAACTGGCTCCACGATGGGGTCTTATTATTTAACTATTAATTAATTAATTAATATTAATTGGTTAATTATGTGACACGAGTTTCAAAGTGGCAATAAATTAGTCATGTTTGGTATTAATTAAGAGCATTTTTCACCTGGGCCTATATAAAGAAAAAAAATACATATTGAAAAAATATATTGAAATATACATAAGTTATAGTTAAATATGTTGATTTTGCTGATTTTTTAGTTTTTGAACCAAAAGATCAACGTTAAGTAAAATTTCTCCTAACCAATGATATCACAGTGTTCACAAAAGAGCTGGTAACTATAATTAATATTTTTCAATTTTCAATAATAGTAATTACAATATATTTAACACACATAACAATATGGCGTAAATATGTCTAACTATGGTATAAAATATGATACCAACTTAAAAATTTAGCAATCTTAAAGCTTTTGTAATGAGAAATTCGAAAATAACTGGCTCCAAGCTAAGTGTTTAGTATTTAACTATTAATTGATTAATTAACATTAATTAGTTAATTTAGTCCTAAATTTTCAAAGTGAAGACAAATTTGTAGTGTTTGGTATCAATTGAAAGAATTTTTTACCAACATTAAGAAAAAAAATACATTGAAAAAATATATTGAAATATATACATGTTATAGTTAAATATGTTGATTTTGTGATTTTTTAGTTTTTGAACCAAAAAATCAACTTTAAAGTAAATTTCTTTTAAACAATGATATCACAGTGTTCACAAAAGAACTGGTTACTATAATTATTGTATCATTTTTCAATTTTCATCAATAGTAGTAATTCCAATATATTTTACACAAATTAACAAATTTTCTTAAAATTGAAAAGTTACAGAAACGTCATGTTGTGTGACGTAGCAAAATGCATCATTTGACTTGTTTATATCAATCTTAAAGATTTTGTAATAAGAATTTCGAAAATCACTGGCTTCAGGTTGAATTTTGAGTATTAAGCGTCAACATTCGCTATTATATAGTGGTATCTAGCACTATCATCACGCGGGGGATTGTTGCATGTGCCAAACGAATACTTCAATTTCGCTTCACCCAAAGAAAAATAGCTCTGGTGCTTGTTGGTTGTTGGTGCTTGTTGGTGACAAATACTTTCATTTGATACCAAAAATTACAAATTTATCTTCACTTTAATATTTTTGGACCCAATTAAGTAATTAATTTAATTAATCAATTCATAGTTAAATACTCAAAACTCAGTCTGGAGCCAGTGATTTTCGAAATTCTTATTACAAAATCTTTAAGATTGATATAAACAAGTCAAATGATGCATTTTGCTACGTCACACAACATGTTTCTGTAACTTTTCAATTAAGAAAATTTGTTAATTTGTGTAAAATCTATTGTAAATACTATTATTGAAAATTGATCTCTTATTAATTATAGTTACCAGATCTTTTGTTAGCACTGTGTTATCATTGGTTAGAAGAAATTTTACTTTAAAGTTGATCTTTTGGTTCAAAAACAAAAAATCACAAAATCAACATATTTAACTATGACATTAATATATATTTCAATATATATATTTTTGTATTGTCTTTTTTTCTTTATGTTGGTGACAATTGATTTCATTTGATACCAAACATGACAAATTTACCGTCACTTTAATATTTTTGGACACAATTCAGTAATTAATTTGATTAATCAATTCATAGTTAAATACTCAAAACTCAGCCAGGAGCCAGTGATTTTGGAAATTCTTATTACAAAATCTTTAGGGTTGATATAAACAAGTCAAATGATGCATTTTGCTACGTCACACAACATGACGTTTCTGTAACTTTTCAATTTTAAGAAAATTTGTTAATTTGTGTAAAATATATTGGAATTACTACTATTGATGAAAATTGAAAAATTATACAAATAGTTACCAGTTCTTTTGTGAACAATGTGTTGTCATTGGTTAGAAGAAATTTTACTTTAAAGTTGATCTTTTGGTTCAAAAACTAAAAAATCACAAAATCAACATATTTAACTTTAACATAAATGTTTCAATAAATTTTTTCAATGTATTTTTTTCTAAATGTTGGTGAAAAATAATTTCAATTGATACCAAACAGTACAAATCTGTCTTCACTTTGAAATTTTAGGACTTAATTAACCAATTAATCTCAATTAATCAATTTATAGTTAAATACTAAACACTTAGCTTTGAGCCATCTATTTTCGAATTTCTCATTACAAAAGATTTAAGATTGCTAAATTTTTAAGTTGGTATCATATTTTATACCATAGTAGACATATTTACGCCATATTGTTATTTGTGTTAAATATATTGTAATTACTATTATTGAAAATTGAAAAATGATATATAAATTATAGTTACCAGCTCTTTTGTGAACACTGTGATATCATTGGTTAGGAGAAATTTTACTTTAACGTTGATCTTTTGGTTCAAAAACTAAAAAATCAGAAAAATCAACATTTTTAACTATAACTTATGTATATTTCAATATATTTTTTCAATGTATTTTTTTTTCTTTATAAAGGTGAAAAATGCTCTTTATTAATCCCAAACATGACTTATTTATTGCCACTTTGAAATTCGTGTCACATAATTAATCAATTAATATCAATTAATTAATTATTAGTTAAATAGTAAGACCCCATCGTGGAGCCAGTCATTTTCAATTTTCTCATTACAAGATCTACATTATTGCAAATTTTTATGCTGGTATCACATTTTGCACTATGGTTAGTAATCTTTACTCCACTATGATTATTGCTTAGTGGTTTGGGCAATAAGACCTTCTACTGAGTACTTTGTACTCCAGAAGAGAATTGACCATCTGTTTGATTCATTTCCCTTGAGCCAAGATTTGCAGTCTGATTGTTTCACGATTGAGGAAAGTATGAAGTATAGCGTGCTGATAAATACATACAAAGTATTGAAAGATATGTTTTTAGGTATTCTACCCAATATTTCTAAAATTGTTGATCGTGGTAGAAATTCTACTTTAATAAACTCATTGGAAGTTCCTAGATTAAATTCTGAAACATTTAGAAAGTCATTTATGTACAGAGGCATATCCTATTGGAATTCAATTTCATATGATATTAGAAGCCAGTTTACTAATCTAGAAATTGTACAATTTAAAAGTAAAATTGAAGCAATAATAATGAATCAAAGAGCAACGAATTGATTTTTACTATTTATTTGTAGGTTATTGTCAGTGTGTTTATGTAATGTTAATTTACCTTTAAAAGTTCTTATTATTGATTTTGTTTTTCTCTTTGTTTGTTCA
Organism: Sweltsa coloradensis; assembly: GCA_024449915.1. Classification (NCBI taxonomy): domain Eukaryota; kingdom Metazoa; phylum Arthropoda; class Insecta; order Plecoptera; family Chloroperlidae; genus Sweltsa; species Sweltsa coloradensis. The sequence goes on from JAMZAV010000586.1 coordinate 73,131, forward strand.
TTATTGCTTTGATTATGATAATCAATGTATTTTCAATTATATTTTATTCTGCCTAGATTTTCTGGTTGCCGCCCACTAATGGAGCTTGCAATTTGAGTTAGGTATCCTGTATCATTGCTGTGATCAGTTTTTGACATAAACAATTTTAAATAATAATCTGATATAATTATATATAAGAGTCAAGATTTTTTGGACTAAACTGTTATCAAGATTTGAACATAAAAATGAAGATTGAACACAAGAATAAAAAATCGCGTTCGGTGGTTTCTTCCGCGAAAGTTTTTGATTATACTCCCTGATTTGCTGTTCCTGATTTTTGGCAACTTCATAATCGTTTGAGTGGGATCATCTAATAAATCAGTTTTTTTCTTTTCGTTTTTCTTTTTTAATGATTTTTTCTTTCGTTCTTTTTTCTTTTTCTTTCTTTTTCTTTCTTTTTTCCTTTCCTTTTCTTCTTTTTTTCATATTCTTTTCTTTTCTTTTCTTTTCATTCCCCACCTTTTTTATATTTGATTCATTCATTAAATGCATTTAATATAATTTTTATTTGTTACCAAAATTGTTGTGTTTAATGCATTGTTGTTGTAGTGCTACGGTTTCAAATATTTAGTTAAATGTAATTTATTGTTGTTTCTGCATCTATGAAATAAGATTTATTTAGTTGTCTCCCTTTGTTAATCAGTTTTTTAACATAAAAATAAATACGTCATAAATTTCACTATAATCGTCTATAGGGTCAAAAATAAATAAATATAATATATAGCTTTGTCAATGTCAGGTGATCATTATTGATAATCTATGCCCGTTGTTTTGTTAAACTTAAAAAAAAAATAGGTTAATAGATCAACCTTGTGTTCTAAAAGAAGGGAATTATTGCGCAAGTTATCGGCGCGGGGCCAATGTTCCCCTAAAGGTGAAGATACCACGCACGACTCTGGCGCGCGGGCGGTAGGTTTGTTATACGCGCAGGACATCGCCGGTGACGGGATGATAGCTATCATGTTATCTACGACCTCAACCCACATTCTTTCAGAGCTAAACGGAACCTCCAAATTGGTAGTTAATGTCAGGTTGTAGTTGGAGAAATACAGTTTAATTAAAAATGGCCTTGACTTTGAGTTCGGACGACTGATGATGTGCGCCATCCAGCCGCCTGGGGGTGGCTCGGGGGGGCTCGGGGAGTCTCTGATAGGGGTAGCCACCACGCAGATACTTCTATGTTGGGCCTTGAGTTCGGACGACTGATGATGTGGTTTGTGAGTGGCGCCTTCCAGCCGCCCGCACCTGCTAAGGGGGAGGCTCGGGGAGTCTCTGATAGGGGTAGCCACCACGCAGGCTCACTGATCCTGTGCAGGCACCCTCCACTCCAGCAGTCTATTCCCCTGATTTCAATGCAGAAGGTCCTGCGTTCAAATCTCCTTTTTACCTCCATACATCAACTTGAATCCTCAATAATTTAGTGAGATAATATGAAAATTAAATTCTAGTAACGGTGATATAAATGATGAGGTATTTACATCATTTTCTGGCAAGCTCCGCAAGCACCTAGTTTAATATAATTATTAATTATTCAAATTTGATATTCCGATGTGTTCTGCATGGGTTTACTTATCGGCTTCGTTGATTAAACCTCTCTAAATATATTTCTGTCAGCTTTTCCACTGAGGTCTCCAGTCCTAGTGTCCCAACATTTCAGTCGACAGTTTTTATCTGGTACATTTCATACGATCCTCCCCTTCCTGCGTAATATTATAATATAGTATTGTTATATAATAAATATTTTGTTATCTAACAGTGAAAAAGTCCAATGATTTATATTTATAACAGTATTGAGTGTTCGTGTGCGTGTTAATATTGCTCTAAAGGTGGCAACAACGAAGCCGTACGTCACACGATGCAGATGAAGATCTTGCAAACCAACAACTGCAATTCACCCACAGCACAGATAATATATTACACTGACCACAGAGTAAATACTTGTAATTGTCTCTGACCGGCTACAGACTTGTTGAAGCGAAGCGAGCCCTGATCTATGATGTGATGAAAGACTCTCTAGGTTATCATCACTCCACGGTGGCATTCAGTGCATCCACTGGGGAAGAAACGCCTGGATCCAGCCATTGGACCGTAACATTATATTATATAGTCGCGTAGAAGGATGAGCATAATGACGAAAGTGGGAAAAATCCTTCGTGAGAAAGCTCTCAACGTAGTCGGTCTTAAACTTCGACACAACAATCATTTTAGGTCAAATGCTTCTATTTTTCATATTTATTTCTTGGATAACTTTGTAAAGTACATATTATGCGACTCAAGATGGCCTAGATAACTCCCAAAAGGGCATATCCTGAGTCAATGTTGCTAATAATAATATGAAGATGCACAATAATAAAATCCCAGTAGTGACTTGTGCAATAAACAATAATTTCTTGGCAATATTCTATTCCTTGTTAATAATATGCCTGTGGTGACTCCACTGTGTCTCTAGCGCTATCTGCCGGCCACACAGGGCGCAACTACAGCAGGAGCAGCACTAGTAATGATCAAGTAATAGTGATGGTGTCGAATCTAATAGGATTTAAACCTTACCGCAAATTACAGACTCGACAGTAGTTTCGTGAATAAAGCCACCAGCTGATCTTTGTAGGTATGAGTTAATTTTTAAATCAAACGAGAGAGGTAGATAGTTGAAAAACGTTGCTCAATAGAGTAGATTACGCAGTTAGTCCATCTAACGGTGGCGAGTTTGACGCAAGCGACGCAAGTCAGAGAGTTACTTGACGGGAGAGTTGGACGCAAGTGAGCTTGACGCAAGCGACGCAAGTCGGAGAGTTTCTTGACGGGAGAGTTGGACGCAAGTGAGCTTGACGCAAGCGACGCAAGTCAGAGAGTTTCTTGACGGGAGAGTTGGACGCAAGTGAGACACATACATACAGCTGTCACAATAAAGTAAAATAAGTCCCCAATTTTATATTACATTGATTGGAAAAACTGGCGTTGGGAGAATGGAAATGCTGAGAGGAAATATACTAAACTGAGTTGTAAAACGAGGAGAAAATTGTGGTTTCTTTTCATTGACACAAAAAGAGATGGCAACAGTTGCGCCTATATAACCGAATACAGGTTTCAAAACTACACATATTGCTCTCATGTAATCAGGAGTATGCACTCTATTAAGTGTTTAAAAACAAAATGTAATCGATTTTTTAGAAAGCAAATCGTCAATAGTTCTTGTGTTTTGGTATGGGATTGTAGTTCACCTTATTATAAAACATCCACAGATTGGTTAGGAGTGAGTTGATGCGTTCGTCCACTCGTCCACTCACTCACTCAAGTACTCGATACATTCTTACGAGTTGAAATATATAGTTTCCTAATTAGCTATCTATCATCTAGCAAACTAAAGACACTATAAAGCTCTCCGCCCTGCAGTACATCTCGCAGACAATGCCCAGTCATCAAAGAAAGTTCTTCCGTGTGGACCTGTGTGTGGTGTGGGTCTCACTGTGCGTCTGCCGCGTCCCGTGATAACACGGACTACAGCGCTCAGGCGGACGACTGGCGTACTAACGAGCTAGTTAATGCCAGGTTATGTGAGCCCCAGGTTACAGGGTAATAACGACACGAGAGCAAAGACGCGTGAAAACGATGCCGGGGCTTTTTGTGATGCGTTTATCTTTTGTACGTGATGAAGACAAGACTTGCGACATAGATGTACTGAGGCACCAGTGTTCTAGGCTCAGATTTATTTATTTTATTTATTTTATTTATTACATTCATTACATTTAATTTATTTTATTTATTTATTTTATCTGGTTACAAAGATTATTAATAATAATTACAACATGCACGAGATCAGGCGTACTCAAAAGAGTTCGGTATCAACAGATCGTCTAAGAAGAATACAAAAAGAAAATAATTGTTTTCTTTCCACCGTTCAAAACAGCTTTTGGTGGAGGTGCCGAGTACGAAGAGGGATACGAAATTGCAATAGTAAAAGTACTTTTTCTTCGTGCATTCAAATCTCTATGTTGGAGGATGGACCATGGTATTTTTATATAAAATTTGGGTGACGCAAGCCTCGCCCTCCAAAATATTATGTATCATCCGTGTTGAAGCTCAAAGTCAACCAAGAAACGCATGTCAATAAGATGATCTATTCTTTCATGTCATTAGAACCCAGGCCCTGCGTGGGGTTGGAGCCCACTTCCTCGGTTCGGAACCTGCATTCCTAACTGAAGGACCAGACTGGGATGCTGTGAAACAAAACATCACCGTAGAATCACATAAACAAGACGCTGAGCAGATTAACAACACCTCTACATTACACCGGAGTACTCCAGTGCAGCTCGCTGTTCGCTTGGTCGTGCAGATTAACAACACCTCTGCATTACACCGGAGTACTCCAGTGCAGCTCGCTGTTCGCTTGGTCGTGCAGATTAACAACACCTCTACATTACACCGGAGTACTCCAGTGCAGCCCTCTGTTCGCTTGGTCGTGCACACACATTATCAGGGTATCAGATTTTTAGAATTCAATGCTCCTACGTGGACTACGGCTTAGGCGAGATGAAATTCAACAGTTATATTTCGAAATTCTCAACCGTGATCTGTAAAATACATCAATTTCTGTAAAATTGGTGTTTTTTAAAGTCTTTTGTAGTCTGTAATTCGATATACTTGAGTGATGAAGAATGGGTAATAGAAATTTGATAACAATGAACACGAAACTGAATTTGATGGTTGATTTTGTACAATAATCGCTTTTACGTTTTGGTGATTTTCTTCTTATTAGACGAGGGAGCGTAGCGACTGTGTATCTCCATTCTACTAAAACGGCTCTTCTGTGATTCTGTGGGTGTGTGGGTGTGTGTGTACATCGAAAATCAGCCAAATCGCTGATCAGTTGATAGTTAATTAATAAAGATTAATAAAGATTTTAAATATTTAAAATTTCAGCGCAATCTGTTCTGCGATTCGGCTAATTTTCGATGCACACACACAGAATCACGGAAGTGCCATATTTCTTGAATGGTAATCCTCAGTCGCTCCGTTCCCTTGTCTAATAATGCCTGCAATTGCACGATTCACGGATGGGGATTTTAAAATAATGCAACACATATTGGCTTAGAAAGGGAACATTTTACGACAGATCTCGGTTATAAGTCAACAAGTAAAACTAATTAATAAAATCTTTCCTTAGAGTTAAAAAGATTGAGACTTTAAGAGAGACTAGCATCTGGCTTGTCTGCAAAAGACAAGGTTTTATGGCCACAAGGTTCGAATTAGAAAAACGTAGTAAAATTACAATTATTCACAAACGTTTAAGGTGAAAAATAGAGGTATTTCCGCTTTAAATCAGTTTCTTCATTTAACTCTCGCCCTTGCATAGTGTACTAAAGCGTAGTAAAGCGATGTTACGTCGCAGGGCGTGCTCTGCAAGCGAAAGGGTTAATAAAACAAAGAGGACTAGGAAGAAGATAAAAGAAAAATCTAAGAAGCTAGATTAGCATAACATATAGATTTATTTAAATATATAACCTTGGTATGGAAAAAAAATTGTGATTTATAATAAATAGTACAGTATTATTATTCATGATCTATTTAGGATAAGCTAAGTGAATAATAATTAAAGCTTAAGTGTGCTTTCAAAATAGTTGTATTTACAAATAAATACAATTGTTTTTAAATAAATTTGCTTTGTTACACACAGTTTTTGAAAAAGTGGAGTGCAATCTTCAAGAAAAACGTCAAATATTTCTGGTCTAAATTTACAAACGTTTTCAACACATTATTCGGCAAAGAATGACTTCACAAATAAATTTATAATTGTATATACTTTAGATGCATTTATGTAATTTTATTTACAATAAGTAGTAATTCCTGGAAGTCCAAACTGTGCCATATCAAATGAGATTACTGACAAAGTGTGTTGTTGCAGGAATCATTTTTTTTCTCCTCCTCCATTGCCACATAGCCGTCCAATCTCTCACCTTATCGTAATCAAACCGTGCAGCATTGTGTTGTTTCTTTTAATTTAAGAGTGAACTAGTATCAGCAGCTCATAATCTTCCACCTCGAATAAATCAATCTTTAACCTGGGGCCCTAGCCCAGAGAAGAACTGCTTTCCAATACGTAAACTTTAGTTATGTCATTTGTGGTGTCATAGTGGTGTTTACTGTAACAAACAAGAAACACATAATATCAACATATAAAATCAGTATTTACTACTGAAAAAGATAGACGTAAAATAAATAAATAAAAATGAGTTTTTCAACCCAGTCGGGTGAAGAAAGTTTTATTTTAAGTTTAAGGGTTTTTACTATTCCCAATATTTAATCATCCCGTTAGACTATAATTCTCCACTAAATAAACAACAGTCAACACAATTTTGTGATTGGAACTACAGTTCACGTAACTTACTTTTTTGCATTGCTAACTTACTTTTAACCTGTTGATTGTAGTTTTTCTATTATCCCACTTAAAACAACATTTTAGGCGCGACAAAACAGCAAACAGCACGCGTGACCCAGACTCGCTATGATATGTCCACTTTAACGTCAACACACGATCTCCATTCAAAGTTGGGGCTTATATGCAGCTTGAACCATGCGTAGTAAAGAACGACTAATTTCATTTTATTCTTTCCCTGGCTAAAAAAATAAGTGTAAGATCATGACACTTACGCCCATGAGAGGCTAGTAGTATAGGTCGGTCTGATAACAAATTAGGCCTAATACACCATGATTCATTCATAAAAAAGGGGATGATTCCGTGTACTTAACACATAGCTCACTCACTCGTCTAACAACGACTTTGGCGTTTTCTTAGTTTATAGGTGACTTTGTAGGTCGTATAATATACTTTTTATTTTAGTTTTCGAAAAAAGTTGCATCGCTTACGAGTTACGCTCCGTCACTCGATCACTTTTGTCCGCGCACAATATGTGAATGTGGTTCTGTTCAGTCAACAATGTAGCATCGACATTCAGGTAGGCCTACTGTGACTCTGTTTGATCGTTTAGTTGTGATTGGTAATGTGTTATTGACAATATTTAATACAATTCAAAAATTAAAAAGGTCCATCCTATTATTATCGGCATATTAATGACGTTACAAGTCCAAGATAGTGAAGAGAAGGTACAACTACTATTTGTGCATATCATTTATCGACAAGTCTTAAACTTGGAGCTACTTCATTTTCCATCGTTGGTGTTTTGTCATTGAAACGCTTATTATCAGCACACATTTCTTGTCCATATAGTAGGGTAGGGCATATACTCGTATTAGTTTATGTGTGAAAGAAATACTGGAAAGAGTTGGAGGACGAAACTCACCCATAGAGTTTAGTTTCCCCGTGTTCTATTAGGTGGGTACCCAGGTTGCTGTCAGTGATGCAATACTTTGGAGATGACATACACAGGCCATGCAGGACTTCGCAATGAGTGAGCGAATGCAACCAAGATCATTGCTCTCCCTCCACCCACTAGGCCGCTCACCGCTCTCAGTGCAAGATTGACAACTGAATAATAGCCCGAGCACTTGGCAGGCGGCCTGTCCACACAAACGAATCGCACGCTACGCGGTAATTGCAGATGGTAATTACACTATCGTATCCCGCCACGCGACAATTATAAACACACGACCATTCGTCAGTGTCGTATTTTGTCTCTTGCCAAAGACACGAACTGGACCCGCGGATTTCTCAGAACTAACATGTCTAAACGGGTGTGGAAACGGAAATATTTCATAGCGACCTCCCAGAGAGGAGCTGTTTTTCTCTCACAACTTACGTCCACGGTGCAAGATTTTTTCGACAAAAACTGTAACGCATTAATTATTTTGTACTAGTCATAAAATCTGACGACTTTAAAGGTCGTTCAACGAGACAATGCACTTTAAATTTGATTTCGGAACAGGCGAGTTCTGCAACGTCGCTTCGAATGGGGTATTAATCACTGTGAAACGCGTCACTTTGCGCAACGGTAACCTAGATACACGTGTTGGTTCGCGCGTCCGCCGATATTGCGCCCGGGCGCTAGCTGCCAAGACATTGCAAGGCGACTTTTTCTTTATTTTTTCGCTGCATTTCACGCAGAATGGGAAGAACGGAGAGTATGCGAGGGGATTGTGAGAATGTGTTTACAACAACACGACGATACACGGCCAAATAATGTGCTTTGTTTAATGTCAACTGCGTCGGAGAAGACCTATACAGCATCACACGGAGTAGTCTATTAGAGGGAGGAACGTGGGTTGCAAACCTTAGGGTTAATCTATGTTCACTAATCCACTAATGACATTTGAAAATATCGAATGATTATAATGATAAAGTAATCAGACTAATGCTATTAGAAACGGGAGTAAGAACAAAATTTCGTTGGACAAAGTGCATGTATACTTTTCAGCGACCATAACATTTGACGAGCAGAAGCAGATGAGATCTGCGTTTGATTTCAAGCTAAAACTGCTGGTTGATTTTCAGTTCATAGTTAATGTCAATTTTTTTATTAATGTTGCTAAACACGTGATATGCTCTCAACCAACACAATATTAAGATTATTACAGTTATTATTTCAGCACAGTATTCTAAAATTAGTAGTGGTGTGCGGGTACCTGAAGTTTTGGATCGGGTCGGGTGTTTAGGAACCGACCGATAGTCAAAAAAGTAGGCCCTACCTGATTTTCGGATAACAAACAAATCTATTTTGAGGAGATGGTGGAGGTGCCGGTCCAGACAGTTTTTAATTTATTGCGAACCTACAAATAAATACCAACAATAAAAAATGAATTTGGAGAAAATCAAAGTGTTAATTTATATTTTTGCACGCATTATTATAACAGACGTCGTTTCCCTATTTAACTCTAAATCCCAAAGCAGTTTAGTACCTGAATCTGAACCCTACCCGAGTGTCAACACCTCTACCCACACAGTCTTAAAAACTAGCATAGAAGTTCACCTCGCAAACCCATCTTCATGTGCTCGTACTTAGTATATAATGTTTCATTTGTAAAGTTACGTTTATTATCACTCTTTAATACTCGAATCTATAATCACCTCGGTCATCAGGCCACCCCTTTGAGTTTTCATCTTCCCTTTTGGCGTACAACACCTATTGGAGAAACTATATAGTGAGAGCAGTTATGGCCTATATGGTGACAGTCTGTTACTGCAATGCAGCAGGAATGATTGCGAAGCACTCCCTGGCGATGATTGACAAGTGTTCAGCGCCCGTCAAATCTCGCTTCGCACCTCGTAGTCGTAGAAACTAGTAAATGTGATAAATCGCTAATTAAAGCAATTACAAGTGAATCCGCACAAATGGAATAACCGACCTGTAATACTTGGTTATAGTTTAACTGCAGATAGACGGTGAAAATATTGCCGCAAAACGCTAGCTTTTTAACGTGGTGAAATACCTTGATAGCGGTGTTATACAAAAAGGTAATATTTGAAAATAATTCGATAAAGCCAAAGATAATATTGTAAAGTAATGTGTATAGAATACTGAACATTAACTGTAGCTATATCGAGACTCCAATGATTATGATATTAAAATTGCACTATCACAGTTACAATTTTGGCTGAAATACCAATAATCCTGTCAAATAAGATCGTATATTGACGTTTGGAGGAAAAAATTGCGATGTCGCTGAATTTTTGCAGAGACTTTCCTTATATAATACTAATCAACATACTAAAACTCCCCTACAATCGGACTGGAGCTTCGGCCGCCATATTGGAAAATGGCAGCCAAAAGGTGTTTGTTATCGAATATCTCCAAATTGGTTTGAGATAGACAAAATATCTCAATTGCAAAAATATTCCCCATTTAATTCCCTACAAAACAGGTGTATTCTATAGTTTCGACAGGGGCAACGGGTACGTCACAAATTCGTGGTTTATATGTTGCTCATTGGAGTACCAGCTTATTTCCAAATTTTCACGCCCAGCATCAAACAATGCCCGGTAAATCCGTAAGAAATCGATTTAAATACAAAAGGACTTTTGTACGGGGTTCATGAAAGCTTACATTAGTATTTTAAAAAATCAGGTCTGCGAAATCGAATTTTGCATTTACCCAGAATTTGTTTTTTTCCATTGTTGGCATTTCCTCAAAAATACCCTTTTTGACTGTCCATTATTAAGCACTAAATAGCATTGGAGGAAAAATTCTTGGTACGCACATTGAAATGACTTAAATAATGATCCGAATACAGCCAAAGTTTAAATCCAATATGGCTGCTAATTCCTTATATCCACAACATCAAAGTGAATTATGTAACAAAAAGAGTGTAAAAACAGCACGAAAACAGTATTCATATTGTGAATATAAGGAATAAGCAGCCATATTGGATTTAAACTTTGGTTGTAATCGGATCATTATTTAAGTCATTTCAATGTGCGTAGAAATAATTTTTCCTCAAATGCTATTTAGTGCTTAATAATGGACAATAAAATATGGCATTTTTTAGGAAATGCCAACATTGGAAAAATCCAAATTCCGGGTAAATGCAAAATCCGATTTTGCAGAACTGATTTTTTAAAATACTAATGGAAGCTTTAATGAACCCCGTACAAAAGTCCTTTTGTATTTAAATCGATTTCTTACGGATTTACCGGGCATTGTTTGATGCTGGGCGTGAAAATTTGGAAATAAGCTGGTACTCCAATAAGCAACAGATAAACCACGATTTTGTGACGTAACCGTTGCCCCTACCAAAACTATAGAAGACACCTGTTTTGTAGGGAATTGAATGGGGAATATTTTTGCCATTGAGATATTTTGTCTATCTCTAACCAATTTGGAGATATTCGATAACAAACACCTTTTGGCCGCCATTTTCCAATATGGCGGCCGAAGCTCCAGTCCGATTGTAGGGGAGTTTTAGTATGTTGATAAGTATCATTTAAGGAAGGTCTCTGCAAAAATTCAGCAACATCGCAATTTTTTCCTCCAAAAATTCTTATTTGACAGGATTACAATTACCACTTCATTGTTCATTATTGTGTCTGCATTTATGTGAATGGATTTATTTAGTTGTCCTACTTTGTAAATCCGTTTTTATAACTGATTAGGATAGACGTAAAAATAATTAAATCCAAATAATCTAAAAAAACTAAAACAGCATTACATCTGTCAAAAGACTAATTTTATAATATCCATCTATAGTTAGTATGGAAAGTGTCAATTTTGAGCATAAAAGTATTTTTAGGGGTGAGTTTCTGCGTAGTATTAAAACTTTATTTATTTTTTAAATAATGCTCCGCCTTTACATTAAGGTTGCCTTAAAGAAAAACAAAAATTGTAATTTATTTACATTTATACAAATTACATTAAAATTAATGAAATGAAATGAAATGAAGTGAAGTATGATTTGTGAAGTATATACTAGGAAAACGCTTAAGTCCCGTCGCGTTATTGAGCGAGCACCGGTACGTGCAACACGACCCGAGTACAACATTCCCATAATGTTACATATACCAATAATTCTTTGAGGTCTTGACCGATTTAGCTGAAAATTTGTAAAATAGGAGAGAATGTTGTACTAATTGACCCTGCAAAATTGCATAACGATCGGAACTTTTTTTTATATATATAACCAACTATCGGATTTTGTTTAAAAACTATACAGCAACCCGCATAGGTGGTATGTACATGTATGCAAAATTTCAGGTCGATCGGAGAAACGGTGCGACCTGCATCGAAGCAGTAACAGAAAAAAAACAGCCATTCCAGCCATAAGAGTCAAGGGGAGACGCTCGCTACGCTCGCTCAATGAAAAAAATACTGATTTATACTTGTTATTTCATGCTTTGGCCGTATAGGTGATTTTTTAAAATCAAAATCGATCCCTTTAAAACAAGAAGCACCAAGTCATAGATAAAACTTACATTTAGTCTAAAACGTGTGCAAAATTTAACAAACAAATCCGGTATCTTTCCTCTTAAAATTAAATTAAACATTTCATATTACAGAATCTATGTGTTACAATAATTGTACCAATTATTGATATCAACTTTGAAAAACTGTTTTCCGATTTTAATCCCAGCTTTCATCTAATGGTTGAGAAAGAAATGAAATAAACAGAGTTTGTATTGTTGAAGGTGAGGTGAGAATAACACACCCTGCAGATTTCTAGGTACTACTCGCTAGTATCCATCTGAGCTCGGTCTATATGCTGTGGCCATTACTTTGAATAATCGTTAGCAATTAAGATAAAACTGCCTAATTAACGTAGAAATAGAATAAAATTACTGTTTGAACTTGCGCCTACCGTACTGACAACATCATAATAAATGTGACTATTGTTTGCATCGGCGACTTATGATTGTTGTGTCTTCTCCTGACCTGAGTCAACTACTGTTGCCTCTGCCAAATTAATTATCGAAATAGCTGCCATGTGATAACTTAGTTTATCTACCTCTGCTGCGTTGCATAATAAGGCATGCGCTGTTACTATTTGTGCACCGCGCCGTGTTTACGCCGCCTGCCAGATGTGATGCACCGAACATTGTGGGTGAGAGACAACTGTCTCGCAGTTTACTAACTGTTTGCTTCAAAACACCGTTGCACGGCCAAAAGACGCAAATCAAAATAACTAGACTTGTGCCAAAATATGTATCATGTCAGCTTGTCGGCGTGTTCGTAACGGTATTACACAGGCGTAGAGGAATTCCCTCTATCTTCTCTTGAATGTGGTATAAGAAGAAGCCATATCGTACAATTCTAGGTATATTTGGGTTTAATTTAACTTGAACTTAGCCCTAGGAACGATTTATTATTGCAATTGCAATTGCATTCACTCAATTTCAATGCTTCCGTGATGATAGCAATTCGTAATGGTAATGGTATTGCTGAAAATACTCTGTATAGTTACTCTCAAAACGACTGCTTTAGACCACAGGAACAACGTTCCACAGCTTCAATATTGATTTGTTGAGTTTACTTATAGTTTTATAAACAAGTACTGGTTAGAGGGTTTCCAAAAGAGGGAGCGAAGCTACTTTATTAACAGATCGTCGAAGAACAATGTAAGAAAAATATAATAATTCGCTTTCTCGAACTTTTTGGTGGAGGCGCCGGGTTAAAATAAAACTTGTAAAAAATGTTCCTTGCTTGTTCTTGTAATCAATAATGATGGTTCTACCCTCCTATGAGCGGTGTAGTGAGATTTTAACTGTTAAGCACATCTCAGTAGAATGTCCTCAATACATGAACGAGAGTAATGGTTTTAAACTAAAACCCAATGATAAATCTGGGAATATCACCAATGTTTTTAAGTATCTGAAATCAACAAAGCTGAACAATAGGATTTTAAAAATAACACGTCACTATAAAAGAAAATTCGGGCACTAATAACCTTAGTGTTGTGTGCCCTTAAACCTTAATAAATAACTAACTAATGCACATAAATTTCAAAATTCTGCTCCCCCCCACAGAAAGTAGGGGGGATGGTGGGCAGGCCACCCCTCCTATCTTACTCCCAAGGTCGACAAGAACATTCTGTATCATCCTTGTTGAAGGGCCAAAACGATCAATCGGACGTTGTGTTCGGTTTTATGTGATACAGACGGACGGACGGACGGACGGACGCAAGAGTGATGCTTATATGGGATTCTTAGGCTCGCGATCTCTGTGTTTTGTCATCGTTGTAGTGACAGTACTCGCGTACCTAGTATGTCTCCGGCTAATTACAGCCGAGCTATAACCAGAGCACATTCCTCTGCCTCCACCAAGTGTCCTCGCTCTCCTGAGTCCAGTTGCATTCATCTTCGTTCCCAGCTCCAAGTTACATGAACAATGTGGCTAATATTAATCGAGTGGCCGCGCTCGGATGCAGTGCAGAGTTGCATCTAAATCAAGATTCTCCCCCTTCTGAAATGTCACGGGTGCGGGGGCAAGAGACAATGCATCGCCGCCAAACTGCGTCGCGCTGCAAGGAATGACCCACATTGCAGCGGACAAACACGCGCTACATATCAGAATGTAACGACATTCTTTAAATAAGTCCGTCTTGTCATTTCGCTTCGTTTCTTACAATTGCTATTTCCGAAAGTACCCGAATGTTAAATCAATTGCAAAAAGTTAATCAATATTTTAATCACTGCAAGTAAAAATAAAATATTAATTATTAATTACATCAAATTAGTTGGAGGCTTCTAAGAAGAAATGAGTAGGCCTAAACAAGGGACTTTTCTATCTTATTTTTGCAGTCCAACTTTTTTAAGAAAAAACTGCAGTTTAAATTGCAGCTGAGATTGCAACCCCCTTGCACCCCTTATACTTACCCCATGTTAAAGTTCTAACGCCGTTTTAACCCCATGCTAATCACAAGTCAGCAATAGTTAAAAGTGGTCATCATTTTATTTTCAACAGATGTGAAGGAAATGCCCAAAGGCTGATTAAAAGGACTCTTTTTCTTGCAAACGCAAGCGAGTCGAAAACCTTGGGAAAAACTTTCAGTCAGGGTTTTCGGTTGCAAGCATGGTGCTGAAAAAGCAATGTTATCGTGTGGCAGTTTCGAGTCTATAGTTCTCAGGCCACCCACAAGAGTGTCATCGTCGCTTTCTTGCGCGAAGTTTACGACTTATCGTCGACTGATCGATTAGTCGTGAAGTATTGGTCGATACAGCAGTGGTTTACTTCAAAATATTGATGAAACAAAAGTCTTAGAAACGCACGTGAAAGTCACATGGCGAGCACACTTCATTTAGAAGCGAAACAGAGTTTCAAGGCATAATATTTGGTTTTAAACGTTGCAATGTACTGCCCAATAAATCGAATCAATCGAACTCGAGACCTCTCGAATAAGGGTCCACAGCGTTACGCTTGAGATACATTCTGATGATTTGATAACCTTACAACCATTATTATATACATTTAAGTTTCGTTCTGTAAATACAATGCCAAATTACTTATTGATGATTTAGGTAATTTGATTATTGATCATTACATTGGGCGTTCATTTTAATCTGAGAAAAAATAATTGGAAGTCATAATTTTTCTCTCACATAAGCCTCATAAATAAATAATGAATAATTGAGATTTCCAACCAACAGTTATACAGTAAACCCAAACCATCTGTCATCTGATAGTTGAGGCCAGAAATACCCCCTTCGTTATAACCGTTGTTCAAGCCATCCTTCAGCGCCACCAGAGTGTAACGCATCCCAAGTATAACTTAACAAGGAAGACTAAACAATTATTTTTTACTTTGTCACAGGCCAAACATTATATTCAACTGTCCTTTAATTAAAGACTAATAATTATCTATATTTTCAGCTTCTTTGCCACGGTGCCAAGCGATTGCGAAGATTATAGGTGTAAATTATGGCGAGAGCCACGAAGCGGAACAATAATGCTATTTGTACCACGTGTCTAGAAAAATATATTTTGTATTTATTTATAAAGGCTCTGTCCGGTACCGTCTACAGTCGGCTGATTGTTATTTCGTAATTATCCTAATTGATGATGCGATTTGTGCCAAGGTATAATAGAAGCTATAGTACTCATTCTCGATAATTAAATGGACATTTAACATGGAAACACTCTGAGTTCTAGAGATTTACTCATTCTCGATAATTACAAAATTCAATGATTACGAAACAAAAAAACATAAAAACAAAAGTATATTAATATTTTATCATAAAATATACCACGTACATCTAGTTGTTTAAAAGGGAGAAAAAGTTACCTACCCACATCTCAAGAGGAAGCAACAAGCAAACATTTGAAAGGAATCCACTTAACAATTATTGAGCGAGCGTAGCGAGCGTCTCCACTTGACTCTTATGGCTCGAATGTCTGTTTTTTTTTTTTTTTGTTTGTTTGTTTTTGGTTTTTTTCTGTTACTGCTTCGATACAGGTCGCACCGTTTCTCTGATCGACCTGAAATTTTTTACACATGTACATACCACCTAGGCGGGTTGCTGTATAGTTTTTGAACAAAATCCGATAGATTGGTTATAAAAAATAAAAAATAAAAAATAAAAAAATAAAAATGTTTCGATCGTTATGAAAAATTTTGCAGGGTCAATAAGTACAACATTTTCTCATATTTTCCAAATTTTCAGCTAAATCGGTCAAGACCTTAAAGACTTATTGGCAATCATAATTCGAAAAATTAAGTTAAAAATGAAGGAGGCAGTGAAGATACAAAGATATACTTTAGAAGGCATGACGTGAATTAGTACAATGCAAAGATGTTGGAATAGTATATAGTGTACAATGTCAATATCCAGTTAGGCCTACACTGTGTGATGGGCCTTATGGGAATGTCGTACTCGGGTCATGTTGCACGTACCGGTGCTCGCTCAACAATGCGTCCAACTGAGCGTTTTCCTAGTTTCCTGACTTGTGAATTGATACAAAAAAAAATTGATTGAGCGAGCTGAGCGAGCGTCTCCACTTGACTCTTATGGCTCGAATGTCCGTTTTTTTTTCTGTTACTGCTTTGATACAGGTCGCACCGTTTCTCTGATCGACCTGAAATTTTGCACACATGTACATACCACCTATGCGGGTTGCTGTATAGTTTTTGAACAAAATCCGATCGTTGGTTATAAAAAAATAAAAAATAAAAAATAAAAAAAAAATAAAAAAATGAAATTTTTCCGATCGTTATGAAATTTTGCAGGGTCAATAAGTACAACATTCTCTCCTATTTTACAAATTTTCAGCTAAATCGGTCAAAACCTTAAAGACTTATTGGTATGTAACATTATGGGAATGTCGTACTCGGGTCGTGTTGCACGTACCGGTGCTCCCTCAACAACGCTACGGGACTTTAGCGTTTTCCTAGTAAGTTCCTCACAGATAAAAGTCTCATTGCAAATTGTTTTGAAAAACTCACAATAATCCATATCATTCTGTAATGCACATCACGAAATTATTTAATTTGGGAAAATTGTAACACAAAGTATCATAGAATTTGTTTTATACTTTTCTGAGTTCATGTTCTTTCAACCCATTTCCGTAGCTAGTTAATAAGAAAATCCACTAATATCACTTTGGATCGGTGCTCCTGTTGTACGTGATGTAAGGCAGAGTTAATCATCTCGTGTACACCGGACAACAGAGTGGTGTACTCTGGAGGAGGATCAAGATGAAGCATCGTGCGTGAGCGTGCGACCTCTTACGCGTGGCTGTGTGAAATGTCAACCTGTACGGACGCGCCTCTCTCTCGTGTACACCGGACAACAGAGTGGTGTACTCTGGAGGAGGATCAAGATGAAGCATCGTGCGTGAGCGTGCGACCTCTTACGCGTGGCTGTGTGAAATGTCAACCTGTACGGACGCCTCTCTCTCGTGTACACCGGACAACAGAGTGGTGTACTCTGGAGGAGGATCAAGATGAAGCATCGTGCGTGAGCGTGCGACCTCTTACGCGTGGCTGTGTGAAATGTCAACCTGTCCAGGTACCGGTTTAAATCTCTTGGACTAGATGAGATATACAAAAAACTTGGTGTGAATCTGTAAAAAGTTCATGGTAGTTTTTGTGATCGGTTGGTTGTCAAACTTGCGCAATAACCAAACAGCTGTAAAAAAATAACGTGGTTTAGTGAACCTGACATTTCCTTTGCGTTGGTAGTTTGTAAGGTATTTGTATTTCTCATTAAGCTAATAATGCAAGTAGTGTGTGTTATCTTGTCTTCGTGTTTTAAACACATTTTTTTCAAATATGATCAGGTGAGAAGATCTTTCATTTTCTTCATAGAGAAAGCTTATTTTCCCTTACCTTTAGGCGTACCGAGGAACTTATTGTCGTTGTAAGGTAAAACAAGGAAACTACTTTCTGGGACCGATCCCATTACCAAGGCTGGTCATGAATTCCACATTAAGTTGTCATCTTTGTGTATCACAAATACAAACTTACCTAATTTTATAATGTATTATCTTTTTAATACATTTATTAAGGTTGGTGGTTACAAAGTATGTTTGGAGCTACGCCCTTTGATAAAATAGACGTTGATGCAGAATGCATTCGCTACTGATGTTGAATCTTGAATAACTTGTAATTAACAAATTAAAGTTATTCCTTTAACTTTGAATGTTTTTCTCCATCGTTATCTAAATGTAAAACAGCTTATAAAACATGTGCGTTTATTACTATTACAAATAATTTATATTCATTCCTCTTAGGCTAGTGGCATTATATATAGCAGTATACTACACCTCTGGGAAACTGCTCTCGGTCAAACTCTGTTTTTGAGAGCAGTTGACCTAAACTCTTTTGACTGTCGCAATTTACATTGTTCTGTACTGACATAATTTTAACAAACTAATACATAAATAAATAAACGATAAACGATGAAAAAATGTTTAAATTGAATTAATAAATATGTTGACAGTTACATACTTCAAGTATACAATAATTTATACTATTGTTTGAAATATGCTATATTTCAATACGTTTCTTTATGTTCAAACATGTTTTGCGATTTGATCCTTGTACTAAGTTATAATTATAATAGATTTATCAACTTCCGTCCAGCTTCGTTACGATGGATCATAGTGAATACAAATAATAAACCACTATATTAAATGAATATATCACGGCGTAATGGTAAGTTGTCAGAGCTACAGCAGAATTAGAAGCCTCGCTACTGTTTGTCGGCAAGACAGCATTCATTGTCTTACTTCTGCTGGGCTGCAATACAGTATCTTACAGTGATAGATACTTATCGTAGAAAATAGATATCAATAAAAACTTGGCAAGGACAATTTGAGAAATATCCAATTGGTGACCAATGGTATATTATCTTGTAGGTAGCTATGACATGGTGAAGCCACATAAATCTCGCACAGTGCCGTGTTACATGATAACTGGCTGTGGTTTGCTATACTACGGGAAAGGTTAAGAACTATCCGATCTGAATAGTATATTGTATGATATACCTCTATAATAGCGTGTCTGTTTATATCGCAGATAAAATTAGTTATCTGTCAAACATTTTCAGAAATTGCTGAATAGGAACCAGAGAATATGCAATTTATATCCCACAATATAATTATGAAAAAAAAACATTTGTAAAAGTATTTTAAAATTATATAGGTTGTTAGATCGACAGCTGAAGGCATTAGAAATGGTTGATAATTAAAAAAATAAGAATTTTTGACATTTCTCTCAATGTATTAAAACAATTAACTTTTTTATACATTACATTCCTTTAAAAATCGATAAGCTCTGTCTTTAGGCATAGAAACCATTAACATATCACTTGTATTATTAAAATTACAGGAAATTGATTCAAAATGTAAGTATTTAAAATGCAAAGATGAAGAGACTCAGGTAAATGTGTAACATGCAAGCTCTCTGTAGGTATTGCCACATAGGTGAAACGGGACGACTCGTATGGAGTGTCGCACTGGATAATTCGCTCTTATCATACTCCGAGCTTGTTTGTGTGTTTGTTTGTTTGTAACTGTGTGCCCAGTTCTTAATCACTCACTCATTTCTTTCTGAATCATGCATGATCTGTCAAACAACAAATTAGTAACATTTCTAACAAGCTACTGACACTGAAATGAAAAGCGCTAAACTTAGACGGTGATGAGTTTGTCTAGATAGATGAACAGCCACGAGTAACTGATCATTTGCAAGTTTTAAAAAACGATTTACTCATCAAACAAAATCACATTTGACTATGGTACGCACACCTTTACCCGTAGGTGTTGCTTAGTTCTCACCACGGATAATTTAAATAATCAATGGATCAGAAACTATTTCACGTAAGAAAATCAACTTGCTATTCACAGAGTGCCGGTCCGAGCGCTTCATATTCAAATGAGGTAGCAATAAATTCCTCACCGGCTAGTTGTAGGCCTACTCCCTGTCATGCCAGGCAGCCAGTGGAGTGTAACCTGAGCCGTGAAGCGACGAGGCTAATCGAGACGGGGACACTCCTCTTGTGAACTACTGAGTTCATTTCTTCCTCTGTTTATTGAATTATGGATCTGGTTTGCATAGGATTATAATAAATACAACACATTTTTAACGAAGAAAATATAAAATTATTTTCTTACAAAACGAAATATTATAACCAGGATTTTTGACGCAATAAGTTAAAAACAAAATTTCTTCCAATGATGACTTAGTTTTGCGCTGTGACAGAAGATCGCCGACATATTTTATTGTTATTTTTTAAAACGCAATAAGTCCAAACATTTTTTTAAAAGAAAACTAACGGTCATGTACATTAATGTGTTACTTAAGCCATCATTTTTAATCATTAGGAGCCACCAACTTCGCCAAAAAATCTAATTATTTGCGGTTAAGGAAAAATCAGTTTTCTTCGTTTTACTCCTAATTTACTTACTTAGACATAATGCGTTAAAAAAAATCTCCACACATCATGTAAGACAATCAATATTCTATGAAATATGTTAAGAATATAATTAAAAAGATAATTTGACGCAATTCGACCTTGCAAAAGAGGCGTGGGTGTAATCAGTTTACTATTTAGTTTCGTGAATATTGTTAACTATGTTTATCTGTGAGACTGAGATGCATAATAACATGATGAGTATGGCCCGAATCCACCCGGTTGCATGTCATGCCCGTATAATGTGTGCCTATTCCAAGCTACTTATCTACATTGGTGAAAGACCCTCCAACACGTGGAATGCATAAGAAATATAAATAAAGCTAGAACTGATAAACATAAATTAAGAGAATGATTATCAACTATTTATGCTACAATTGCAAATTCGCAATTTAATTCACGTATCAAAAACAAAACTTTAAAAATCTTTCTTCTAAAAGTAGTGTTTGCTTATCTATGTCCTGTTGTTTATCTCCAAGTGTATGAAATCCCTCGTGCATCTTTCGTCTCTCTCTCATCTCGCGATAGACTCACAAAAACCCCGTTACGCCATGCACCTGACATGAATAGTAAACACACACACAAAGATACGTGTTTGTCTAATAAGACTTCTCTCTATTATTGGTTGACTGACCACGACTGGACTGGACTGGACTGGACGTCGATAAAGTAGAATAGCAACTTCTTCATTAGGGAATCAACTTTGCCAATAAACCGCAAACAACAAGCTGGAAAGAAGGAGACCGAGTGTTTTTAAATTGTGATTGCTTTTAATTACACAATTACTATCTCTACAGACGGTAGCCGTACACAGAAATAATTGGCAAATGAAACCGCTCGAAGCACTTTAAAAGTATATATGTGACTTGATAATAATTCACTGTATGTTATTATGACCGCCTAGGTTGTACCTCCAAATGTTTTTTTATAGACTAGATTCAATTAAATACAATAATTATCAAAGTTAATGAATACCATTACGAAGGAGCGACGCATCTAAATAAAAAAACTCGCTACAAAAATATTAAGGTCAGTGACTGTTTGTCTTTAAATTCATGGGGAATATATTACGAAATACATTCCAACTAGAACTAATTGTGGGGATTCTGTAACCGGTAATCACGTTCGGCAAGCCCAGATGAAATTTATCTGCGTTCGGTTGAACCAAGCGAATCGTGAGCTATTTGGTTACACTTACTGTATGTAAAAGAATTACTTTTTTTCCCGCTATGTTTATATTTGAAATATCACTTTCAGCGGGGAACGTCCTGTTAATTATTTTCAGCAATGCCGTTTGAAAATGTCAGTTGTCACACAAATGTAATTAAACTTGAATTAATTTAACTCAAAGATGTAAGCATATATCGTACAATATCGAAATGAAAATAGCAGTAGATCAAATCAAGTATCTGTCAGTTCACGTGTGATATTAACTACGTGCATCAAATCAATCAATCAATCTATCCATCAACAAGTGTTTAGATACTATTATTTGTATGAGAACCCCTCCGTGTCTAATTTGCTTGAACTATTACTAACCATGGACAATCTTCTCTTAAATATATGTAAATAATATGCACGACTAGTTTCGATGAGTCCTATAGTGTTTGTTTTATATGACTTTGAGCTTCTAAATCTTGTGATTCATATACTTATTACTGTTGTATCTGAAATTCACAATCTTATTGATTTTATCCGCGCAGAGCTCGCAAGCGAGTAGTTCTGAGGATGGGGTCCAAAGAGGTCCCGAAAAGTAAGAGTAGCAGCTACTTGTAAACTAAGTTTATAGAAGTCGAGTTTAAAAGACATTTATGAAATAGTTGTTACTGAATGAGATTAAGTGTTTTTAAACCCAAGTTGAGGAAGCGAGAGAGGTCCCGGAATATTATTTCAACCATCAGATCAGACTTCTGTCCGAGTTCTCGACCAGGATTGCCTGTAAGCGCATCTAGCCAGTGCACTCGTTCTGTTTTCTTACTCTTGTAAGTACACTCGCTCTGAACTGGGCATGATCACCTGGTGTTGCTCCTCCATGCAATAGCCCGCTCAAGGTATACGTCTATTTATAACAATGACTAAATTTAAAGCGAGCGTATAAATACAATGTCCTTTCTTCTAATTCGGAATAACGTAATAATAGACAAAGAGAGACAGAGTATCGGAAAGAATGTGGGTGGAAAGGAGATGAAAATAGACTCATAACTCAAGTGCGCTGTGAAAAACCAAATGCTTTTAATCTCCGTATAAATGCGACAAGTATTTTTTCAGAAAGCATTTTCCGAATTCGTTGATGCGCGATGAGGCTGCCATTGACGCCAGCCGCTCAACACCCCCCGTCCCAGTGACGTGCGAGTCAAATCTTTCGTAACTACATCGAGAACAGACATTCCGACATCGGAATGGTAGTTGACAAATACATTGCTTTGCGTCGCTTCAAATAATCAAACTATTTCAAACTAATTAAAATATCCTAGGCGAGGAAAATGTAACCCAAATTCGGAGCATCACGTCAATATGTAACATCATCCAAATACAACACACCATGCAACAATTTTCGTTTCCTACATACTTATAAATAAAAATATGAATTAAAATGCTAACAGCTAACTGTATCCTTCATGCATATTATCCTTCAGATAAAAGAGTGATCTTCAAAATATGTCTGAATTTCCTTTGGAAACAAAATTGTTTACACTTTACATGTTTCTCAAAGCTATAATGAGCAGGATTTTAACCCTCCATAGGAACTAAAGTATATTTAAATGAGAACTAAATTCATTTGAAATGTCAAAAATGGTCATAAAAAAACCACTACACCAGTTACTGGTAAATTAAATCATAGTATAAAACCTTCGATGTTTTTGATTAGATATTGTGGCAGAATGTATGTCGGATTTTCGCAAGATTGAATTTAAAATTTAAAATAACAAACACAACGTGTTTCCCTCGATAAGGTGTTGGTATAAAGAAACATACGCCAGGCACTTTGCGCAACAATCCTAGCGTAGACATTGTATAATGAGGCAGTCTCGATGATCAATTTATAACTTGATTCAAGCTGCCCAGCCAACACTGCCTCCCTTATCTTCCGCTACAAAGACCGAGACAATACACTTGACTAGAGAAATGAGGCTGCGAGTAGAGAAGTTATAATAATAATTCATGTACGACATTGCCGCGGCCTTGCGTAGGCGGGTCGGCGAGAGAGAGAGAGAGAGAGAGAGAGAGAGAGAGATTGCACACGTGTGCTAATTTGTAAAGGTAAATAAGGATGCCTGTATACAGGTTTGTTGCGTGATCTAGTCCCAAACATCTGTACAGGGACCTAATGAGACACGGCTGATCTATTTGACTCGGATGATTTAGGGAGGATATTTAATATAACGGTACGGGACAAGGATACACGTTTGTATTCTTGGGTGCGTGATGAAAAGGGAGGCGATATTACGAAACCCACTTTTGTTTCCAATGTTTGCACCATGTTGGTATCTGGGTGTACCAGTCGCAGTAACTAGAAGTATTGCGAATTATTTGAGAAATTTGAACCGTTTAGCGAGTACTAAGAACTCTTCAAATAATGTGTTGAGACTTGAGCTAAATTGAAATTTCAACACAGTATGTCTCCGATTGTTTACAATATCAAATATATATTTTTTATCACTAGGAAAACGCTTAAGTCCCGCCGCGTTGTTGGATGAGCGTATATGGTGCATTGAGATGCCATGTGTTACGCGGATTTTCTGTTGTTCTGTGAAAAAATCATTACTTAGTCGAAGATTTTTTTAATTAAATTAAATTAAATAAAAAATTAACTTAATTTTTATGAAGGATTGAAGACTTTCGCGGACCGTTATATTAATATTAGACGGTTTTCGGGACATTGTACCGCGTTATTAAGAGTGTAATAACACATACCTGTGTTATTGCTGGGCTGCTATGGGTTCCCCGATTTCACCTGTTGTAGCTAACATTTACATGCAGTATTTTGAAGAAAAAGCTCTAGAATCAGCTCCCTTAAAACCTAAATTATGGCTTCGCTATGTTGATGATATTTATGCCGTTTGGTCTCATGGCGACCGGGAGCTAACACGTTTCCACCAACACCTCAACAGTATCAATAAAAGCATTCAATTTACTATCGAACGAGAGAAAAACAATAGTCTACCTTTCCTAGACGTACTGGTAACAAAACTAAATAATGGAAAACTAGGCCACAGTGTATACAGGAAAGACACGCACACTAATCAGTACCTGCACGCTCAATCACACCACCATCCGAATCAAAAACGAGCAGTTATGAATACCCTTGCGTATTTCCGATAAACAAAGCTTTATAAACGAAAAGAAAACTCTCACAACAGCTTTAGTGCAGAATGGATACAATCCCATTGCCATAAGAAGAGCATTCAAACAACAAAGTGTATCTCAAAAACCTGTAGAGAAAGATAAATCAACTGACAATGTAAAAAATAAAGCTTTTCTTCCATATGTTCATCAGGTCACCGACAAGATAGCGCGTATACTAAAGAAGCATGACATACACCCTGTTTACTCCACACATAAAAAACTCCAAGCGTCACTAAACTCAGTCAAAGACCATATTCCTCTAATGGTCTCGGGAGTGTACGAAGTTCCCTGTGAGTGTGGTAAAGTGTACATCGGACAGACGGGCCGAACAATTAGAACAAGAATAATCGAACACATGGCCCACTGCAGGAAAGGCGACTCAAACAACTCTGCGCTGGCTAAACACGCCCAGGAGAATATTTCAAACCCAGGACACCAAATTCAGTTTGATAACACACGAGTCCTCAACTCCAATACCAACTTTTTGCCGAGATACATCAGGGAGGCGGTGGAAATCCGAAAAAACGACAATAATTTCAATGGAGGAGATGGATTCAAATTAAGTCCATCTTGGGGTCCGACACTGGAACGTACGAAGAGTGGAATAGTAAAAACAGCAACCAGAGTCGGACAGACAGACCATCGTTGCGCCATCCCCCGCCCCCTCCACCCCACACACACAACAGGCAATGTGGCCAATATCATCTTCCACCGCAGGCACACATGGGATGAAAACGAGGGCTCAAACCAGGAGCAAAGCAGGAATCTCTTCAGTCTTTGGACAATGCGGCTCACAGTAGGCTGCGAAACGTCAAGCGCGCAATAACACAGGTATGTGTTATTACACTCTTAATAACGCGGTACAATGTCCCGAAAACCGTCTAATATTAATTTTTATAATTGAATTAAATAAAATTAAAAATTAACTTAATTGTTTTAATTTATCGTAATTTTTTTTTAAAGAAAAAAATCGTAAAATTGCAATTTGCATAAGAAATAATTATTCGATTGCGCTCAAATTTAACACGAATATATTAATTCATGAAATTAAGGTTCTGTGAAAAAATCATTACAATAGGATAAAGCATGTAGGTGTTATAAGTCGAAGAATTTTTTTTAAATCGAAAAAAATCGTAAAATTGCGTTTTTTATGAGAAAAAATTTCCCGATTGCGCTCAAAAACGTGGCAGTTCTAAGTTCAGAGATTTCGAAGGTCTCCATCAAATTTCATCGCAATCGGAGTATCGGTTTAGCCGGAATCGTGTTAACAAACACACAAAAATACAGAAAGAAAAAAAAAAAAAAAACATTCCGGATTTTTTTCTCCAGTGTAGTGAAATGGAATCTTCGCTTCGCTCATCCAACAAAGCAACAACATTTTTTTCTCTCAAAGCTAATATTAAAAATATTTTTTTTGTGGAAAAGTGGGTAAATATTCCATTAAATAATACACTCATTCCCTGTGAGGCTCTGATTCGGGAGGTTGTCGTTTGATATCTGCCTCCGACAATCCTGACGCATAGTTACACACTGCATACGGCATTGCTTCCGAAAATTCAAATTACTTCTTTTAAGGAACCCTTAAGTTTAGTACTCTAAAATTGAACTTGTATTACTCCCTCACATTCCAACTTTCCTCTCACTTCGGTTATATATGGACTGTCACCATCTAATTCGTCTCCGTACGGATTTTTTAACACAAATGTGTATTTTATACATAACTAGGAAGCTTAGCAAACAAACGCTTTTTCAGGCGCGTTGTTGGATGAGCGTAATTGGAAAATTGCGATTTTCACGAGAAATAACTTTTCGATTGCGCTCAAATTTCACACGAATAAATTATTCATAAAATTAGGGTTCTACGAAAAAATCATTATAATCGGATAAGCATGTAGTAGTCAGGCGGCATACCTGGAGATATCCACAGAATACTTCAATTTTAGTTTAAAAGCATGAAATTTGGCATGATGATCGGACATACCCTACTGATGATTTAAGGAAATGGAGCCAATCGAAAAATTATCCAGGAACCCCTCAAATCAAAGATGGCGTCTAAACATGGCCTAATTATTAATAAATACGGTCCGTTGTTATTCATTTTCACTTAACGCACGTACTTTCAAGTACAAAATATAAATTTGAGGTTCAAATTAACTTTTTTAAATCAGAAACCTCTCAAAATTAAAGATGGCGGCCAAAAAATCAGTTTGTCATTTATTAACGGATTTGATTAAAATTCGGTTTCTACACGTATATTGAGTTGCTGAGTATCATTTTGAGGTAAAATATGTTTTGTGACATTTATTGGTCACATAACCTAGAAAAAGGACGAAAAAGGACGAAACAAGGTTTTTGTAATGTGATTATTTACTTATCACTGGTAGCCAAACCTGATAAAAACACACTAGTACGTATTTAACATTAATAAGTGTTTGCTAAATACGTACTTGTGTGTTTTTTTTCCAGGTTTGGCTACCAGTGATAAGTAAATAATCACATTACAAAATCTTGTTTCGTCCTAGTCTAGGTTATGTGACCAATAAATGTAAAAAAAACATATTTTTTACCTCAAAATGATACTCAGCAGCT
This sequence comes from Sweltsa coloradensis, assembly GCA_024449915.1. Classification (NCBI taxonomy): domain Eukaryota; kingdom Metazoa; phylum Arthropoda; class Insecta; order Plecoptera; family Chloroperlidae; genus Sweltsa; species Sweltsa coloradensis. The sequence goes on from JAMZAV010000586.1 coordinate 100,396, forward strand.
ACGTCCACCAGCACCCCGTCTAGAAACCGAAATTCAATCAAATCCGTTAATAAATGACAAACTGTTTTTTTGGCTTCCATCTTTGATTTTGAGAGGTTTCTGATTAAAAAAAGTTAATTTAATTTGAACCTCAAATTAATATTCAGTACTTGAAAGTACGTGCATAAAGTGAAAATGAATAACATAGGACCATATTTTTTTTAAATTAGGCCATGTTTGGACGCCATCTTTGATTTGAGGGGTTCCTGGATAAATTTTCGATTGGCTCCATTTCCTTAAATCATCAGTAGGGTATGTCCGATCATCATGCCAAATTTCATGCTTTTATACTAAAATTGAAGTATTCTCCAGGTATGCCGCCTGACTAGTAGGTGTTATAAGTCGAAGAATTTTTTAAAAATCGAAAAAATCGTAAAATTGCGATTTTCATGAGAAATAATTTTTCGATTGCGCTCAAATTTCACACGAATATATTCATAAAATTAAGGTTCTGTGAAAAAATCATTACAATCGGATAAAACATGTAGGCCTAGGTGTTATAAGTCGAAGAAATGTTTTAAATCGAAAAAAAATCGTAAAATTGCGATTTTCATGAGAAATAATTTTTCGATTACGCTAAAAAATGTAGCGCAGTTCTAAGTTCATAGACTTCGAAGGCCTCCAGAAAATTTCATCACAATTAGAGTATCGGTTTAGCCGGAATCGTGTTAACAAATACACAAAAAATACAAACAGATAATATAAAGGGTAAAAAAGGAAAAAAAAACATTCCGGAATGTTTTCTCCAGTGAAGCGGAATGGAATATTCGCTTCGCCCGCTACGCTCATCCAAAAAAATGAGTACTTTTTAAATAAAATACTCATTAGTTTAAAATTGTAAAGATTCTGGCAGACGACATATTTTTATTTTGGTGTACACTGCCCATTTTATGCCGCCTTCCCATTTAATTTCAATGAAGGACAATAAATAATAACTGGGAAGCTTCACAAACGCTTTTTCAGGCACGTTGTTGGATGAGCGTAATTGTTCAAACACGAAAAAAAGCCTAAGATTGCGATTTTCATAAAAAAAATTATACGATTCCGCTCAAATTTAACAAAAGTATATTAATTCATAAAATTAAGGTTCTGTAAAAAAATCATTACAATCGAACAAAGCATGTAGGTGTTATAAGCAGAAGAAAGTTAAAAAATCGAAAAAAAATCGTAAAACTGTGATTTTCATGAGAAATAATTTTTCGATTAATCTCAAATTACACAAGTATATATTAATTCATAAAATAAAAGTTCTACGTAAAAATCATTACAATCGGATAAAGCATGTAGGTGTTACAAGTCGAAGAAATAATCGAAATAATAGTAAAATTGCGATTTTTATAAGAAATAATTTTTCGATTGCGTTTAAAAACGTGGCAGTTCTAAGTTCAGAGATTTCGAAGGCCTCCAGAAAATCTCATATCAATTGGAGTATCGGTTTAGCCGGAATCGTGTTAACAAACACACACAATTACAAAAAAAAGGATTTTTTTCTCCAGTGTAGTGAAATGGAATCTTCGCTTCGCTCGCTACGCTCGCTACGCTCATCCAACTAGAGAGCTTCGCAAACACTTTTTAGGCGCGTTGTTGGATGAGCGTAATTGTTTAAAAACGAAAAAAGCGTAAAATTGCGATTTTAAGAAATATATATTAATTCATAAAATTAAGGTTCTGTAAAAAACAAATACAATCAGATAAAGCTTGTCGGTGTTATAAGTTAAAAAAGTTTTAAAAATCGAAAAAAATTGTAAAATTGCGATTATCATGAGAATTAATTTTTCGATTCCGCTCAAATTTCACAAAATATATCAATTCATAACATTAAATTCTGTAAACAAATCGTTACAATCGGATAAAGCATGAAGATGTTATAAGTCGAAGAAAATTGAAAAAAATCGTAAAATTGCGATTTTCATGAGAAATAATTTTGCGATTGCGCTCAAAAACGTGTCAGTACTAAGTTCAGAGTTTTCGAAGGCTTCTAGAAAATTTCATCACAAACAAACACACAAAAATATAGAAGAAGAAAAAAAAGAAAGAACTGAAGAAAGAAAAAAAAACATTCCGGATTTTTTTCTCCAGTGTAGTGAAATGGAATCTTCGCTTCGCTCGCTACGCTCATCCAATAATAACAGTTGTTTGTTGGATGAGCGTAGCTAGAGCGTAGCGAGAACGTAGCGAGAGCGTAGCGAGCGAAGCGAAGATTCCATTTCACTACACTGGAGAAAAAAATCCGGAATGTTTTTTTTTTCTTTCTTTCTTTTTTTTGTATTTTTGTGTGTTTGTTAACACGATTCCGGCTAAACCAATACTCCAATTGCCATGAAATTTTATGGAGGCCTTCGAAATCTCTGAACTTAGAACTGCCACGTTTTTGAGCGCAATCGAAAAATTATTTCTCATGAAAATCGCAATTTTACGATTTTTTTTCGATTTAAAAAAAATTCTTCGACTTATAACACCTACATGCTTTATCCGATTTCAATTATTTTTTCACAGAACCTTAATTTTATGAAGTAAGATATTTGTGTGAAATTTGAGCGCAATCGAAAATTATTTTTCATGAAAATAAAAATTTTGCGGGTTTTTTCTTTTTTAAAACAATGTTTTGACTTATAACACCTACATGTTTATCCTATTGTAATGATTTGTTCACAGAACCTTAATTTTATGAATTTTTATATTCGTGTGAAATTTGAGCGCAATCGAATAATTATTTTTTATAAAAATCGCAATTTTTCGATTTTTTCTTTTTAAAAAATTACGATAAATAAAAAAAAAAAAGTTTATTTTATTTAATTTAATTTAATTTAAAAAAAATCTTGAACTTAGTAATAATTTTTTTACAGAAAAACAGAAAATTTGCATAACACATGGCAACTCAATGGACCAATTACGCTCATTCAACAACGCGGCGGGTCTTACGCGTTTTCCTAATCTTTAAAGATTGAAGCATGTACGTACTATGGTTCTTCGTGGCATTTTTCGACAATAGTTTTGCATGTAAAGCTACTTAAAGCAAACATTGCGATGTTCATGAGAAATAATTATTCGATTGCGTTCAAATTTCACACGAATATATTAATTCATAAAATTAAGGTTCTGTGATAAATCATTACAATCGGAAAAGCATGTAGCTGTTTTAAGTCGAAGAATTTTTTTTAAAAATCGAAAAAAATCGTAAAATTGCGATTTTCATTAAAAATATTTTTCGATTGCCCTCAAAAACGTGGCAGTTCTAAGTTCAGAGATTTGAAAATTCATCGCAGTTGAGTATCGGCTTGCCTGGAATCGTCTAAACAAAATACAAAATCCCCCCCCAAAAAAAAAAAAAAAATCGGATTTTGTCCCAGTGTAGTAGAATGGAATCTTCGCTTCGCTCGCTACGCTCGCCACGCTCATCCGATTAAAATAAAATACAATTCTAAGAAAATTAAGGAAACGTTGGCAGGTGACAGTACAAGGGCACCACACACACCCGGTCGTAGCCGTCATTCACATCCTCGTCGCATCATACGCTAGCACGCGTCACCACAAGGAGGATTCAGTGGATCCTCTTTGGTCATCAACCCTCGAGAGATATATTCAAACGCAGAGGTTTTCGTGTTTTTAAGCGATAAAATCGCCAAATCGCAGCCGGTCCTACAGCTGCAAGGCCAGATTGAAGTGACGTCCGCGCGTTCCGAGGACAAACTGGACGTCTGCCATCGTCGCCCGCATATCTTACACACACGCACGCCACGCGGACCCACGTACGTCGTGTGCGTGTCCACAACACTCCCACGCGGACCCACGTACGTCGTGTGCGTGTCCACAACACTCCCACGCGACCCACGACGTCGTGTGCTGTCCACAACACTCCCACGCGGACCCACGCACGTCGTGTGCGTGTCCACAACACTCCCACGCGGACCCACGCACGTCGTGTGCGTGTCCACAACACTCCCACGCGGACCCACGCACGTCGTGTGCGTGTCCACAACACTCCCACGCAGACCCACGCACGTCGTGTGCGTGTCCACAACACTCCCACGCGGACCCACGTACGTCGTGTGCGTGTCCACAACACTCCCACGCGGACCCACGCACGTCGTGTGCGTGTCCACAACACTCCCACGCGGACCCACGCACGTAGCCCGTTAGTCTACGAACTTCAGAGGATAATATGTCACAGCCGATAACTTTAGAACATGCCCAATGAGTCCGCCAAAACCATTTCGCGCGTCTGTCTTTTTTGTCTCTTTTCTCCCTGGCTACTTAACCGATTTACAGAGATCCGCAATGATAAACGACACACATTTTAACATTCGCTTTTGTTTTGGACTTCGGTGCCAGCTAATTAAATGTTTAAATACCTTATTTTCTAACAAAAGTCGGCGCTTACGCCCAACGGACTGAGCAACGATTACAAATGGTTCTCTCGGATGAACAATTTACGAGATTAATAAATTGTATATAAAGAGCTAAACATGAACAATTAATTGAATGCACCTACCGAAAGAAATATTTCACACAACGTTTAAAGCAAAGATAATTAAGTGGGAATAAAAAATACGCCTTGCAAACTACAACCATTAATTTAATTAATACTAAGATGTTGCTCAGGACAGAAGTTGCGGACCATTAATAATGTGTTACTTATGAGTTGTGGGCAGCAGTTAAAGAAGAGCTCTGATCCGTGGCTAATACTTGAGATGACTTTATTTCGAATTATGATCGAGAATACACCTGAGTATAAATAGCGGCTTGGGACAGACAGACAGACAGCCGGTTTCTTTTAGAACACACTCCCTCCACCTTCGCACTCGCATCCCACGACGCCCACGTAATTTGGACGCTATCAGAAAACACGGTCGACTCTTCTAGAATAGACCGAGCCACCCTACAAGAAAGTTCAGAACAAAAATCCGCTTCGTTGCAATGAACAGAACTTTTTTTATGTTATGTGTGATTTTTAGTTGCTAAAACGGTTTATGCCAACAAGTCGTGTATACATATTCGTATAATTCTTTTATTCAAAATATCGACAATTTCAAGGTTGACATCTTGTTAATTTTGAATTGATATATAAAGCGCATTTAACTAATAAATTGGGGCCTACGCGATGTCAATCAGTCCCTTGGGGCTATTCTAGGATTTCATTAGATTTTAGATTGACACGATCTCCCCCCACCCTCCCGTGTGTTTTCAACGACGTTTCTCTACGTTAGCACGCGTATTTGCAATATAAGTAAAATGCTTATTATTACTAATCGCATCGAAATGTGTTTGGTCATTGCAATTTGCCATCCATTTGTTTTCAGTGTAAAAGAGTGTATCGTGACTGCAAGGATTATTGTTATAATGCCTATATATTAAACTGACACCGACAAATTTGAATTTGAATATCCAGACCAGAAACACGTGGACTAACCTCTGAAAACTTACTTTGCCCGTGTTAGCTTTAGTCGGTGAGTCAACCGAACTTAAAATGCTTGAAAATATAAATTTCTAAGGTAATTTATTAGGTTATTTCATATACAATCATATACCGTTTTACGATGATAAAATGTAACGAATTTTCGTACATTATACAGTGTGCACACAATAAAATTATAAGGGCCTTTGATATTAAAATGAATGTTGAATTGAATTGATCAAGCCAGTGCAACAAAAGATTGTTCAGTATGTTTTGTTGTTATTTCAAGTGCGCATTAGAGATGCTGACTTAAACATAATAAAATCATCAGGTCGTGATTGGGTTTTTGAATTGAGTGCGTTGCCAGCAAAGTGCATTGCACGCCTAAGCGGCAGTTTTTGACACCTATCTTCGGTGACTGATGATACGGGAGTCATCTTAAAATACATTGCACATTCCACAACTGCGGAAGATGTCAAGACCATAGCTAATATATGGAGTAATAACGATCTTACAAAGCAACACATAAATATCCATTACTGTTCAATCTCTAAGTAATTGACTCCATTTGTGTGCGGATTGAGTGCACATACCTTAATGTAGTAATAGGGTAATACGTAGAAGAAATAGCTCCAAATTACCGCAGTGAAGAGTTGCGTCCACGTTGTCAACGTCACGTCAGTCAGCTCACATCTAGGAGAATAATGCGAACCTGTATCGAGTGCGGGTACAAAGAGCGGCGCGCACTTTATGTGGGAGAGCTCGGTGCTCTAGCACGGCTGTCACGGGCTCGCCAGCACAGCTAGTCGCCGGACACAATGACCAAATACGTATGTACGTATGTGTATCAGCCGATGCATGTTGGAGATTTATATAAAATAAATAATTTAAAATTAAAATAGTGTGTTATGTTATTTATAATACTTTTATTAACGCAGCGTAATGCACCAAAAACCGTTTCCGCGAAATCTTGGCACATAATATCTTATGTGTTATAAATTATAACAACCTATTTTTAATAGCCAATACCATATTGTTTTAAAGTTTTAAAACAAAATATATGTGTTAAAGATTCTAGTACAAAACCTTTTTGTGTATTTTAAATTGTTTTTTTTTTATACTTATTGTCATCTGTGTGCTACCTGGGTATCTGCTTACCTGAATCTTCCTATGTGACAGTCTATTTATCTGTATGTCCATATATGTCTACCTATTTCTGTCATCTACCCAAATTTTCATTTGTCTACCTGTTTGTTTGCATGTCTGTTTACCAGTATGTATGTCTATTTGTTGAATTTATGCCTACCACTTCTCGTAAGTCTGTCCGTCTACTTGTCTGTTTGCATGTCTGTCTACCAGTATGTATGTCTGTCTACTTGTCTGTGTACCTGTCTTCTATTGACCCCGCACCTCTCTCTCTCTCTCTCTCTCTCTCTCTCTCTCGACTTCTAAGAATGTCCTCACCGCCCTCCAAGAGTGTTGAATGGAGCGAACCACACCCCTCATTGTCTATACCAGAGAGACAGAGTACAGAGAGAGACCTCAAAATATGTATTCCGACAACGTTTTTCATTCAACATTTTACCAAACTTATGAATGCTTGTTCCTAATACAAAAAGAAAACAAAGTATATAATTAGCGTGTTATTAGTATATATTGTTGTTGGAAAGTATGCATGCAGCGATGGGCGATCTCTTGGTCGCACGTGCCACGATGTGACAATGAAATGACAGCTAACTAGGCCTGCTATTACCCCTCTCAGTGGCACGTGGCACGTGGCACGTGGCACGTGTTACAGGTCTGGTTGCTACGTGCGAGATGTTTGACAACTCTGGTGTGATGATACAGTGCGATCCTCGAGGGATGGGCATGTGTGACAACGCGTGCAGAGCAAGACAGTCAAACAAACAAGGAACAACTACCGAGGAGCATGTAGCTGCCTCTCAACAATACAATGATGCAAGTATTAAACATGTGTGGTGATAACAATTGGCTGAGTCGGAGGTACGATGCGACGGTTCCGCGTTCGAGCCCCGGCTTGACCGGTCATGTCTGAAGGCTATAGTCCGGATCACCGTTTGTCTTATGGAGCTGTGGTTTGCACCAGTATGTCGTGTTAGAAGATGTGTTTGGCGGCGTGATCAGAGAACCCTTTTTAAATTATTGCTTTTTTTAGAAACTGACCAAGTCACCAAAGAGGATTATAAATGTAGAAATTGCAAATCTTGTGATTGTTAGAATCCTTGCAAAATTTTGGGTTACAATATTGGTGGTCAAAAAGTGATCCAGAGTGTATGAGAAAATTTTCTGTATTCGACGATCAAGCGATTTTTAAATGGACATTTAACATTTTGTAAAAAAAAAAGTTCGTTCGATCTCATCCAACAGTCGGAGTTGGCAGTACGAAGAAACCACATTGAATCGCTCGGTTTATGAGTGTACGTGTATGAGTGTGTACTAGTGTACCCGCTGTGCACGTGTTTTTTTTAAGGTGTCCTGATTCAGCAAAATGAGCTGATATTTGCATAAAATGTGCATCTTAAAATAAGTGTGTAAAAAGAAGTTTATCAAACAGTAATTCGTGCACTGATGAGCACCTGATATAATAATATGGCGGGTTATAAGTTATAACATGGTTCCCAATGGTATCACGCTCACTGAAGATCCTGAGATCTGAGCAGCTCTTCGGGAACTAGATTATGATGTTATTTCAGTATAGGAATACTTGGCAATGTAATTCTAATTATGTGTTAAAGATTTACTTTTGTACGATATTTTTAATTAATTAATGACAATGTTTGTTGTGTTCTATAGGAATGTGTCTAGAGCTAAAACGCTGACAGTTTTCCAAACCAGTATATTTTAGTGCCCATCACCAAAAGGACATTTTGTGTCTACAATCCATAGATGTATATTTATGTATTGCATTTAGAAACGATCCACATTCAGTACTCATCTCAAACATAATTCTGCACATAACATTATAACCAACCAATGAAACAGTTACCGGTTACGCTTAGATTTATTAAGCGCACAGTACTCTCTGTAAACTATATTTACTGCCGCCTCGCCAAAGCTCGCAGTGTTAAATCTCTACGTCGATGGCGAGAGAGACTATCAGGTGTTTTTAATGAGTATGCAAATGTCTTATTAGGTACTGGTCAATAACTTTTACAATATCCCCATATTTCGACTTTTATATTAAGGGTGTCAAGAAGCCGCTATGGCATAGTAATTAAACGCAATTTTTACTAAGCGCGCGCGATAGGTATCTTTATACAAACATGTTCTTTGGCTATAGAAATTAATTTAAAAACGGTGGCGAGCTGTTGAATATTAAGTCCGTGGTGTTATGTTCCAGCTGCCGAGCGAGCCTTGATATGTGGTGTGTTAGACACTTTTAATTGATGATTCGACGATAAGACAAGAGCTCTGCAACTTGGTCTACTATTTGATACCCTGGCTTCTGTACAAAACAGTCGGCTGCTGCTCAGTGAGGCATTTAGCTGCATGGTCACGTGCATGGCTAAGAGTGTGATATCAAGATGGCGATGTTTACGATTAAAGAAAATAATAACCATACAAATGGGCTAAAAACGTGTTGGTTTGGCGGAGTTATTCGGTGAAACTCGGCTGTTTGTGTTGTTGAACAGATCAGAAATGTCAATAAAGCACCTCGTGAGCTCGTCAGTTCGATCCAGTCACAGCGAAGCTTTCCAGGGGGTTTCCGTAGACAAAATGTGATAATTTTGATTGGCGTCCTAAAACTTCAACCCATGTGCATTCCTTCTGAACTAAACCTTCATACCAGAATCCTATATCTATTTAATCAAGCATTCAAGTTTGGGCAAGTTGTCCCTTAAGGCAGGCAAAAAAAAGATGTAAATTACGACAAAATATAGATATATTTAACTATCAATAAATATTTAATAAACGTGTCAGATAAGATGATCGACAGACACATACTTCTACTTCCCAGCAGTACTTTTACCAGGTCTTCTATAATGCTCAGGTCACCTCTTTCAAATTCTACTCGTCAACTCGAACTATCTTCTAATCAAATATAAAATGTTAATTATTCCCAATCCCACTTGAACATGTAACATGTTGTTCAAACTTACCTTAGTTAATGGCACAGTACAAACATGTTGAGAACACCCTTAGAACACTAATCCAGCGTAGGTCGAACCCAACGCTGTTCATGAATTACGATTTCGACTAGATTTTTCTTTCTCAACCATCAACAAACTATTAGAACGTAAAACATTTAACACGTCCGATAAATTCAAGAGTAAATCATCAAAACTAATCTTCCCAAGAAGTCGACATGCAGACAGCAACGTAATGCCACTCTGAGCGCCAATTAGCAAGTAACAAACTTGCAGGATTTGGCTTCGAATCAACACCAGGATGATGCTGATGTACACGTCGCACATTTCAATAGATTCAAACATAAAGTTATTCGCAGTAAGTTGGCAAGAGAAGCCACCCTATTAACGCCCTGTCGTGTCACATGGCTGCTGTGATGAGTGGGCCTGCATCAGAGTTCACCTGCGATGCAGGTGACCTGGTGAAATATGCCACCGATCGCAATGAGAAAATAAACAGATACATCTACTCCAATGTTTGTGTGTTAATTCTTTGAATTTTTCCAGATTTTATTTTTATTTTCAAGTTTAAAATTAATACTATACAATCGGTTTTCATAACCATTATATGCAAGCGCCCATTTAATTACCGCTCGTAAAACTGGTAAAAATAACTTTTAAGTATGAACGTAATATGAATTTAACGATCCCCTTGGAATGCATTTAATGCTTGATGAAGCTAATAATGGTAAGATACAAATATGAACATTTTACAGATTATTTCTACACATTTACGCTCCAACCGAACTGCGATGAGTTTCCCACGGTGAGGCTTAATAATTCTCAAAGACAATTACCTTATATCTCTTGGATTAAATTACTATTTACGTGGCTTACCGTAATTATTCGCTACTCACATAGGAGTCCAAGCGTCTGACGATACATTGAAGCAACTTCAATAACAGAGTTGGTAATTTAATCATTTACAGCAAATTCACGAAATACGGTAACACAATGGAGGCGATAATAAATATAGTTTTGGCGTGGGAACAAAAAAGTTACTTTGTGACGTTTTTTATCAATTAAAATTTCTTATTAATGTGAAATTCAAAAATCAATTATCTGAGATCTAACATATAGTTTGAATATATTAGGTTGAGCTTTATATGGGCGCCACCGAGCTAAAACAAATCCTAGTGTTTAGTTTGGAGAGGTATAATAGATACGTTTGAGTTTTAAGTTTAACGATAAAGAAACAACTTTATGCATATGTTGACAAGAGACATTTACAACTAAACTGATGGTTTATGGTCAATTATTTTCCGAGCCTGCTAACCCAGGTATAGTTTCTCCTCCAACTCTTCCACCGCGGCGCGGCTAAATGAAAGGTGACCTGCTGGAGGTCAGCACCCATCGCATGCACCCACCGCAGTAGAAGCTGCTCTCTTATTCCTGAAATGTTGAGGAGTAGGTTAGCTAATAGGCCGGACTTATCGCCGCGCGTATCGGCAGGCACCGGTCTAATAAGGAAGGCTACACTACACCTGTTCGGTTCCATCACCTGGCCGTCTTGCACCAGCATCACTTGTGTAATTAGGAGGTCACGAGTGGCCTGCCTTCAGACTCACTCGCCTAAGATACCGAGATGGTTTATTGGTGGCGTAAGGTGATCGGATCATGTAATACCCCTATAGCCCGACTCCGTTTTACCATATGACAGGGTTGTAAGACACCTGTCTGTACGTCAACATTTTACTATTCTTTATGGGCATTATAGTTGAGTAGCAGATGACTTATGTAAATAAATAAATAATAAATAAATAAATTGTATTTAGAGTCTACCCACTCAGTTATATAACTGATTTTCAGTGGGGGACAGTAAATCAAAGCGACTAAGCCTACCCTGTAGGCCCCGACGCAATCGACGAGTGAGCGATAACCAACCAAAGATCGATATTTGTAATAGAAAATATAGCAATCAGTGGTATGGACAGTGCGAACACCCGCGGATCAACGCCAGAATCAACAAGGCCGATTTAGAACAACTCTGAATTTATTATGTGCTTCGTTGCTGGGACGGCTCCAAAGTCACCGTTTTACAAACTCCTAACATACTAACTGATGGACTTAATTCCAAATCAGAAGTTAAACAAGAGGTCGCCGGCGCCGACCTCTTGCAGTGCCTTCCCGCGCCGGTACTTTCCGCCGCATGTTCCTATCTGGTATAAAATACTTACTAATCCAAGAAAGCGGAGTAATTAAACTTAATTTTTCTCAAATGATTTTGAACAAAATAAGAATTAAAGAAAACACTGTACCCCCCTACAAATATCAGTGCGGTAAAATATAAGAACTTTAATTGTCAGGAACACTTTATGAAAACAAAAATATGATGCGAGCTGATACGATTACCCAAAAAACATAATGTGAATTTATTTCATAACACGATTAATACATCATTGGGTTAAGATTTTTCTCTGTAAATGGCCTCCTGCCGTTTACTGTAGGGCGCGATCAATTACAAAGGCATACATATTATAATGTACTTGGAACTTCAACCGACAATAAACATTAACTTTTCAGTACGATAAAAACTTTGAGAAAATCAAAATATTGAAAAACAAATAAAGTTATCACATACAAAAAAACTGTAGAACTAACTCGAGTGTCTCTGCAGGCGTAGTCTCTTAGAAGCAATATGGATTGTTGATGCATAACACGTCTCTGGTTACGCGTCATTATTTTGTATTGTCCTTATTATTTAGAAACGTGTTGAAAAGGCCACATCTAGCAAGTGCTTCAAAAATAAATTATAAGTTTTAGCTTTCTTTCTGGTGGTGAACGGTGCGAGCGTAGGATATTCTTATGGGGTAAACACTCCGCCGTCAGCAAGTATACTCCTTAGAGCGTTGCGAGAATCCGCTACCAGAGCTCATACAAAGAACTTGGAGCACACTTTCATAATGAACTTAGAACTTATACCGACATTATGTTGTAAACATGTGTATTCGGTACTAATGAAAAAATGACTGGTGAAAATAATTGATTTTTATACTCATATAAGACAATGAAAGCAACAACAAAAATTGCTAATTTGTATTGTGACTGCTAGATCACCAGGCTTAATATTATGTGAGTAGAAGTTATAAAACGTAATTTTTTAGTAAATCTCCCTGTAACTTTGAGAAAGATACATACATCTTATATACATTCGGTTTTAAAATCTATTTAAAAACGCTTTGAGTTTTTGAAAACATTATGTATACGCTCGAAACTAGGTTTTGAATCGGTTCAAGTCAAAAACATCCTTCGCGCGTTTGACTTCAAAACTGTTTTCAAAAACCGTCATGTATACACCCACTGTAACACTGCCACCCATTTAAAAGTAGGCCTAACAACTAAATCCAGTTTTGAAAACGTTTTGAGATCATTTTTAAACCAGTTCATCTCTAGTGAAAATTACTTTGTCTTCGGTTTGCCCCATGGGTTTTCTATTAGCGCACGAAACAGTAAAATAATAAAGTGTGCCTTCACAATTTTGCCAAATCTCAACTTTAAATTAAATTTAGGGCCTATAGCTAATCATTTATTCAATTCCATGGTGAACCTCGCACAACGCACTACCGGCGAAACCACCGGCGAATTATACTTCAAACTGAAAGGAGCCCGCAGCCTTGCAATCACTATATGAAACCGACTCCAAATTATATTTCTTCATAACTTGTGGCCGGTAACCCGTATATCGAACTCGCAACCTCCAGGTCCCCAGAGGCTCTTTTGCGTTGCGTCACTGTTGCCGTGATAAAAGGCAGGGAACTCACTGTTAGTGTTGTGTAAGGAATTTTGTAAAGAACCGAGCTCACTAATGTGTCGCGAGGCGACATAAATAATCTCCGTCATTTGGCTGTTTACATAGAGGCTGGGGAGTTACCGTACATGGTATGTTGCGTAAGACGCTAGCGGATGTTGTCGAATGTTTAAATAAGTTAGTAATTATCATTGAGAAAATATAGGTCAGATCCCTGGCTATATTATTTTATGCACATGTAGTTACACAGGGAGCACCCAAATAAAAAGTCGTATCAGAATGTTTACTCAATAGACAACCCCTCGAACGCCAGACATGTGGAGTAGCCACTCAGGAAACAAAAAGTAACAAACTTCCACTGCTGGACCATGCGGCCAATCCATGATCTGTTCAAAACATTTAAATGTCTCAATACCATTGATTAGATTAATAATTAGATGATGAAATGAAAATATAAATAATGAGTTACACGAAGAATAAAATTCGGTGATTAGTTTAATTGCCATTTTTTAATCAAATAATCAAGGCATGAATTTTTGTAAGTAACATTGTGATCACGCAAAATTGGTAACATACCATGAAGGTATTTACTGCCATACGGTAATATCTATGGCACGTAGCCTACTCACAGCGTCTTCTAACGTCGAAATATATTTTACAAATCACGTATGTTTGTATATTTTAGGTGAATATTTTTTAATCTCGTACATGAATAAACATCAATACATAAATCAAAGGTGTTGATCTTTATTTAGTTATATTTAACGTGGTCAACCTCTGCGGCCATAACTTGATTCACGTCCCTTCCCCGGAACCTACCACTGCTGCGAGACGACACTGAAACAGATGGCCACAACTCACTTAGCACCCAGCACTTGAGGCCCAGCCTGCTTGCCTTGCGTAATCACCGATAACCGATATACGATGGAATCGCCACACACGCCACCCACACCACAAAAATCACGCTCCAAATATTTTTTATTAAAATTCGTATTGTCCCAAATACAAACATCAGGTGAATTAGTGTAATGCCAATTTATAGTCAAAGGATGAAGGTAGAAATGTTTATAAGTAACATTGTGCTAACGCAAAATTGCTAGCAAACAATGACTAATTAACTACTGGGGCAAACAGATTATGATACATTTACGATTGACTCTAATCAACATTTTGTCCTTTCTTATAATCCGATTTCATTGCAAATTTACATACTAATACTTTACAATAGTAAAAACCACCATGCAAAAGGACGTTAACGTATGTTTCAATCTTCTACATATAAAAAAATAAAAAAATCTCTACAAGATAAAAACGTGCTCCAAAACATAATTTGATTGGACACCTTGATGAACTATTGAATGAAACTAACTGTTTTTTGGCACTATACACAACTGTTTGGACATGACTAATCGCATTCACCCTGCATTTTGGAATAATTTGGCAATATCATCGTAAAGTTTGGCAAAATGTATATACACAAATATTTTGATTTCGTAATCTGAATATTTTCTGTAAAACGTGGATTCGCAACTAATAACGCCAGGAAAATTTATTTGATAGTTTTCTATTACCAAACTATCGACGGCGATGCGTATTTGAATTTCGTTGTGATAAAACAAAATTGATAACGGACTTTTGATGAAAAACTATCGCAATGTGTAAATGACAACATTTTACGGCTGACTAAACTTGCATTTAGGAACACTTACGCCCCTCAAACAGTATGAATTTTAAGGAGTGGATGCAGTGTTCTTTTGGAATCATGATTGTAAAGTTGCGTTGACATTGGTTAATATCTTCTACCTCAATAATGCATAGGTCTTGGCGCGCTCCAAATGTACACACAACTTTGGCAAACCTATAAGGCCGCTCCCGAGAGTCGCGCCCTAAAAACTTCTGACCTTAGCGGGAATCGAACCCTGGACCTTCTGCATTGGAAGCAGATACGCTAACCACAAGACCAACGAGCCACACAATGACTAAATTCGTTAAGTGGTATCAATCCCAGCGTTAGATTTTTATTGAGGACAAACTCTCAAAATTTTTTCAAGATTCCAGCCAACCGTAATCGAACCAGCGGCCTAACGAATGATCTATACATAAAAACTAATATTTGTCCTCAAACTCATTATTTCGGCTACTTATCAGGTAAACTCGTTTTTATCACAGATGAAATGGATTTACCATTTCATTTTCGTCAAATTGTTGAACAAGGTGAAACTAAATAAAAAAATAGTTCTTTAACAGGTCACATTTAAAATAAAATAAACTATACCATTCTCCAGGACTGGGAAATATTGGCGTAATATCCGGAATATTTTACAATGTATTTAAGTTATTTTAAATGTTTGTGTTTAAAATAGATTAACTATAGCAATAACAGTATCAATAATATATTCTACATATTTTCACATTTTATTTACACATCGGTGAAAGCGTTTATTTCGTACCACGTGACTGTATCTTACTATTTATTGTTGCAGATGTGAATATTATGTGTAGGTTCATGTTCATATAAAACATCCTCCTTTATTGCCAAGATTGATTTGTGTCTGTGACAAGGTTAAGTGGCTACGGTGTTCAAGTCAAGGTAAAAAACTAATTTTTTTTCTGTTTATCACATTTAAGATGTACTTTTTGACCGCTGTGAAAAGTGAGTTGTGTGAATTAGTATTTAAAATTCCACTCACGCTAACCGTGTTCGTGTCAATGGTCAAGTTTTTTCTTTCCACGAGGTTTTGTTGGTTCTTTGTGTCCGAATTTGTTTGCTCTAAATCCCACTAATTTCAATCAACCATGTTCAAATCCTGGCTCTAGAATATTTCCAAATCAGTCAGAGAAGGCGAACAGTTATGCGGTAGGTGTGGGACACGTACAATGTAATGCGGATGTTTTGAAACTAGTCCCCGAGTGTCATAGCCCTCGAAACCCGAGACTGACCCTTCCTCGCTCATTAGTTTGATGAAATCACAAAGTTATCATCATCTGCCTGTTGAACGATTTACATTGAGTGACAAGAAACGGTAAAGTATTGAAACATTATAATATAATTAGTAACCTTCCCAACAAACACACTGATATTATTAGAAGTTCCCAATCGTGTCATTAATGTTTCACGTCAGTTAGTGGAAGCTGAAAGATATATTCCGATATCATTACGAGACACATGCAGCATACATCTTTCACTAACTTCCTATGAACATCTTTTGAAATCATTAGTTGATACTATTTTTTTAGTTATAATGTGTTTTTGTAAACATTATGAAAATATTCATAATTTAATACCCATACACACACAATTTATTTCAATTTTGTTAAATTCCTAGAATTAAAGATGTCTTTGATTGATATTTTAAAGACATCTTCCCGATGCCATTACGAGGACACGTGCTGATTGTATCTTTAACTGACATCCTAAGTACATCTTTTTAAAATCACTGGATGATACACACTTTTTTGTAATAATGTCTTATTTGGATGAGCGTGGGCGAAGATTCCATTCACTACACTGGAAAAAAAAATCCGGAATGTTTTTTTTTTCTTTTTTTTCTTTTTGTATTTTTGTCAGTTTGTTAACAGATTCCGGCTAACCGAAACTCCAATTGCGATGAAATTTTTATTGTCCAATTATCCAATTAGTAGTTTAAGGGCGCTTCAACGGTAAAGATTATTCGCGCCTCTCCTGATTATGATTTTTATGATTTCGTAAAAAGGTGGTGTATACGTGTCACACACAGGGGCGAGCTGTGCACGATTACGAAGACAAGACAATGACGACCGCGACGTGAGAACCTCTTTCCTCCTCTTACCCGTGGCTGGTTCTGACCAGCATGGGCCCCTCCTTCCCCCCCCCCCCTAGGTTAGAGTGGTGCATTATGACCTCACGGTTGACGCGTCCTTACTCGAAATAAACCAAAAAATAAAATCCAAAACAATATTTACTATAGCAAAAAGGCTCATAAACGCGCTATTCCGAAAACTTCCACTCAACTTTTATAAAAAAAAATTGAAAAGTAGGCCTATACAGACATTACCTAAATTTCAGGTTTACCAACCGTTGTTCCCATTCGATGGGGAACGAAAATTAACGAATTAGGCTTAAGCCAGATTATATCTACCATACAAATCACCGGATGTAATTTTGTTTATGTTTTAACCCATTTTTCACCCATCACTGTTGATTCAATATTCTGGTAATAATAAAATGTTTTTGATGCACATTCTGAATAATACATTCATGATTATGAACGTTTAAAGTAGGTATATTATTTTCTATATTCACTTCTTAATCATAATTTATGATGCCATTCAATGATAGTTTAAAAAATATATTTCCTAATTGCAAAAGTAACATAACATCTTTTTGAAATCATTGATTGATACAATATGTTCTTTTATTTTGTAGGCCTATCTATACAATGATCACATTCTAATTAAAGTGATATTATTTTAAGGGACTTTTTATTGGGCATGGGAAAAAACTAACTTGTAAGATTTCGAGAATTGCAGAGTTCTAAATTTTTGCTCTCAACTGTCTTCAAACCACAAAAAAGGAAATGAACTGAAACACAAAGTAATTAATACATAAAATAATTAATTCTTAGAAAAGGGGGCCAACAAATATGCTAGAAGACCACGAAGAATTCACAAGTGTTTGTTTTGTAAGAGCGCGCGAACACGCCGCAGACCCTCGCGCGCGGGCTCCATCTCATATGCCGGTAGCGCGGCGGGGATCTCACAGGCACCGTGTCCGAGTGGAGAAGGCGTTCGACTATGGAGGTAGGGGTCCCGGGTTCTAGTCCTGGTCTTGGCGATATAATTTAGATATGTGATTCTTCTCTATACAGGTCGATCAGGTACCGTGGTACACTCTCAGTCAAAACAAAGTTCGTAACTTCGGAGGAAATATTACTTTTATTAAATTTTCTGCCATTGATGGCTTCATTGCGTGGCTACTAGATCGCGCTAGTGTTGCTTCCGGACCGTGATCTCCTATTGACATCATAAGGATATCATTTAACGATATATCTTACCGACGCCATAAAAAAAATTATCTAAAAAATCATAAAAAAAATGACCTTCTAATGACATCATTACGAACCGTATATGTGGGACATTTAGAGAAACTGAAGACATCGTAATGATATCATAGTGAATCATTAGTGACCTCCTAAAGATATCAGTGAATTCATTACAGTGACCTCTTAAAGATAACATCAAGACTTCACTTTGTTTGCTGGGTTGTTGATAGTGGGATACATCACATTGTATCACAAAGATAACCGCTTCTACACGGTGAAATGTGCAAAGAGCATCGTCATGCGTGAATGCAGCACGTTATATGCAGCCAGTGCAGTGAATCACTGATAATGGCTTCTTAAACCAACTACATACACGTTAATTAAATAAATTGAAATTAACTTCGTTAAGGTGTAAAATATTGATAGCAGAGTTAAACATTTCGTTGCGTAATACGTTTTATGTTCAATATAGATTAATAAATAAGTTATAAGTTAAGTTGCCAATTGTAATATATCGCCTGATTCGCAACATGAAGAAACTGCTAGATTAAATATAATGTAGGGTACCGATGTTAATGAATAATCTGCACTTTAGAGTTGTTTCCAAACCACATTCATATTTCATGACTGGGTGAAACCAGCAAGTGTCGTACATTTTCGTAAGAGTATGATCTGACAGTATGGGACCGTATAACCCTGATTAAATCCATGAATTCAAGGTTGTTGTTTGCATTTACCTTGCACATGTTTAGAGGTGGGAAATAGCCTAATAACTTCCTTGATATAGTAGGCCTAGAGTCTGGTGGAGGCATCCTCATATCACGCTAGTTGCAGTCGATGTAGTTCATAAACATGCACGCAACAAGAGTTTGCGATTGAAAATTAAATGGATAAGTAAAACAAAGTGTTAATGCCTTGGCAATGCGTGTATGTGCGTGGGTTCTGACACAGGGTACAACTTATCACTTACGATAGTCGGTGGGCACAATCAATGATGTGAGTGTAAAGCAGGAACTAGGCCCACCCCACCAGAGCAAGACAGTTCAAACAGGTGGTTTCACGAGGAAGAAGGGCATATTCTCGCTTCCTTGCAAGTCTTAACATTATTTATGTTTCAGAAATAAAATTGGTAAATCGTCAGCATATAACTTTAAAATAAAACGTTGATATTTATACTGACATGACGATTAAAATCTATGAGACGGTAAATTAAATCAGTATTATACGGTACTGTGGTTTAATCGACAGTCAAATACATCAACATATAGCGGCAATCGCGAGTGCTCAAAATAAATTTAAAAGGAAAAGTATAAACAAACCCTTATGAGTGTCAAAACAAACATACAAATCTCGACAATTTCTAAGGTAAAAGAAATTCATTATTTTAAGACTACTATGCAGTAGATACAAAGGTTATGCACAATTCGATGAAAGAGAGTTCGGTGTTAGGGGATTATGATATGATATGATATGACAAAGCTTGATCGAAAACTAGGAAGAATGGCAACTGAAATTCCTCAATTGAAAATTCATGAAATCGTGAAGTGTGTTTGACGAAATAGCTCAGTAAGCTAAGCTTGCATGTTTGAAAAATATGTGGAAGTCATAAGTAAAACGCCATACGAAGTTCTCGCGGCTAACCCCAGGCATGAGAAGCCTTATGTTGCGCGTACCCCTGCACCGGAGGACCCAACTGCATAATGCAACAGCCAGTAATCACGCCAGCCTTGAACCAAACCAGACAGACAGACAGACAGACAGACAGACAGACAGACAGACAGACAGACAGACAGACAGACAGACAGACAGACAGACAGACAGACAGGCAGGCAGACAGACAGACAGACAGACAGACAGACAGACAGACAGACAGACAGACAGACAGACAGACAGACAGACAGACAGACAGACAGACAGACAGACAGACAGACAGAGTGTTGCTTCTTGTTATTAGCGCGTCTTGGGACGGGGAGAACGCGGCGGATGGTCACGCGTCGTATCTCACACGCCGAGTCAACAAGCTTTCAGTTTAACGTTGTTGATTCTACCGTGGGGGTTCTTCTCGTGCTAAACAGTTAGCAAACACTCACTTGCAACGTAATGCACAGAGATCTCCTACCAATGAACGTGACCAAACTTCTGATTTAGTGTTGTTTTACTTTTAGCTGAATGAGGTGTGAATAGTATGAGCACATTCTGTGGTGAATAGTGAGTGGGAGGTTGGAATCTCGGCTTAGGTCTTGGAGGATCTATCTCCATAATATTAATTGTGACATACTAAACGCAATACGAATATTTTTATTGACATAATATGTGTAACTTGTTGTACCCCCTGCTACAATTTGTCATGCAATGCAAAACAATGTTGTAAATCGAATAGGCAGCTTCCAGAATTTGCAACGAACTGTTGTTATGTTATAATATTAACTTTATCTGTGATTACGTTATTTGTAGCTAATTCTTACATTCAACATATACCTACGTTGAGTCACGTAGTCATATTATGTACATCTCAAGTAGTAAATTGATACATGTAAGTGCCACACATTTGAGTAGCTACATTGAATACTAATTCGAATTTTTAAATATTTATTCATTTCAAGATGAGAAACATGTAATCCGTTTAATAATTAAATTTCGAAATTCAGGATGTGACTTCGCGGAGTTGACCTTCATTGAACATTTCGCGTTCACGTACATGTAAGCCTACTTTATTAGTGTCACAAAAAATAAAATATCCATAACTTAGCTGCTCTGAAATTAATAGGATTTTTTTTTAGTTTTACTATTAACTATAGTGGACTAGTATTGCCGTGCCGTTTTTAATCAAACCAAATACACCCTTTGCACAACGACGTGCTACTTTGGTTAAGTTTTGTTAAAAGGTGAGTCTATTAATTTGGTGGTTGCAAAACAACGGGGCGAAATATTCCACAACAGGTCTTGAAAACACCGTGTTTTTTTTAAATCAGATGTATGCGAAGCAATTAAGAAAATAGATTGCAATAAAATTTCTAGTTTCGGAGTAGTTTCGTTCTACTTGATGCGCTCAAACGTTCTAGGTAGCTTGCGAGGTGCATATTTCGGACCAGGAGTTACGAGCATGCCTTATTTACGACAAGACAGAGCCATGTTAGACTTTGACAGCCGTTATAAAGATATTCACGCCTCAATTTAATATTCCGTTCACATTTTTAGTTCGTCCAATCCAGATTTGCTTTGATTATGAATAATAATTAATTTCTTAATTTCCGCTATAATATTATACACAACATTAATTATAATGCAAGCAGCTCTGGCTATTTAAAGAATTTAAACACGCTACAGTCTACACGTGTTGTAGTAACTTAAATCAAGAGTGGTTTGTAGGGTTTTTCAGATTATACAAAAAAGAGTTTGTTTAGATCCATAATAATAAGTGTATTATAATATAGCATAAAGTCAACGGTAAAAGTAGAAATGTGTAAACTTTTATGGGAACCTTTGAGCCATTGCTGGAACGAATACATGTATGGACCTGTAACAGTCCCCTAAAATAAACATTACAAATCAGTTTGCAAAAATACAAACACAAATTCTGAACCATATTTACACATTTATGCATTTATTTAAAATGTTCCCCCAAGGATTTCAAAATACCATATTAAGGTTACGGAATTACAATTATCAGCAGAAACACGTATATACGATAGTGATATTAATGGGATTCTAACACCTTGAAACTATGACCATATGACCCGCATGGCGCACAGGGAGTCCATAGGTGGGCGCCATCTTCGATACGACGCGTGTTTAATATATTATGTTCCGTGTTAATTCCAGCAGTTGAAGAAAAATGAGCGGGTGTTTTCAAGCATCGTTAATACACGGCCCTTAATCTCTTGCGTCAGCTCTCTCACTCACACGCACACGCACACGCACATACACACATACACACACCCAAACACAAACACACTCACACACACAGAGCGAGAGCAGGTTGCCGTAGGAAGTACCCGATCAATACACTCTTATCTCTACTTGACTTCTAAATTGGTTTAACCACTTCTTATGCAAATTTATTTCGGCAGGATCAGCTGAAGGCTTATAGATTATCGAGGAGCAGCCTATCGAATATCCTGTCTGGGCTCTTGTTAGTTCCAACTTGTTTAATTGGGTCACTTAGCATGTGCTACCAGAATGCGGTGGTTCATGACCCGTGGTCCACGTAATGGTGGGTGACGGTGTACTGAAGAGTGATTACTCCGACTCGGTGATGGTAATAGACTGAGGGTCTGCGTGTGAGAGATCATATACTCTAATACTTCAATGCTCAAGCCGAAAGTAGTGTGTTTATAGCTGGGGGGTTGGTAAATCTGGGTCTGGATTATAACTATATCTATGAGTGTAAATAAATAAATTCGTATTTAAAGTCTATACACACTCGCCAAGAAAGTTATCAATTTAACGTCTTAATTGATCAATAGAAAACAATTAACAAGAAAAATTATTAAGTATTTAATACGATTAACAAATACCAAGCTCTTACCATACAAAATTTTAATTTTAATCGTGGGAAACCTGTTATAGGGTGCAATTAGCACCTCTTCAGGTGAACTAGGTATGTGCGGATAGGAAATTGTGAAGGGATGTCCGAGGGCTTTTTAAAAGGACTCAATCCCTTGCATTCGCCTTAGCGACTGAGGAAAACCTCGGAAAAAACCTTCAGTCAGGATTGCCGGTCTCGACGGGATTCGAACCCGGGACCTCCCTAATCAGAGTCGAGCGCTTAGCGCCCGAGCCAACACTGTCGGTTACCATACAAGTCAAGATAGCGCGTATAGGCTTAACCTATGAATATGTCAGGAAATGTAATAAATTTAGAAATACATATTAGATTTTGTCGCAAAGTAAAGAAGAAATACTTATATAAATATAAATTTAAAAAATTGTATTTAGAGTCTACCCACTCAGATATATAACTGATTTTCAGTGGGGGACAGTAAATCAAAGCGACCAAGGCCCCGACGCAATCGACGAGTGAGCGATAACCAACCAAAGATCGATATTTTTAATATGAAATATAGCAATCAGTGGTATGGACAGTGCGAACACCCGCGGATTAACGCCAGAATCAACAAGGCCGATTCAGAACAACTCTGAATTTATTATGTGCTTCGTTGCTAGGACGGCTCCAAAGTCACCGTTTACAAACTCCTAAGACAAAAACTGATGGACTTAAGTTTTAAATCAGAAGTTTTTTTAAACTTCTGACTTTGGCGGGAATCGAACCCTGGACCTTCTGCATTGGAAGCAGATACACTAACCACAAGACCGACGAGCCTCACAAAGTATTATCTATGTTAACAGTCAAAAATTTGAAGCAGACTTGAACCTATACCACAATCTAAATAATAAGTAATTTCTATGGTTGATGTAAAATGTTGTGTGTATAGAAATGCAGACTTCTCAATTAACATTGCCAAAGTTATTCCACCTTCAGAGTGTTATCCACCTATAACCACATAGAGAAATAATACTACAAAAAGTGTTGCCTCGATGTGAACAAATCAGTGTTGATAAACGCCATATAACTAAATGCATAATCATATAAAGGAATTTTTATTATGCATACTACATAAATGCGTTTAGTTGTATTTGAATTATGATGAATATAATTGTAGTGGTTTTCTAATGATAACACACTATTGAACATGTTTCGTGTTGTATACACGTGTTCACATTATAACCGCCATTTTAACGAAACAAGAGTGTTTACATTCAAACACACACATACATGCAATGCGTGCAACGTACACCTTATTGATCTACCTGGTCGTCTACTAATTATGTCTGACAACTATTGTACTCCAGCATCACGCACTCACACAACGTAACATGTAACTAGAGGCTTGAGCGAGCTAGAGAACATCAGAGAACAAACCCTATATTCCACGTCACCTAGACCGGCACCTCCACCAAAACACTGAGAAAACATATTACCTAAAATCAACACTTTCTCAATGCTTTTCAAATGTCTATAACACATAAATAAAAAAAAAAAGTATTGCTATACGTTCATCACAGATCCATCAGAGAGATAGATAGATGAATGTCTTTAATTTCAAGGCTGAATTAAAGAATTAATGCCTTATCTTCCATCCAGCCTAGTAATATGTAAATACAACTTGTCACAGTAAATTCTGCATGTAGCATAAAATAATTGGTCACAATTAAACATTGGCGTGTATGGGGAAATCAGAAAATCACAAACCTTATTCCACGTTACCTGGACCGGCTCCTCCACCAAAACACTGAGAAAACATCATATAACCTAAAACAAACACTTTTTCTCATTGCTTTTCAAATGTTTAAAATGCTTCCATACGAAGTCAAGTATTTTGATTCGTTCCTCACAGAGCCATAGGATTCATTACTATCTTGAAACTCTCATTCAATGGCGTAACACCCTCTAAACCGCTATCGTAGAATAGTGGGTATTGTATACATGCACATGATTTGAAGTATGATTTGAACGCACACTATATTATCGTGACATTAAAAATAAATAAAAATGTTTAATTTTTTCACAACAATAGTCTTATACTAATATAAAAAACTAACAACAGTATGATAATCAAACGTGCAGAAATGTTTGGACAAATTACAGACGAAGCATCGTAACGTATGCATAAGTGGACCCCTAGCCCAGGGATTCCCTTGTCGTGCAGTTGTTTTATTAAACCTAAGTGACGACTATTGATACACACTTAAGTACGAGCGAATAGGTTCTCGACCAATCACAACGCTTTGACCAAGAGACAAACGAACCGCGCGACAACAGTTAATATAATTTTAACACGTGGCAGCTCGTGTTGTGCCATTCGCTCTTTGACATGACAACAAGGCTAGTAGAGTGGATTCTAGGTAAAACTTTCCGCCATTGAAATGTCCCAAGCTCTGACTTTATTATAATATCACAATTGTCTAGATAAGTTGGTGCAGACACTTAAAAATAACCCTTAAAATCCTCGCGCTCCTCGACCCGGCACCTCCACCAAAAGTCTGTATTTTTTTACATTTTGATGTTACAGTTTTCTCGTTGTTTCTTTTAGTTGTTTCACCCGATAGTTTTAGAAATAACTATCTTACCGCGTGTGCAACATTGTTTTGTAACACGCCCGTTTTATGATTGTGTTTTCCAAACTCCGCCCCTCAAGGAACGACGCCCCTTCGCAGTTGCGCCGTCCGCTCTCCCACCCCGTACGAACACGTTCGGGGGTTGCATTTTATCGCAGAAACTTACCCTTGAAATGGAAAAAATCACACTGTATATTATAAGTCAGCACATAACAATTTGTATGCTTGCCTTCGATTTTTATAAACATAGGAAATATTAAAATTATTTAAATTCATGAGCTGAAGTTAATTTTCGAGTTGTGATTAAAATATTTGCTTACTATTTTTACGTTCAACATGATAACATCTTCAACAAAGAAACTGGATGGTGGATGTTTTTCTTGGATATGGAGGGGGGGGGGGGGGAGGATTATATTTTTCCTTTTACCTCACACTCCACAGTGGTTCGCGAAACATCCCACACAACTTCCATAAATTTATTTTCTGGAAATTAATAAATCGAAGCTGGATTTTGTAATGTCTTGAATGATTTCCATATAATCAACAACACCTAAGGGAGTGTTTCCCGATTCATAAAGTTGATAAATTCCTGCAATTTCCTACGCATTTATCTAAATAACTTGTTTACGACTCGAAAATTGATGGTTGGCGTAAATAAATGAAACTCGCATTCCACAAAGTATTTCGTATTTATGAATTCAGTTCTACCTGTTGGGTTGGACATGCGAGACCTAGCTCTGCCATATGGAGCTGTGACTCCCTTGGGCCACACGTAGCGTGCGATACCGGTGCTGGCTTCGCGCTGTGCGCCCTCCGGCCCGGATGTCAGGAGCAGAGGCGGCGCTGCCTAGAAACTTTAGCAGGCTGCATCTCTGCCTCTCTGTCTGTTACAAGTATGGAGAGCCGATATCACATGGCAAAGAATAATAGTAATTCATGGTTCCTGACGAGTTCGCGCGGAAGACAAGCTATAGTTTTTACTATTTGAAATTATTGGATAACTTATGGACTCCCTAAATATAATTGGATGAGCGTAGCGAGCGAAGCGAAGATTCCATCTCACTACACTGGAGAAAAAAATCCGGATTTTTTTTCTTTTTTCTTTCTTTCTTTCTTTTGTATTTTTGTGTGTTTGTTAACACGATTCCGGCTAAACCGTTACTCCAATTGAGATGAAATTTTCTAGAGGCCTTCGAAATCTCTGAACTTAGAACTGACACGTTTTTGAACGCAATCCAAAAATTGTTTCTCATAAAAATCGCAATTTTACGATTTGTTTCGATTTTTTTAAATTTCTTCGACTGTTAACACCTACATGCTGTATTCGATTGTAATGATTTTTACAAAAAACCTTTACTTTATAAATTAATATATTCTTGTGAAATTTGAGCGTAATCAAAAAATTATTTTTCATAAAAATCACAGTTTTACGATTTTCTTTTCTATTTTTTAACTTTCTTCGGTTTATAACACCTACATGCTTTATACGATTGTAATGATTTTTTCATAGAACCTTAATTTTATGAATTAATTTATTTGTATGAAATTTGAGCAGAATCGAATAATTATTTCTTATGAAAATCGCAATTTTACGCTTTTTTCGTTTTTAAACAATGCTCTGCCAACAACGCACATGAAAAAGCGTTTGCGAAGCTTCCTAGTATATTGTTACATTTGAGTTTAGAATAACTAGGAAAACGCTTAAGTCCCGCCGCGTTGTTGGATGAGCGTAATTGGTGCATTGAGCTGCCATGTGCTATGCGGATTTTCTGTTGTTCTGTGAAAAAATTATTACTAAGTCGAAGATTTTTTTTAAATTAAATTAAATTAAATTAAAAATTTACTTTATTTTTTTATTAATCGTAATTATTAAAAAAGAAAAAAATCGTAAAATTGCGATTTTCATAAGAAATAATTATTCGATTGCGCTCAAATTTCACAAGAATATTTAATTCATAAAATTAAGGTTCTGTGAAAAAATCATTAAAATCGGATTAAGCATGTAGGTGTTATAAGTCGAAGAAATTTTGTAAAAATCGAAAAAAAAATCGTAAAATTGCGATTTTCATGAGAAATTTTTTTTCGATTGCGCTCAGAAACGTGGCAGTTCTAAGTTCAGAGATTTCGAAGGCCTCCATAAAATTTTATCACAATTGGAGTATCGGTTTAGCCGGAATCGTGTTAACAAACACACAATAATACAAACAGAGAGAGAAAAAAAAGAAAAACATTCCGGATTTTTTTCTCCAGTGTAGTGAAATGGAATCTTCGCTTCGCTCGCTACGCTCATCCAAAAAGGGGCTAAAAAACACAATTTTTTTTTTTACCACGTGGACTATAGCACAATAATACACTAAAATGACCGTTTAAAAATTATATCTTGTAACTGTGATTTAACACGAATTTTTGAATTTTTTTCATCCAGAAATTTGCGAATATTGGTGTTTTGGGAAATTTCTTAAATTGGCTTTAACCTGCTTCTTTTTTGGTCCACATAGATACTAGAGCATAGTTCCAATCTAAAATGCCCCTTTATAACATCTTGTCTTGAAACTGTGCCCAAATATACCCTCAAACACGCAAAAATTTGCATTCCAAAATCACACCACATCTTGGTAATCTGCTTATTTTGACCAAAGTACTTGCCCAAATTACAAAACGAAATACAGAGAATTTACAGAAAAGGCTGTAGAGTATGTCAATAGTGGCTAATATTTTTTTTTTGATCAAAATCCTCCAAGGTCACGGGGCATAAAGATCGTCCCCATGTTATTTCTTATGGGAGATTTTTGCCAATGGGACCTAGCTCGAAAAATGTCATGTTTGACAATTTTTTGGAAGGTCATGGTGGCCCCAATAATTTTTTTGTTAATTGCTAAATTCATTACTAGTTAACCTGAATGAAATATATTTTTTGAGTTTAGCGGTTAAATACCCCTTTAATCTACGCAAGTATTGCATTTGATTTGTTTTTTCTAAAAGAAATGGACATGTATTGCAGTAAAGTTTCCATGATAATATTATGCATTGAAACGTCTCCATATGCATGTTTCCAAGCACTAAAAGCACAACAGAATGGTGTAAGTTTTAGTTATTCTGAGTTTAATTTTGGGTTGTAAGTAAATTCATTTCAGATATTAAAAACTTCTAAATATGATATCAGTCAATATTTTTCTAAACTAGGAAAACGCTAAAGTCCCGCCGCGTTGATGGATGAGCTTTTTAAAGTTTTTAGTTTGCGTGGGATATCTTTACTTTTGCAAGTGCTTTGTTTTGCTGCCTACGCATTGTAGGTAATTGTTGTCAAGTTTCTATTGTTTCTTGTCAATTGATATTATTTACTGTAAAACACTTATATAAAAAGCTTTATTTCTATGGATTCTGGCTAAATTTTTCAACTTTTTCTTTCAAATGGTACTACATCACCATAACCTTAATGTCCATGTATAATATGAACGTTGTAACCCCACCCGTTTGGTTAGAATTGGCCCAAATGGCACGAAAATATCGTACCAAAATTAAAAAACTTATATTAAAAGCTTTATTTCTATAGATTCTGGCTAACCTTTTCAACTTTTTCTTTCAAAATGTACTACATCACCATAACCTTAATGTCCATGTATAATATGAACGTTGTAGCTTAACCCGTTTGGTCAGAATTTGCCCAAATGGCACGAAAATATCGCACAAAAAATCGAAAAATATCGTAAAAGTACGATATTCATGAGAAATATTTCTTCGATGGTACCCAAAAACGTGGCAAGTCTAAGTTCAAAGATTTCGAAGGTCCTGTCATATTTTCATCAAGTTCGCATATACCGTTTGCCCGCTAAAGAGCGAACAAACAGACAGAAAAAAAAAAAAAAAACAAAAAAAAAAAAAAAAAACACCCGAGCTAAATTTTTTGGGGGGTCAGTGAAATTGAAGTCTTCGCTTCGCTCATCCAACAAAGTTCCATCGAAATGCAATGGATACAATAATTAGTTTATACTAGGAAAACGCTAAAGTCCCGCCGCGTTGATGGATGAGCTTTTTTAAAGTTTTTAGTTTGCGTGGGATATCTTTACTTTTGAAAGTGCTTTGTTTTTCTGCCGACGCATTGTAGGTGATTGTTGTCAAGTTTCTATTGTTTCTTGTTAATTTGTTATTATTTAACGTAAAAATCTTACATTAAAAGCTATATTTCTATGGATTCTGGCTAACTTTTTCAACATTTTCTTTCAAAAGGTACTACATCACCATAACCTTAATGTCCATGTATAATATGAACGTTGTAGCCCCACCCGTTTGGTCAGAATTGGCCCAAATGGCACGAAAATATCGCACAAAAAGTCAAAAAACGTATATTAAAAGCTTTATTTCTCTCGATTCTGGCTAACTTTTTCAATTTTTTCTTTCAGAAAGCAATACATCACCATTACCTTAATGTCCATGTGAAATATGAACGTTGTAGCCCCACCCGTTTGGTCAAAATTGGGCCAAATGGCACAAAAATATCGCACTAAAAATCGAAAAAAATCGTAAAAGTACGATATTCATGAGAAATATTTCTTCGATTGTACCAAAAAACGTGGCAAGTCTAAGTTCAGAGAAAACGAAGGTCGTGTCAAATTTTCATCGAGATCGCATATGCCGTTTGCCCGGTAGAGAGCGAACAAACAGACGGAAAAACAAACAAACAAAAAAAAAAAAAAAAAACAACCGAGCTAAATTTTTTGGGGGGTCGGTGAAATTGAAGTCTTCGCTTCGCTCATCCAAAAAAGCTAATTAAATTTCATTAGAACAACACTACACAGCATAAACTATTCATAAATTCGCTGAAAACGAGTCGTGGCCTTATTTTCTGTGCCCGAAGTTACGCCACGATTTATAATTATTTAATACGTCATTATTAGTCGTAATACTTGCGACAAGGTGATTTAAATTACTGCCCATTAATATTTACTACTTAACACCTAAATGTTTTAGACCTAGTCTTATTTGATCGCTTCAAGCGAATGCACTAGCGATGCCCGGAGCAACGGTGTCACGATGCATATCTACTCTTATCCATTCGTTTTAAAATGTTTCGCTTTTTATTTCCCAGCAAAAGAAAGAAGACCATTATATCCACCCAGTATGGCAATGCGAACCATATTAAGTACGCTCATATGTTACGCTCAACGTTACAACTAATATTATGTAAATAAATGCGTGAGTGGATCGTTTAAAAACACAAATTCAATTGGTCATTTCCATGTTATCTAATTGGTTCATCTTATTCGAACGAAAAAATGTAATTGAACTGTTTTGCATCGGTTTTTAGCAGTGAATGTAGTATGTTACATTGTGAGCCAGTAAGTTGGCATTGAAGTTTTCCTGGTTCTAATGATGAGATAGTGATCGGTAAGTCCGGCATTCTTCAACGTCCCGACTCCGAGTAAGTTGCAGCCGTTAGAGAAGTGGTCCTCTTCTCTTGCGGTGCAACCGTCGCCGTAATGGCGTAACTTTTATTTTAAGACATTTTAAGTTTACCGACTGAGAGGTTAATGCTCATTAACCTTGATTTTACAGTTAAAAACCACATTCTAAATGTACCAAAGAAATGGTTGGACGTGAGATAAAAAGTGTCATTTCGGAAATTAAAAGCATGAGATTGCGAGAGTTTAATGTTATAACGTCTGTCGCGTCCAGACTAGCTAAACTCAAAAAATTTATTTCATTCAGGCTAACAATTAATGAATTCAGCAAGAAACAGAAAAATTATTGGGGCCATCATGACCTCCTAAAAAATTGTCAAACATGACATTTTTCGAGCTAGGTCCCATCGGCAAAAATCTCCCATAATAAATAACATGGGGACGATCTTGATGCCCCGTGACCTTGGAGGATTTTGATCCCAAAAAATATTGGCCGTTTTGGCGTGCTCTACAGCCTTTTCTGTAAATTTTCTATCTTTTGTTTTGTAATTTGGGCAAGTGGTTCCGTCAAAATATGCTGATTACCAAGAATGGGTGTGATTTTGGAATGCATATTTTTGCTTGTTTGAGGGTATTTGGGCACAGTTTTCAAGACACGATGTTAAAAATGGGCATTTTAGATTGGTACTATGCTCTAGTATCTATGTGGACCAAAAAAGCAGGTTAAAGCCGATTTAAGAAGTTTCCCAAAACACCAATTTTCGCCAATTTCTGGATCAAACAAATTGAAAAATTCGTGTTAAATAACAGTTACAAGATCATTTATCATTTTTTAAACTGTCATTTTAGTGTAGTATTGTGCTATAGATCATGTGGTAAAAACTAATTTCTAGAGTTAAAAGCCCCTTGAACGCGATTCTGTATGTTTGTACTAAAATAATTGCCTTTGTGATGATCTTAAGTCTCAAAGTCAATACAACGACATGTAGTTCAATTCGTATGTGGTATGAGATATAATTATTTAGTATACACTTTTCTGCTTATG
Source organism: Sweltsa coloradensis (assembly GCA_024449915.1). Lineage (NCBI taxonomy): Eukaryota > Metazoa > Arthropoda > Insecta > Plecoptera > Chloroperlidae > Sweltsa > Sweltsa coloradensis. The sequence continues at coordinate 132,310 of JAMZAV010000586.1, forward strand.
ATATAAACCTCGACGATTGCAATACTAATTTTTTCGCCTGCTTGTGGAAATATTACTTTCAATTACACTTCTATTTTTATCCCACCAGAGACGTGCACAATATAATACAATATGTGCATTCTCCATGGATATGGGCTCAATAGTGTCTCTTAGGTGATCTCAGATTCAAGCACAGTAAATAATGTGTGGCTCGTTGGTCTTGTGGTTAGCGTATCTGCTTCCAATGCAGAAGGTCCAGGGTGTGATTCCCAATAAGACAGAAGTTTTTTAACTTCTGATTTGGACTTAAGTCCATCAGTTCTCGGGCTAGGAATTTGTAAACGGTGAATTTGGAGCCATCCTAACAACGAGGCACATAATAAATTCAAAGTTGTTCTGAATCGACCTTGTTGGTTCTGGCGTTGATTCGCGGGTGTTCGCACTTTTCATACCACTAATTGGTGTATTTCCTATTAAAAAGGCGTTGTCCGGGGTGTTCGACTTTCATACCCTATTGTTATTTCCTATTAAAAAATATCTCTTTGGTCGGTTATCACTCACTCGTCGATTGCGTCGGGGCTTACAGGGTTGGCTTGGTCGCTTTGGTGTAATGTCCCCCACTTAAAACTAGATATATGACTGCGTGGGTAGACTCTAAATACGATTTCACTTATTTATAATGACCAACTTTGTACAACTAAATTAACTTCTCACACGCGTAGGCCCGCGTCAACCACACGGGCATGGGATATAAGTCGACCATTGAAGAGCAGGCCAAGTAACAGAGCTACTAATACAATAAGATAGGAAGTTGTTAGTCGGTGCTAAGCACACAGGCTACACGTGTATGTTTGTGTATCTCCTTTGCAGTTTGCACGCAAGGAAATGACAAGAGGCATCTTGTTACTTCCTTTACACCTACCTCACGTGTAACATATGGGATACCTCGATGAGAACGGGGACACGCAACTAGGTTTTATTATTAAAAACTTATGTCCGGGGGACGTAAGAATGTCATGTGTCTGATAGAGAAATCGTCGATGAATTATTCAAAATTCCACATGCACTTTGCAAAAATGTAAAATTTTGGAATCCCCCTCGACCCTACTCCAAAGTTTTTGCATCACTAGCTTCGCATGTAAGAAGCTAAAAGTGATAATATTCGAAGCATTTCCATTAGAATCCAGTGTTGGAGTATAAATTGGCCCAGGCCCACGCATTCTGCTGCCCGCGGTCGTGGAATGTGCAGCTTCCGGTCAATTCCTCCCGGACCCTCTAGCGAGAGGCCAGAGTCGTCGGACGAAGGGGAATGTAACATTTCGAAAACACATTTTTTATAATTGCACTTTTGGTTTTATTTTCGGTTGGAATGTTTGATGCAACCGCTGTGAAGTCACGCGTAGTTAACAACCTATACGCATCGTTGAGAGATGCAAACAATGCAGCTAGGTCGGTCTAGATCGCGTCTCCGAGGCGGGTGGGACAGTGGGCACTGCCAGCACGGACAGACATGTCTGTCTCATAGGTTTGTGCACGGGCTGGGACGCAGGTCCGATCAGTCATCAGGTTTTGAATCCCGTATAATGCATGGGACTTTTAAATTGTCCCTCATTCTTGTCTTAATTTTTCATTAATCGCCACTCATTGTCACTAATATCACAAATTGCCTTTAAAACAGTCGACACAAGAACTTAGTTTCTTTATTCCCGTGTTGTGCAAGTGGGGTACTAGCTCATAGTAAACTTTGCATTACAAATAAATAACGGTGACAAGTGATAGATGATGATATGAAGGACAATTACAAAAACATATGCATTATGCGGGATTCGAACCCACGTCCTCGTAGAGCCAGACACTTAGGACCAGAGCCCTAATCGTATGTGCCACCGCGGACGGCATCGAACCCACGTCCTCGTAGAGCCAAACACTTAGGACCAGAGCCCTAATCGTATGTGCCACCACGGACGGCACGCTGAGAGAAGATAAGCGACAGGAGTAAGACAAGACTCTAATTCTGGTGGTCATCGGTCCGAAGCCAGTGAATGACTAGCTTTCCTGAGTTAAGCGTTTCCTTAGTAGTTCTCCTCAGTCATGGCTGGATCGAGGATGGAGAATGATGGCAGCTCTCGGGCATTACCACATACCTCACTTTGCAAGGCAGCAGACGAGATCATACCGGGTAAACTTAAATGTACTCGAAACTACGCTCAAGAGAGTAAGAGCATTTCTACGGAGAAAATTAGCCAGAAACGAATTCCAACCCATGGTTTGCTCGATAGCGGATAATGATGTTGCGATGTAAATAAGATATTAGGTAATAATCTTGACAGTGAAGTTCGTCAGATGCATGGCAGTGAGCAGGGAGGGAGACAATCACTGTCACCACATACAAGCAATGTTCTTATACCGGCTAGAACGATGACCATCCCTCGTCGTAGCCTACTCGGCACACTCACGCACACACCGGGGAACTGGCCAACACGTCCACCTCTAGGCGAGGTCACTACTAGTTTAGACTGAGTGATAAGAGAGAGATAGTGCGTTCCGTGGAGGAGGAGGGTCTTCAATCTGTGTAGCTCGTTGGTCTTGTGTTTGGCGTATCTTCTTCCAATGCAGAAGGTCCAGGGTTCGATTCCCGTCAAAGTCAGAAGCTTTTAACTTCTGATTTGGACTTAAGTCGATCAGTTCTTGTCTGAGGAATTTGTAAACGGTGACTCTGGAGCCGTCCTAGCAACGAGGCACATAATAAATCAAAGTTGTTCTGAATCAGCCTTGTTGACTCTGGCGTTGATCCGCGGGTGTTCGCACTGTCCATACCACTGATTGCTATATTTCCAAAAAAGTATCGATCTTTGTTTGGTTATAGCTCACTCGTCGATTGCGTATGTGCCTACAGGGATGGCTTGGTCGCTTTGGTTTACTTTCCCCCACTGAAAATCAGTTATATGACTGAGTGGGTAGACTTTAAATACGAATTTATTTATTTATTTTTATTCTTATTCAGGAGGTAGCGGCTCGATCCCAGCCACGAGCAATCCTGACTGAAAGATGTTCAAGGTTTTCTTCAATCATGAGAGAAGTCTATTGAAAATGTTAACTTTCTTAATAGCAGAACAACACCCTATTTATCTACTTTGTGACCTGAGTAGGGTCATACCGGGTCATACCTAATGACTATACCCTGCTCATTAGATGTTTCATCAACATTATCTGTTGCCAGGTCCAACTCTGCGTTGGATCGGCATTGAAGAACAGCCCCTCCATCTTCTTCTCTCCTGCCACCACTCCAGTCTCCTCCTCGCTGTTCAACGTCTTTTCTCACAGTATTCTGCCATAGTTGTCGTGGTCTGCCCCTTGGTGTAAGATGTGCATTTCTTTGTTGTGAAAACATCGAAGGGAGAATTTAGGGACAATTAGCTCTTACAAGTCTTGTGACCACTAAGTTTTGTAACAAGCCTCGCCCCTGCAAAGATGGCGCTTCTTCCGCATCATGCGACACGGATATGACGTGGGCCAGGAACCACGTGATGAAACCTGGCTACTTAATCCTCGTACCAATTATAATCAATTATATTATAATTGAGGTGATTCTCATTAGGCAAGAAAACTTGATTCATCTTCAATTCAACAAAATTAAAGATTATCAGGCCTAAACTATAACAGAACCATTCCAATTAACATTCTTGTAGTCAAGTCTCGACATCCACAGTAAAACTTGTAAACTTTGCCAGCGTCACTCGCTGTACCACATCAAAGTAAAAATTACAAATAAAATCACACCTTATGCCCACATTTCTGATAATTACGTAGTTTCGATTTTATCGCAGAATTTAACGATTCATTATAATGACAGACCGTTAACGAGCGATATTTCACTGTTAGTTTTATATTCGTACCCAGATTTCATTCCCGTATCATTTACGACGTCAATATCACGGGCGATTATCTATTTGTAGCCATTAACTCTGTTAATGTTGTTTTATTGGTACTTGAGGAGTGCTATTAAAAGTGATTACTCTCCCGTGTTGAATGCCCTCACACAATTACCACCGACCAGGATTTCCGCTGAGCAGTATCTCGGTATCACTTGGAATCCGCTAAACTGTGCACGGACATGAGGACTTTGTCTCTTATATCACCCTTTCATTCTTAGATTGTGTTAATATTTTTATTTACTATTTATTTATTATTTGTATTAAGCATTTGATGTGAACTAATTTGAAGGTATGAATTTTAAAAGAAATGTAAATTTAAATATAATCCTGAATAATATTTAAAACAATCCATGAGATAAAAAATCCTGGTTTCAACTTTCATTTATAACTCGACATGGTTGAGGTGTAACATGTAACAGAACTTTTACGTTGTACTTTTAAGTTGGCTGTTTAAGATTCAGATATAGTTGAAGAAAGTTGTAATTACGCCTACTATTATAACTTCATAGCATGCCTTAATGGTTTTGTTGATAAGTGCAGGAACATGTAGCCCATCCCATGCGAATAAGATTGGGGTAGTATGGAGTAGGCCTATAGCGAGGTCTTTGCTCTCAGCGGGGGTGGAGGGGAGGGTTTTGTTTCCTGAATTTATAATTTTATTGCGTTTGATTAAGTATAATGACTTCATCACACGCTGCCGTATCGCCAGTACTAACGTGATGCATGTAATGTATGCATGTGTGTTGCACTTAATATAATGTATGGCCAGAAATAAAGAGTGTATCGTTCGTTACCAAAGTCTTGCACTTTGCGGGAGGATACCTGAGACCTCCCTCTGTTTCACTCCATCTGCCGGCAATCCTGACTGAAGCTTTCTCCGAGGGTTTCTTCAGTCAGCAGAAGATGAATATTGGAATTGATTCGTACATATCATTTGTGTTCCCTCAAACCCCACTAAGTAACTAACTAATATAGCATAGCATTTTAAACCATTTACTACAGTTAATCACAGCGACCAATAATTCTCCTCAGGCCGGTTTCCAAGGAATTACCTCCTAAAACTATAGTTGAATATTGTTCGCATGTTATTTATTTTTAAGGATATCACGTAAAAATTTGTAATGCAGGGCTTTGCTACTTGTTTATATTTCTAATAATTATAAGTGATAATTTAATTTAAAATTTATTTAAGTTTTTAAATGTAAATAAATATACAATGCCTGTTTGCAATCTGATTTGTATTTAAATTTATAGAAGTATGTGTGTGTAGTTGTTTTTTGTAAACGGTTTGTTAACCATGTTTCGATTTGTAGTGAGAATGTAGATGTACATAGTTGCTTGACTTTCTAAGCAAAAATGCTCACATTTTTATCCAAGGTTTCCTTGATTATTATGATTATTCTCTATTGATATTTTGTTGATGTTGCTAGAGTATTTGATTGTTTATACGACTGAATGTAAAACGGGCTCCAAGTGTTTCGAATGTCTTGTCTGATGCTGTACTAACGTGCCGATCCAGCCTGATCACGAATTATTGTGGGCGGAATCCGACCGCATGATTTAGCCACGTGAGTGTGTCTCTCCCTCTCTACCCCACCCGCGCTTCCATCTCTCTCTCTCTCTCTCTGCGTGAATCCACCTTAATTACCTCACACTCCGTCATTAACATTGTAGGTAAGTGTCGTGTTTAATAGCCCATGTGATTCCTGACAATTAGCAGGGTACTGGGAGATAAGAGCTTGCCTTATGAGGCGTGGAGAGTTCAACGAGTCTTACCAAGAGCTTTGGAGTCAGCTGGGAAACTTACCGAGGGCTTTGCTATCAGAGCGCATGAACATTTCTTGAGTGAGCTGAACTGTTCGTTAAAAAACTAACAGAGCTGTTTCTTTCAAATTAATGAAGAGATGATACACAGTATCACCATCGTAGGTAAATGCATAGAGTTGACAATTTCGAATTGAATATAAGTGAGGTGTGTAACCGTTTCCATTACACAAACTTTTAGGATTGGTTTGATGGTTCAGAGGGTTGGTTTTGTGTGATCAAAATTAAGGAAACACTCCACTGAAAAAGCCAAAACCCACAGTTTTTGTGCTACAAACACAATTTTTTGTGTGGGCAAATGGAAACACCTTTAAAAATTGATAAAATGAATATATTTTTTTTTGCTTATATTATGCCCCCCTTGATTTTTTTCATTGTTTTTTAAGCACTTTGGTAGAAAAGACAAATCGTTTTTCCTTTTGGGCCGATTGTTGTGAAATTTTGCGTTTTCCTTGTTTTGACATAACCAAAGACAATTTTTGCATGGGTTTTGTAAATTTTTCATTTTTAGGCTAATTTTATGAATTTTGAATAATGGATTTTATTAATTACAGTTCAGATAGAAGTTTAATATTATATTTTAGTCAAAGTTATAAATATGTCTTTAAACGCATGCACAATTGTGTTTATTTATGTCCTAGTAATAAAACAAAACCAAAATTAGCTCATTCGGAAAAGTGGTCCAGAAGAAGATAGTTTTTTAATTTCCAAAAGTGTGCTAAAAATATTATCCGCCAAAATGGGTTTAAAAGATTTTTTCACATGAAATCACCATAATTTTGTATTATTATGGTAATATTGCTCTCCCAGGTATCTAAGAACTATCTACTCCACAAGTTTCATAGAAGTAATTAACTTGATCAATAAATAATCAATATATTGATGTTATGGCCCTAACTAACGAAAAAAAATGTTTAGAAAATGGCAACAAAAGACTGCATTTCGGTGCACGCAATAACTTAATTTTTTTTTATTATTAAATGGAGGCGTGTTAGCCTATTGATGTTAGTCTTATTCAAAAGTATAATAAAAGTAATAAAAAATAACAGGTCAAAGGGTAGTTTTGTCAGTATTTTCAGTGGAGTGTTCCCTTAAAGCCGCAAGGCTGACATGTCAGAAATAAACGCAAAAGACAAAGAAACAATTTCCTTAGAATAAAATTATAATAACATTAATAAATATTTAGATGAGAGAAGCGAAGACTTCAATACTTGACCTCCAAAAAAATTAGCTCGGGTGTTTTTTTTTTTTCCTTTTTTCTATTTGTTTGTTTGTTTATGTATTTGTTTTTTGTCTGTTTGTTCGCTCACTACCGGGTAAACGGCATATGCGATCTTGATGAAAATTGGAGAGGACTTTCGAAATCTCTGAACTTAGACCTGCCACGTTTTTGGGTACAATCGAAGAATTATTTCTCATGAATATCGTACTTTTACGATTTTTTAAATTTTTAGTGCGATATGTTCGTGACATTTGGGCCGTTTCTGACCAAACGGGTGGGGCTACAACGTTCATATTTTACATGGACATTAAGGTTATGGTGATGTAGTACCTTTTGAAAGAAAAGGTTGGAAAAGTTAGCCAGAATCCATAGAAATAAAGGTTTTAATATAATTTTTTGAGGTGTACAATAACAATTAACAAGTATAACAGAAACTTGACAACAATTACCTACAATGCGTTCAAAAAGCACTTGCAAATGTAAAGAGATCCCACGCAAACTAAAAACTTACAAAAAAACTCATCCATCAACGCGACTAAAAGAAGCGTTCGCTCAGCGGCCTAGTAAGACTTACAATTAAGGCTAGTGAATTGCCTTATCTTCCATCCAACCACGTAAGGTTTATTTAAACCTTTCTTGGTATACGTCTTAGTAGTGATCCTGTCGCCGTATGTTCTATATGGCCAGATACATCCTCCTAGGTAAATGAACGTAGAGTATAGTGCACCCACGCCAACTAATACGTCAACCACAGATTAGGGTGTAGCTACACCTCAAACCTCTAGTTCGTCGTGAGGTGTCTACACTCCCCTGTCTTGTTACCAGTTAACTCTTTCTTCGCAGTCATCGATCCTCATCTATCAACGCCATTTAGGAGCCAGATTAATGCTCGCCCAATTCCAGTGAAATAAAGCATTGGCATCACGCCATGAGTCACTGCTATCTTATATAATAACATTTGGGCATAAGTAGTTACTTCTGCGTCTTTCATATTATACAATAAGTATTCTTTAATCTCATAATAATTTATAAACATTTCTGATTTGTTCTTGGCATGGGCTGTTGCTCTTGACGTATTTACGTGTTGTATAACTATTTCCTGTGTATATTGTTATGCGTTGTGTGTATACATTATTAATTACACTGGGTGCCAGAACCTCTTGTATCTGCATTAAACATAATACATTTTATGAAATGCAAAGCTAAAAGCTTGACTCTGTCACAATATCTGCACCGATCAGTATCGGTAGACACAAACAAAAACCTACCCACACAAGAAACTACGCGTCTTTAAACAAGAACATTCTAGAATAATTACGATAATTATAGGCATAAAAACACATTTAAAACCACCCATGCTGATTAGACTTGGAACGGATCAGTTTGTTTGTTTGTCAAGTCATTGTCATTCAAGCGTGTAGTTTTTATATCGAGACCTGTACAATTACCACCCACCTATAATCCACTTCATGAATATAATGTTGAGAGCTAGTATGGGAGGGAGGGAGGAATACAATCACTGCGTGTGAGCTTTCGTACGTATAAGTATGGGACGTATCATTTTATCAAGTACAAAAACCTAATCGTTAATCCACCATGCAGCTATGCAGCTTATTTATGTGTTTAATAACTACAGGAACGCTGCGGGCATACGATGCTATCATTGCTATAAAATAATTACACTCACACCACAATAAGAATAAATGAACGCGTAATTGCCCATTTGTATCAAGTAATTCATAAATTGCTTTTACAAAAACGGAATCACTCAAATTGATTTGTACTAGGAAAACGCTAAAGTCCCGCCGCGTTGTTGGATGAGCGTAATTGGTGCATTGAGCTGCCATGTGTTATGCAAATTTTCTGTTGTTCTGTGGAAAAATCATTATTAAATTGAAATTTTTTAAATTAAATAAAATAAAATAAAAATTTAACTTTATTTTTTTAATTTTTTTTTAATTAATCGTAATTGTTTTTAAAAAAAATTGAAATTTATAAGAAATAATTTCTATTGCGCTCAAATTTAACAATAATATAGTAATTCATAAAATTAAGGTTCTGCGAAAAAATTATTTCAATCGGATAAAGCATGTAGGTGTTATCAGTCAAAGAATTGTTTAAAAAAAGAAAAAACCCGTAAAATTTCGATTTTTATGATAAATATTTTTTTAATTGCGCTCAAATTTCACAAGAATATCTTAATTCATAAAATAAAGGTTCTGTGCAAAAATCATTAAAATCGGATAAAGCATGTAGGTGTTATAAGTCGAAGAAATTTTTTAAAAATCGAAAAAAATCGTAAAATTGCGATTTTTATGAGAAATAATTTTCCGATTGCGCTCAAAAACGTGGCAGTTCTAAGTTTAAAAATTTCGAAGGCCTCTATAAAATTTCATCGCAATCGGAGTATCGTTTAGCCGAAATCGTGTGGACAAACAGACAAAAATACAAAAAAAAGAAAGAAAGAAAAAAAGAAAAGAAAGAAAAACATTCCGGATTTTTTTTCTCCAGTGTAGTAGAATGGAATCTTCGCTTCGCTCGCTACGCTCGCTACGCTCATCCAATGATAATTTGCATAATACCGTCTTCTAGCGGATTGCACTTGGATGTAGATAGAGTAATAACACGGTATTTACCTGAACGCAGTATGAAAGTACTCTGCGGTAACATGGTCCATGAGTTGTGAGTCATGACGGTTTCCATGTTATGATAGCGAGTTCTTATGTACACAATGTCGCTTTGAGTAGTAAATATCCACTGCATACATACACGCATACTGATCGGCGGACATAAGATAAATGATATTATAGGGGCTTCGCAACCAAAATAATTGTATTTCCACCAAAGACTCTGCACCTAAAACGTGAATATGTCTCGGGGTCAAACCATCTATTTCTAAACCGAACAGAGAACGAACACCTTTACCACTCGGATAAATTGTTTGCTGTAATCTAGAGAATGTGTTGTGAGCCGGTAGCATTTACCTCTGAGGTCAGATCAGTCGTGGGAAGATGTTTACGTTGAGAGTGGAATATACTACTGGTATTAGCTCACGGTATGGCACACTACTCACTGACCACACTCATAAGCCAGGGATGTACAATCATGCTGCAGAGTACAATGGCACACCACAGATAGAAACACGTCATTTATTTTACACAGCCTTGAGTGACAATAACGAGTGGTTATACAATGTATTTACAAGACATGAAATGAGTTGCCAAAGAGAAATAGTATTTGGATTCGTAAATGTGCATCGTGAATGTCTTCCTAGCTTAGTAGGTATTAAAACTAGGAAGCTTCGCAAACGCGTTTTCAGGCGCGTTGTTTGATGAGCGCATTTTTTTAAACGAAAAAAGCGTAAAATTGCGATTTTATGAGAAATAATTTTTGATTACGCTCAAATTTCCCACGAATATATAAATTCATAAAATTAAGGTTCTGTGAAAAAATCATTACAATCGGATACAGCATGGAGGTGTTTTAAGGCTATTCGACCGTGTTTTTCTATTTTCCAAAATATGCTACTAAGTCAAAACATAGTTAATGGCTTTCAAACCTGGCTATTTTAGAAAATCAAAAATATTTTTTTCAATTTTTTCTGATCCGGTACACGGCCAATCGAGCCACCTCAAAATAATTTTCAACTTCAATTCGCCAAGGCACACCATTCAACGTAGGGTGTGGTGTTTCTCTGACATTAATTTTCAACTGTTTTTCTATGGACCGACTGCGAGAAAACAGATTTATTTTAACAATTGCCTTTCCTGCGAATTTTTTCGTTTGGTGGTACAAATCGGTATAAATTACCGCCAAACGAAAAAATTCGCATGAAAGACAATTGTTGAAATAAATCTGTTTTCTCTCAGTCAGTCCATAGAAAAACAGTTGAAAATTAATGTCACAAAAACACAACACCCTACGTTGAATGGTGTGCCTTGGCGAATTGAAGTTGGAAATTATTTTGAGGTGTCTATATTGGCCGTGTACCGGATCAGAAAAATAAGTAAAAAATATTTTGGATTTTCTAAAATAGCCATGTTTCAAAGCCATTCACTATATTTTGACTTAGTAGCATATTTTGGAAAATAGAAAAACGCGGTGGAATAGCCTTAAGTCAATGAAATTTAAAAAATCGGAAAAAAATCTTAAAATTGCGATTATTATGAGAAACAATTTTTTGATTGCGCTCAAATTACACACGAATATATTAATTCATAAAATAAAGGTACTGTAAAAAATCATAACAATCGGATAAAGAATGTAGGTGTTAAAAGTCCAAGACTTTTTTTTAAATCGAAAAAAAAACGTAAAATTGCGATTTTCAGAAGAAATAATTTTTCGATTGCGCTCAAAAACGTGGCAGTTCTAAGTTCAGAGATTTTGAAGGCCTCCAGAAAATCTTATCGCAATTGGAGTATCGGTTTAGCCGGAATCGTGTGGACAAACACACAAAAATACAAAAAGAAGAAAAAAAAAACAATCCGGATTTTTTTCTTCAGTGTAGTAGAATGGAATCTTCGCTTCGCTCGCTTCGCTCATCCAACAAATAAACTGATGATAATATCACTCAATATTTAGAGCCCGGGTCCTCACGAGCCTGGGTTCGAGTCCTGATCGGTTCATCAGTCTCGCATAATGTAGCCATTCATTTCTTCCTCATCACCGCAATTAATAATATGGTCTAGTAGTCTCTATTAGCCTCGCTGCACCTGCACAAGGGCGTTAACCTAGGTATCATTTGGTGACTAGTGGCCGACAGTAGGGAGCAATAGTTAATCCTCTCATCACTTCATTTCAAATGTTTTTAGAATCATGCTCGATTTGCTTTTTTTCTCCGTTTTTTTTTTAGCGTTAGAAATAAATGTTTTTAATTATTGCATGATTGAAATGAGAGTTTAAAAGTGTAAAGAAGGTAAAGTACCCTGATAAAAATATACAGTTAGATGGTGTCATTCAAACGAAAGATAGGGTTCATCTGTCATTTTATTCTACCGTCAGACCAGACATGGATCTCACCTATATAGTGAATTTCAGGATACGTATAAAAACATTTTTGAGCTTTGACGTTTGACAAACAATTAATATAACTTTTTCTTGTAAGTTGCAACACGTCCACCCCCACCTCATCACGATAGTCCTCGTGTTGTTCGTCCCTGGTTCAGACTCCTCGTTATCTCGGCGAGGGGGTTGGGGGGGGGGGCCCAAAGCAACACGGGACGTGACGGTATCCACCGCTGAACAGGAGCCGCGAGGAGCCTTTAGGCGGTGACGGACGTGGTTTTCTTATTGAGGAATAAATAATCTTTAGTCAGCATTGCCAGATTTTTCTGTTACAATACTTTCCGACTGTTTCAAGACAGATACGATATAAGAAATACATAAACTAGCAAACGCTCAGTTGGACGCGATGATAAGCGAGCACGTGCTATAGCTAGACCCACATTGCATATTTTTTTTAAATTTTTAAATTTGCTACGTTCGCTGTCCACCATGTTTCCAATATTATTTATTATTGCCAAGATATTTGGGTAAATTTTTACTTTGTGGATAAAATCCACCCGCCATCTAGAGGACCTTGACATCATTTCCTTGGGAAAACTATTTAAACTTTTTGGTAACAAATAATACACTGCTTCCTCGATAGTATTTTGATTACTTCTAGGTGGCAGTGCATAGTGACCAGAATTCTCGTGCGACTTTTCGTTGCCATGGTAACGTTACTTTTGTTAAAATGTAATTTCCATCTACACTACTTATCGGATCAAAATAAAATTAACATATTCGTGACCAGACGGACATTCTAAATGATTTGGCCACCTGAGATTTTGTCGCCGTTTAGTTTGAAAAAAAACTCTCGATTAACTTTAATGTAACTTTGTAACTTTTTTAACGATTTTGCACAAAAATAATGACATTCAATCCAGAACGAAGCTTGCGGATGGTCCAAATTTCAACTCGATCCGAGCCTCCGTTCGAACGTTATGGCGAAACATACAAACTCGTTGCCATGGTAACGTTACTTTTGTTAAAATGTAATTTCCATCTTCACTACTTATCGGATCAAAATAAAATTAACATATTCGTCACCGGACGGACATTCTAAATGATTTGGCCACCTCAGATTTGGTCGCCGTTAAGTTTGGAAAAAAAACTTTCGACTAACTTTAATGTAACTTTTTAACTTTTTTAACGATTTTGCCACAAAACTAATGGCATTCAATCGAGAACGAAGCTTGCGGATGGTCCAAATTTCAACTCAATCCGAGCCTCCGTTCGAACGTTATGGCGAGTCATACAAACAAACAAAAACAAAAACAAAAACAAAACAAAACAAAAAAAACAAAAACAAAAACAAAACAAAACAAAACAAAACAAAACAAAATCAGTGACTAATTTTTCCGTCAGAGTCAAATGGAAACGCTCGCTTATTATATGCAGATGTTTACGTATTCTAGAAATGTCTCGCAATTTGTTTTTTAATTAATTAAGTTGCATTGTGTTATATATTCTTATCTGATAACAACACATGTTTTTTTATGATAATACACTCGTAATTTACATTTCAAAGTAGGATGTTGTGAATTCGTTGCTTGGATCTTTACACCTTTCCTGGTTTTACATTTCTCGTGTTATTTTAAACGATTAACTTTTTATCTTACTTTTCGTTTCCTTTCTCCTTCACCACTGTAATTATTCACTTACAACTATTATATTGTAATTTAGATAAAAACGCAACACTCAGTTATTCGAAAAGTTAATAAAATGTTTGTTTTTGTGTGTTTAACGTTCATCTTACACCTGTTTTAGTTTAACACCTTTTCATCGGGAAGTGAGGGAACTGATCAAAGCTGAGAATCTTGCAAACTAATTCAGGATTGATTTGTTGACATTCTTGAGCTGGTGACATCGACACACCATAGCAAACACCGATCACTGGGCCTGACTCCAACGCAGGCGAGACTTCTGAAGTAGAGAGAGAGAGAGAGTTCCGGGGAGTATTGGACGAAACTCTTAGCTATTGCACACATCATGACGTCGTTGGACAGTTCCTGCCACCAGCAACCCCGACTGAACGGGTGTCCATAGTTATCCACATATAGACGTAGATCAGCAAAACTTATATCATTTACTAATCAGAATAATGTACCAACTATGAAAATAAATAAAATATGTTTTAATAATTTTTCCTGACCCATCTTTCGAAAGTATCGATTACGAAACTATAACACGTGTTCAAAGTTTTCGAAACCTTGCTCTCGGGCAGTGGTGCAAAAAGAATTTTAAATGTCCGGTTAAAAAAAAGGTTGTTGGATGAGCGAAGCGAAGATTCCATTCTACTACACTGGAGAAAAAAATCCGGAATGTTTTTTTTTTAATTCTTTTTTTTTGTACTCCAATTACATGAATTTTATGAGACCTTGAAATATTGAACTTAGAACTGCCACGTTTTTGAGCGCAATCGGAAAATTATTTCTCAATAAAATCGCAATTTTACGATTTTTTTTATTTAAAAAAAATGTCTTCAGCTTATAACACCTACATGCTTTATCCGATTATAATGATCTTTTCACAGAACCTTAATTTTATGAATTAATATATTCGTGTAAAATTTGTGCGCAATCGAATAATTATTTCTTATGAAAATTTCAATATTACGATTTTTTCCTTTTTTTAAAATAACGATTAATAAAACAAATTAAAATTTAAGTTAATTTTTAATTCAATTTAATTTAATTTAAAAAAATCTTCAACTAAGTAATGATTTTTTCACAGAAGAACAAAAAATCCGCATAACACATGGCAGATCAATGCACCAAATTACGCTCATCCAACAACGCGGCGGGACTTGAGCGTTTTCCTAGTAAATAAAATAAAATAACCATTTTTGTTGGATATATTTAGGAGTGTGGGGTTATAAGTATATATGCTTAGGAGTTTTGATTTTCTAAATCTCTACAGTAATTGGTAAGTAAAATACGTCTTCACAAAGAATTGTTTATTCAAAATATGTCTCATATATATTAGGCTATATTATATTCTCAAATGCAATATCGAAGCTCGGCAGAGAGAATATACAGTCGTAATAATATAATATTATGATAGTTTAAGTGTAAAGTTGTAAACAGAGTAAATGTTGTTGAGCAAATGTGAGGACTCGACAGCGGAGCCAGTTCGCAAATTTTCAGCGTTAAACGTAATTAATGTGACAATATAATAGCAATTGCAACATCAAAATAAATTTATAGACAACCTATATCAGGTCAAAGAAAATAGCTAACTTATTGTAATTTATAAATCAACATAACTATCATTGTTCGTTTTGCCATAACGAACTACATAATATAGTGCGGCATAAAGTGTATATGGATGTTTAATGTGCTCTTCCATCGTCTTTTCCAAAGTGTTCCAAGGGTTAAAGTTTGTTAATCTTTTATATAAATATACAAGTGTCACATTGATGTCCTTGTTTTATACAACCATTTAGAAGATTTGTACATGTGCATATTATCATGTTTCTAACAGCCAAACATTGAACTACAATTATAACACATTTAGTTACAAAACAGTATAACACATTATCATCACAGACTCTTCTACGTAACACATTATTACGAACAGTTTTGTATATCTACTAAATTAGAAACTTCAAACAGCCATCTAAGAAGTTGATAATGTAAATGTATTTTAGTATGAATTGACTACAATAAATGCGAATGGATATAGTAATAACAAAATATAATAGGCCTATAGTTTTCATAGACAAACAATGCTAAGAGGATTTACAAACTGTATATGGAAACGTTATCTTGACGCTATTGTATTTTATATTTTGAAAATAATTGAAGATTTCGTAATGCACTTTTGGATGATGCTAGATTATAGTATATTACTAGCATAATTATACTATATATAGAATATCAAAAGCTATACCAATACCAATTGGCAGAATTTCTTATATCAATTAGCAGTCAAGATTTAATTTAAACTCTTCGCAGAAGAAAAAGACAATTTTAAAGATTAAATCCAAATGTGTTCCATCTTTCATGTTGTTCACGAATTATAGCACCTTCCAATTTTTATACGCGTAGTTAAAGTTATGTTTTAGTTTTACCCACCTGGCCTGGCCTGAGAAAACCAATCAGTATACATAATGATATGTAGATGTTTTCGATGACGTTACAGCCATGCGCAAGACATGAGGTTTCCTGAAACTGGTCAAATAATACAAGGAAGAGGAACAAAAATAAAAATAGGATGCGTGCATTAGAAAAAATAAAAATATGAAAGTAAAAAGAACAATTTTTATTATCGTAATCAACGACGCCGCCATATTATGGCCTTTTTGTACTTTTTGGGCGTCATTATTTTTAACGTATCAAAAAATGCATCCAAATGATTAGTGATCGATCGTAGAAAAATGATGAGATGAGTTTTAACACGACATATAAATAGACAATAATAATAATAATTCACGGATGATCAACACCAATCATCTAACTTCTAAACATATTCTGTACAAATGGCAATAACCTTCAAAATATACAGTATCTTCTTTGAAAGAAGTAGGCAAAGGTAACAAAATAACTTATTACATTTATCTTAGGGTTTCTTCTAATGGCCATTATATCGAGATTCAACGTGAACTCTAGCGCAGCCTGCCGCCGAGAAACGAACGGACTGCCATCATTGTCGGGTCATATGTCCACATGGCTTGTGACAATCAAGTTTTACACAAGGTTAAGAAACTGAATCTTGATTTCGATTTCTGTTCAGAATATAATATTACTTTCATTGTTAAACAGAGGAAAAAATAAAATTAATCACCAGTTATTAAACAGCCCACAAATTAATATTTTGTTAATTGATAATTAGTTATTATTTGGCCACATTGTTTGTCACGTGTTGCCTAAGCAAGATGGCTGCCGGTTCGTTGCACGAGCGACAGAACTAAGAACTATCGGAAGGAAGAACTAACTTTGAAACCAAATCAAGAGCCTCACGTTTCTAAGTGAAACAGAAATCACAGCGTCTGCCCTCGGCGGCGGAGCTTTAGGCCAATCTCCACTCGCATTACCACACAGAAAGAAGCCAGGGCAGTGTTGGTTTACCTCTAATAATGCCCACGGGGAAGGGGTGGGTGAAGTGGACACTCGCTCTAGCTTCGCCAGTCTCAAAGTGGAATACTATTTCAAACGTTAACATCATTAATTTAATTTAACATTTTAAATAATAGGACTGTACTAATTCTATTTTTTCAGGAGGGTAAAATATACAAACGTACAAAACGCTTGTTAGTATTCAAAGCACATAATTTGGCACAAATTTATTATAATATTGATTGACGATTGTTGTCAACTGACCTCAAAACTCTAAGCAAATTGAAAAGACTTCAGAGTCCAAAAAGTTATGATCGGTTCAGATTTAATTTAACATATAGGCCTATGTACTTTTTTTAAACCAAATAATACACACAAATATTGTTAATATTACTCATGGTCCAAGGTTATTTAACAATCACACACACGTATTGAGCCTGGAAAAGAGCTAGACATTTTGAATGCGTGTCTGTGTGCCCGTCCACTTTACATCCATCCGCTTCAACACCACCCTCCTTCTCCCATTACAACACACTACGCACCGTCTTAATGTACAGCTTGCTCACACTATTTACCAATATCTAGATCGTACTGAGAACAGGTAATGATTCTTCAATGCGATTTACTTACATTAATTAGAACAAATCAACCATGATCTTAGAAATAAATCACGATATTACAAATAAATCTTACTAAGTTGAAAATAGAAAAAAACAGACTGGCACATTTTGTTTTTCAAATGAAAACTTGTAGGGTATGTATAAAAAACACTGGCCGTAATTGAATTTGGCACGAAAATATCATAAAATAATCTTAGAGAGCTTTCATATGGACTGGCTTCTAGAAGTCACAAAGTTGCCCCCCCCCCCCCAGCCGCTGTATCTTAGGCCGTTGTCAAGTGGAAGCTTAACACATAAATACAGTGCAACAAGAATGATACGATCGGATAAGTAAACAGTTTAGAAAAACTAGGAAACTAATAGTTCCTGATAAGAGTTGAGCTTATATTAATGGCACTGGGGAATGATTTAAAGATAACACTCAGAAAATATCGCGAAATTAGGTACATTTTATAACAGCGGGGTTGAAAACACCAAACTGATGGCTCACAATAAATACAAATTTGAAGGAAATTTAAGTAAAAGTATAACTTTTAGAGAATAAAAAGTAAATAAAATAAAAAGCGAACGCTGTTGATGTTACTACCTAGACCTCCCGTGACCCGTCTACCGAGGTGACCTCGTTGCCTACATCAGCGTCGAGGGATCGATATACCGCAAGGTCAGCTAGCGTCGCGGCGCTCCCTCAACAGGCGTCGTGTTGGCTGAGGAGAGCGCTGAGTGTTATCATTAGCAGTTCCCGGTCCGCGGGACAAACAACTACACGGCTCACCTAGCTCTTTTTCATCTGTACAAGACGTAGATTATAAACATTCTTCAGTGAGCACACTTTCCGACAACAATAATATTATATTTAATAAATATATACGTCAAGTGATTCGATACATCACACATCGATGCACGTACGAACATTTAGGCACAACGGAAAGAAATTACAACGAATCATATATGTTTCAATGAGTATCGCTTTCAACTCGCAACAGTTCGGTGCGTTTTGGAAACATTTATTTTAACAGCATGAATGAAATGTGCTGATTATGGAAGAAATACAAACGTTTAACAAATCCCTTCGATTACGTCACATAATCGAAAAGGCAAACGGAAGAGATTCTGAATATAAAAGTGGTTGCCACTAATAATACAAGTGTGTACGAATAGGAGTTGTAAAGCGTTCAGAGATGCAACAATATGACACATACTTGTGACTGATCGACTAGTTACAATGATATTATTTTGAGATTAAAATGGCATGGATAATGTGACGATTTGAAACATTGTGTTTATATAGACAAAATGGCAAAAGCCGAAATGAAATCACATTTACAAGCTACGGTCAACGCCGACCTGCGGACGCCTGCACAACTGACAGTTCACTGACCTCCTCACAACCTTGTTAATACGTGTCAACCCCTCTTGGAAGGTTTAGTTCAGAAGCGCATGCGCTTCACAATCACACAGAGAGTAGAAGAACATGCGCGCGCACGCTTCTCAGTCGCGCTCCCGCTTCACCATCTCCAAGGGCGAGTGCACCGAGAGCGCGGACAGCGCCATCGACGGCGACACCGGCGGCGAAAGCGACTTGTCCTCGACGCCCGCGTGCGGCGCCTCGTAGCGCATGTGCGTGCGCATGTGTCGCGTGATCATGTCGCGGCGACACGCGGCGTACGGACACTGCGGACACTTGTACGGCTTCTCGCCCGTGTGCGTGCGCTGGTGCGTGGACAGATGGTCGCTCCTGGAGAAGACTTGGCCGCAGACCCGACACGTGTAGGGCTTCACCCCCGTGTGCAGCCTCATGTGGCGCGTCAGCATGTCGCTGCGGGCGAAAGAGCGCTTACACACCTCGCACAGGTAGGCCTTGGCGGGCGAGTCGGCGTTCTGCTGACGCGTCTTGTGACGGGAGGCCATGTGCTTGGCGAGGCGGTCGTGCAGGCTGAACATCTGACCGCACACGGGACACACGTAGGCGACGTCCGCCCCCGGAGGCATCTCCTCTACCACCGGCGACACCTCCAGGTTGTACCTGAGCGACACGGACTCCTTGGTGGTCGGCGAGGCGACGTCCCCCTTCACTATCGGCACGGACACCATCCCTCGCGGCGGGAGGAATCCGTACGGGAGCATCTGGAAGGCGTTGCCCCCCTTCATGGAGAGATCCAGGGGAGAGTCCTGTGGGGACGAATATTCGGACTCTAAAGAGCCGCCCTTGCTCGGCTGGTACGAGACATTGAGCGGGTGCGGGACGTTGACGCCGTGCTGCCGTAGAACGGTGTTGCGCTCCGTCTTGGCCGCCTCGAACCACAAGGGCAGGTCCGAGTCGGAGTGACTGCGCCGCCGGAATATGTCCGGAAGGTACTTTGTGTGGAGATAGTGCTCGAAGCTGTACACGGGGGGCGTGAGGGGGGAGATGGGCGACGCGGGGAAGTACCTATCGTGGGGGTGCGGGGGAGGGACCCCCGCCGCGCAGTGGGCGCACGCACAGCCAGGGGGGTCGTCACCGCCAGTGGAGTCGGCGAAGGAGCGGACGTGCAGTCTGGGAGGCGGTGGCGGGGTGCAACTATTGGCGTCCTCCTCGATGCTGTTGTCTTTGAGCCGTAGAGGGCTGAAACTGATCTTGGGAGAGTCCGTGGTCGAACTGTGCGGGGACTTGGACGAGGACGTGGGACTAAACACGTCTTCCACTTCGTCCTCCTCGGAGATCGCTCCGTATCGCTCGCGGTCGAGGCTGTCGAAGCGGAAAACTTCTCCGAGCCGCGGCGCCATATTGTCTGTCATGTGTTTCGAGCTCTTCAGTGGGGACTCCACCTCCTCCTCTTCCGCGGGGTGGTGGTTGTTGTTGTGGAGGTGGATGTTGTTATTGAGCGGGGGCTGGGTGGTCGTCGTAGTCGTCGTCGTCGACACTTGAGTCGCCAGTTTGTCTAACACTTGACTCAGTCTCTTTCGCTTCCGCTGTTTGTTGTTGTTCCTGTGGTTATTGTTCGTGGCGTGGGGATGGTTGTTGTTGCACACTTTCTTGGCGCCATCTTCTGCGACGGGGCTGCTCTGTGAGGTCTCGACCTGGGTCTCGGCCATCGTCATTAGTCCCGCGCGGCGTCGGATCGCCGCCCCGCACCTCCTCCGAGCCTAGTGAGCGTCGCGACGGAGACTCTGCTCATCGCGGGGACATCTACGGTGGTCTAAGGCGGCGCGAGGTGGGAAAGAGTCCGGCGGCTTCTGGTTGGATGCTGGGTCCACGTCACGGGAAGATCACTTCACCTGGAACACGAGAGAGAGGAGGACGTCAGTAAGGTCACACTCACACGTGACGCGTGGGCGAGCGAAGCCACTCCTAGCACAGCCCGGGGGCAACGCAAACAAGAACACCTGTGTGTGTTTGTGAGAACATACCGGACCCTCACGACTTTGTTTACATTTTTAAAGATACTATTATATATCCTGTTACGTGTTTAGTACTATTCGTTATTCAGTCAGCAGACTTTCGTCGCGTTCACATCTAGGAGTGAAGTTTGTGTACCGTTTTATTTTCTTTCAATACCTTTTGCAGACATAGAGAATATAGGCAATTTTATACATTTTTATACATTCTTATATCACGATTCATAAAAAAAGTTAAATTGAAATCTACGGAGGAACATAGTTTTATTCAGAATAAGTTGTTTGTTCACTCATTTTTCATTTTGAATAAAACAAATATGAAGTTGCGAAGGGAAATGAAAAATATAAACACTTTTGGATTTGGTACTTGGTATGTAACTAAATGGCTCAAAACATACATAATTTACCTCAATAGTGTGAATTCGTTGAATTGCGGTACCTACATGGATTTCTAGAAAATAAATGAACAAGCTAACTCGTCGAGTCCAATAAATCTCCTGCTAATCTAGTCGCAGTGAATAGACCCAAACGAAGGTCCTCTCCTCTCATCCATATGTTACCTGCCCAGCATGTGAGCTAGAGGCGAGTGTGTGTCCGGTGGCCTCGGGCCAGCATTAGCCTCCTTACTCGCAGAAACATGAATCAATTACTACAATATGCCCACATGAAAACAATTTCCTACGATACGCCGCATTACGGCAGAGAATTACACCTTAACATGACAGGCAGAATATTCCGGAGCTCAATGCGATAGCTGTAGTTTTTCCTGCTTCATCGAGAGAACGAACGGTATCCACTAAGTCATCTGTTCCGGACATTAGTGACCACGCACTTTAACTCCCGTGTGTATAAGCAAACAATTATCCGGAGTTTACCGCAATACTCTTTGGTCGATCGCCGGCGCTTTGACCTCGCGACGTAGCCTAGTCCTATTGTTGGTCCCCGGGTGATCGATACCTGGTGCAGTTGTACTTGTGTACACGTGGGGGCCTCTAGGACGCACTAAACATGGTGCAGTTGTACTTGTGTACACGTGGGGGCCTCTAGGACGCACTAAACATGGTGCAGTTGTACTTGTGTACACGTGGGGGCCTCTAGGACGCACTAAACATGGTGCAGTTGTACTTGTGTACAGGCGGGCCTCTAGGACGCACTAAACATGGTGCAGTTGTACTTGTGTACACGTGGGGGCCTCTAGGACGCACTAAACATGCTGCAGTTGTACTTGTGTACACGTGGGGGCCTCTATAGGACGCACTAAACATGGTGCAGTTGTACTTGTGTACACGTGGGGGCCTCTATAGGACGCACTAAAACATGATGCGACCGTATATAGGTTTTTTTCGCCTACAGTTATAAATTAGCCTTAAATAACTATAAGAATAATCGTAAGATATATAAATGGATTCTACGATATTTTTAATAACGTTGGCAACAATCAAGTGCGGATTTGAGTGGGTCTATGAAAGTTTCAATGTGCACGAAATGAATTTTACATTTTTTAACTGAGTTTCTGCTTTCTGACTCTAATGTATTTATCCAATGTATGTGTTTTGTTTTTAATATACAATGACAGTATTTATGCAGCAGCCTCCACACAAACAAATTATAACCTTGTGCAACAAACGATTAAAATGTCAATCAATGAACAAGAGAGTTAATTTATTTATATCCCTTTATTTTGACATCCTACACTAGATAAGTAATGAGTTCAGCCACTTCCCACACAGTCACTCTAAACGTGTGGGTCATTGAATAGGCGCACACTGAGCTCGATAATCAAGAGTGACAACCTAGCCATATACATTATTAGTAAGTTAAAAACTATTGTGCGTATGCAAATAAGAAAGACGAAAAAATAACCTTTGTATATCTTTCACCGTGTCACATTGAAACAGTGCGTACAAGGGACTGAGTTTTTGTTTGAAAATGGATTGCAGCGATCAGGAACTATAGACATAGTTTACTTTGTGTTAACCAGGAATCGCATGACTGAGTAGATATTATAAGTTATTATTTTGGTTATTATTGGTTATTATTTTGGCAATGTCAAGAAGAATATCGAAAAATTAGTGCTTAGGCATGAAAAATACATTTAATAACTAAAAACTTCAAAAATAAACATTAAAATCAATTTGATGGTTGCCACTTAACATAAAGTAAACGTGTTATGAACTGGTTCGTCATTTACATCATTTTCTATCGGAAGTCATGTTGGTAAGTGATCCTATGGTTGTGAGGGCCTATGTGTGATCTAATGAATGGATGTGGGTCACAGACAGAGGGGGTGGGGGGTGGGGTTGAAATGCACCGCCAGCCATATACTCTCGTAGGACACACGTGCCTGCAGTGTGGTGCAGTGCGGTCCACTGCACCCCCCCCACCCCACCCCCGGTAACTGATCTGACACGAGCGGGGGAGGATATCTGCAGTCTGGTTGCATCCCAGCCAAGGAGGTCAACGTAGGTGGCTTGGCTGAGAGTCAGACGGTATTACTCAACAGACGGTGAACACAGGGTTAGGTAGCTAACTGCCGTGAAGAGTGGAACGCCATCACTCACGTCTTAAATAGACTTGTGCACGATTTCAAATATCATCACCAAACAAGCACTGATGCATTAACAAACACAAAACATTGTCACTAATATAAAACGATATTCTAAAATACATATTCAGAAAACTGTATTATCCCCATTCTCACTTAGGCAAACATATGCATGCAATATGAGCGAAAATAAAAGTGCATGTCTTGTCTAACTTAACATTCGTAACACTGATAGAAAAATCTTGTTCACAAAACAAAATATGTATTTGTGAGTAATGAGAAACGATAGAAACATGGCCTCGGAAAAAACAACAAAGATTACTTTGGGTACAGGTACTTATTACAGGTTTACTTCAAGAATTCAAGAATAATAATGTTAAATGTCGTAAATTTAAATTACTTTCCAGTTTTATTTTATCATCCCAAACAATAAATCAGTTTTTTTAAAGATGAAAAGAGCAGGGAAACGAACGCGCGTACTATACAAGGCCGTACAACGTAAGTCATGTTACTGTCTGCTACGGAATTATCTCTCGTATGTATTGATTGAGTGGTTATTCTCGATGCATCCGGTTTTGTTCTGATGAATGCATCTCTGCAATGAGAAGTACATCGCATGAAGCTAAACAAACCGGTACCTAGACTTAGCCTCGTGAAATAACACAAGCATCTGAACCATTCATTTCAGTAGGGCCCTCTAGCGGAGGGGATATAGCTTCTCGCTGCTAGTTTATGGACGTGTTGTCTAACGTTAAATAAATACACACGATAAAGAAAACAAATTGCGATTTTTGTCACGCATCCCATTGGATATGCCCGTTTCGTACGATACATAATATATTGATTTAAGTTGCATAGTTCCATAATATAAATGAATTATTACATGTATAATTTACCGGAACATGTTTAAATCCGCAACCAGAGGTATATAATAATAGTGCGCAAGTGCACATAGTAAAACAGTGCTAACTAACATGAATGTTTTTCAAGTGTTTTGGTGGAGGTGCCGGTCCCGCTTGGACTAGCGTAGAAAATAGCGTGGTCGCTGTTAACACGCTGTGTTTAGCAGACTCTATTGACCAGTAAGTTACAGACGTATTGCTATACAAAGGAAGCAACACTAGTTGGTATGTGTATGATAGGTCTGAACGCATCCTGCGTGTATGGCAGGTGTTTGTAATTCTTGGTTTTGGTGGAGGTGCCGGTCTAGGTTCATCCCGTCGTAAGCCGCACACAGGACCATTGTGACGATTGTCTAGTTCTAGTAGGTACATTTTAAGAAACATTACTGTAATAAACGTTGCTCTTATTTATTTATCGTCTCAAACACACGGTTGTAAAATGTAAACTGGTGTTTGGGTTCTGGTAATTTACAATCTTTGTGACGACACTAGTTGATAGGACGGTTAGAATAACAATTCATTATACTTTTCATAATAGAGCCAACTCAAGATTAAAAATTAATACAATATCGAACAGCACATCCATAGTAGGCCCCTACCTTCTACATTGGAAACATTAATAAGTCAACAACCGAAACAATAGGACTATAATGTTAAGTAAACCAACTTTTTTATAATTATAAATGAAGAGATGATTTCTAAAAAAAAATTACTGGTGTTATTTGTGATTTATTATTCTCTAGTGAATGGGGAGTAGAACAATAAATCCTCTTTTGACACCCGTATATTGAGAATGAATGTTTCACACTATCTTGTAGTAACACGCGGCAGAACTTGTCATTTATAATACTTTCAATGTAAATCTGAGGAGAATCGAATCTGTACCATCAGACTGCTGTGTTGTAAGGCTACACACCCATTCAAACTATAGCTCAAGAGCCGGGAAATTAATCACGCGTGACTTGTAGGCTCAGTGCGGACAAATATTACAGAAGAATGACGTTAATAAAATATTGAGCTGATAGTCACACATCAACTGTACCTGCTAATAGTGACCTCTCTCAGCAACCAATCAGATAAAAACAACAGCGTACACATCAACACTTGAAGTATCATCATGCTATGGGCATATATGGTTATTGCTGCAATTCCCTGCGGTCGCCACGGATGGAATTATGCTATAGTACTCTAGTGTATTGAATATGCCTACGCGGCTGTAGCTCGTGAAACTCCCCCACGTAACAAACACGAGTAAGACAAGTATGTTAGTTAGTTGCAACTTGGGTGTTGATTACTGTGATTCGATCCACGCGATCTTAGGCGCGTTTAAACACAGCCTATACCGGTTGTAGTACACGCGTTATTGTGAGGGAAACGTGGTACAGTACAATATATCACGCAAAACACAAACGCGCTCAAGTCTATCTATGATGTATGCACTTGTGTAGCAAAAGTAGGCCTACTGTTGGTTTTAAGGCAATCGTGATGATGTTAAGTAGCCTAAATATTCAAACTGAAAAATAAACTATATCTCATGTATTTAAAAAAATCACCTTGGAGTATAAAAGTGTGTTCACTTTCTAGAGAACAAAATAGGATGCACAACTCAATAATAATGATTACTTTTGTGTTGTACATTTTTAAGCGAGCGTTTCCATTTGACTCTGACGGAAAAATTAGTCACTGGTTTTGTTTTCTTTTTGTTTGTTTGTTTGTTTTTTTGTTTTTTTGTTTTTTTTTTTTGTTTGTTTGTATGTCTCGCCATAACGTTCGAACGGAGGTTCGGATCGAGTTGAAATTTTGACCATCCGCAAGCTTCGTTCTCGATTGAATGCCATTAGTTTTGTGGCAAAATCGTTCAAAAAGTTAAAAAGTTACATTAAAGTTAATCGAAAGTTTTTTTTTTCAAACTTAACGGCAACAAAATCTGAGATGGCCAAATCAGTTAGAATGTCCCTCCGGTCATGAATATGTTAATTTAATTTTGATCCGATAAGTAGTGTAGATGGAAATTACATTATAACAAAGTACCGTTACCATGGCAACGGAAAGTCGCGCAGCTTTTTTGGCTCATGATAGCGGTCGAACGGAGGTTCGGATCGAGTTGAAATTTGGACCATCCGCAAGCTTCGTTCTCGATTGAATGCCATTAGTTTTGTGGCAAAATCGTTCAAAAAGTTAAAAAGTTACATTAAAGTTAATCGAAAGTTTTTTTTTAAACTAAACGGCGACAAAATTTGAGGTGGCCAAATCATTTAGAATGTCCGTCCGGTCACGAATATGTTAATTTTATTTTGATCTGATAAGTAGTTTAGATGGAAATTACATTTTAACAAAAGTAACGTTACCATGGCAACGAAAAGTCGCACGAGAATTCTGGTCACTATGCACTGCCACCTAGAAGTAATCAAAATACTATCGAGGAAGCAGTGTATTATTTGTTATTACCGTACCAAAGAGTTAAAATAGTTTTCCCAAAGAAATAATGTCAAGGTCCTCTAGATGGCGGTGGATTTTATCCACAAAGTAAAGGTTTACCCGCGGGTTTACCCAAATACATTGCCAATAATAAATAATTTTGGAAACATGGCCTCGTGGACTGCAAACGTCGCAAATTTTAAAATTTAAAAAAATGTGCAATGTGGGTCTAGCTATAGCACGTGCTCGCTTATCAACGCGTCCAACTGAACGTTTCCTAGTAAGCATTAACACACGTTACTGTTGCTTAAATCCGTCAGAGAAAATAATAGAAGAAGAATGAAATAACAATAAGAAATGTAGAGAAGCGTTATGGGAGTAAGAGGGGTCCTGTTCGACCTGTGATCTATAGAATTCGTCGGGAAACGAAAAAATATCACTTTTGGTGGAGGTGCCGGGTCCAAGTTGGAAATTCTAAATTATTTCTAGCCTGGACCCGGCACCTCCACCAAAAACGTAGTTTTTTCGTATTTTGAATCAAATTAAGTCGGGATTGATTCAGCTATGGGCTTGGGCTACGGTTAAGAAGCTTCTCAATAACATCATGTGAGCCGCGAGATGCGTACGGTGATAACCAACGAAAGCGCGTGTGGTGTGTGCGCACCAACATGAAAACATTACGCTCGCCTCCTCCATTTTGTTTCCCAACCTATCCACCTAGCAGCAGGTGGACATGTCACGACATGCACGCCGACGCCGCGTCACCAGACGGCACGCAACCTGTCTGATTGTCATCGCGCCCCTGCCGGCTGCTGGTAATGGAGCCCAACGCACTCTATGAGTCTGAAATACCGGCGCCTAACATGCACGAGTACTTGCTTTCAACCCTACGCAGAGAGCACTCGCTTACAGCTCTTAAGTAAACCATTGCATACATGATCGACAGTAAGCGATTTTAAGAACGGTTATCAACTTATTGTAAAATGTAAATATACCTGTGTCAAGAAATGTATAAAATGCAACAAGAAATAAAATGGCAGACACTTTGCAACCTTTAATGGAACTATAAAATTCAGTAATTGTATTTTATTGGCATTATAAAATCTACATTACGGCAATCACGATACGAGATAAATTTAAATTACGATCGATCAGTATAAATACCTACAAATGTGAAGCGACTCCAAGAAAAGTAATTGTTCTGCATTACTTTTAGTTGCAGCAAGCTGATGCTAATGTAATGACGACGCTAGAGTATCAAGTGTAAACGTCCGTCAATAAATGTGTAAGTTTAAACCTATTTGCATACCTGATTATGAAACATTGTTTTTACATCTTAACCGCTCACTACAAATATGTTCAAACATTATGTCTCGACCTGTACAAATAAATTCTTTTTGTTGAGTGTAACTAATGAGGAAAATACAAAACTCTGGGATCGCACTAGTAAAATCAATTTTGATTACATTTTTCTAAAACTTAATATGTAATACAACAACTCTTTCAAGAATAGAACACGTAATAAAACTGATATCTACTATAGGAGCGAAAACTAAAAATAGTATGTCTATCAATGATGCAGGCCTATGCTTCAAAATGTAGGTTAAGTTAAAGTATTTATTGATATATCGTTGAATTGCTGCAACGTTTTAACAATATAACGTAAAGAAATTGTATTTTGTCTTGTATTCAAAAATGCACTTTGAAAGATTATTTATACAAGTAAGAAAAATTTAAATAAATAATTTTTGTTTTAATTAAACGTTGACACTAAATTTTAAGAGCCAAGGGTGTAAACGTCTAGTCCATCCCTATTTCTGTGCCATAATAGCTCAGTACCTGTGTACATGCGTGCCACAAGCTCGGCTTCGAACCTGGGTCTCCGCCGCTCAGAGCCAGACTAACGTGTCGTGTCACCTATAGCGTGCTGTGGTGACCCACCCACTACGATGCCACATATACCACACTGACAATCGATATACATTATAGACCGACTTGACATTCCACCCTGGCCTGTCTCATGACTCTACACAATGTAAAGAAAAACGTTCAACAGTGATGGTGAAACAGTCGCCGGAACCAAGATTTTAATAAGTGGAAGTATATCTCGTAACAGAACAGGACAAACCTAATATCAATTAATGTAGACGCACATTCTAGAAATAACCACCTGTCTCAGCTCGGGAAACTGTTCTGCGCTCTTGTTACGCCGCGCAATTATATAAGAGTGTAAACGAAACTCCGAATAATAGAAAAGCTGGAAAAATAATCAAAAGCGAAGCGAGAAACAGTCTAGAACCGCTGTCTGTATGATATGAGAGAGTTGCACAATATTTGGCGGTTCTTGGGTTCCTGGGTAAATTTTCGATTGGCCCCCTTTCCTTAATTTATCAGTAGCGTATGTCCAATCATCACGCCAAATTTCATGCTTTTATACTAAAATTGAAGTATTCTCCAGGTATGCCGCCTGACTACTCTCACCAAATGGTTTGTTTCTCCTACAATTACTCTTTCAGCTATGAAAGTATTCATGTTCGTTTGGCACAGCGTTAAAGAGCACGATACTTGAAACAGTCTTCTCTTATTGTGAGAGCTGTAAAGGGGAAGGAACACTTGAATATTGCAAATCCGGATACCAGCGTGAAATTTTGCATGGGGTAGATAAAAATATCAGAATTAAAAATCCGCCGGGAGGCAAGCGATATCTCACCCCCAACACCCCTAAATCATCCCCTAAAATTAGAATAATTCATAGCTCTAACCCAAAAAAGAATTTTATTCAAATTAGTTATAAAATTATGTTTTAATGTGTTTTAACCCAATCAGCCTATTCTCATTTCCTAAACCACATTTTTTCAACCCCCATCCCTAATTGTTTATAATATTTTTACCTTGATTTCCAGCATTTACCAGTGAGGCACCTAGGGAGTTATCAGCTTGAAATTTGGCATGATGGTTCATAATAACCTGAAAAATAATAATCCGCCGGGAGGCAAGCGATATTCCACCCCTTTGTTCTCTACCACCCTAACTTTGGGAAATACGTAAGGTAGTATTTAATACATTTGAATATTTCAATTGCTGATTAAAATTATGAGTCGATGTGTTATAGTCCAGTCAACAAATCATTCATACAAAACAAACAATTTTTTCACCCCCAACCCTAATAATAATACTTTAGTGACAAACACTGTTTAGTAAGTTACCAACATGAAATTTGGCATGGTGGTAGATAAAAATATAAGAATTACTATTCCGTTGGGAGGCAAACAATATTTTACCCCTAGTGCCCTCTATCATCCCTTAAAATTGGATTTGGTACTAGGTCGTATTCAATACATTGAAAATTATATAAATTATCCAATAATATTATGCTCAAGCATGTTTCCATCCAATCAACCTAATTTCTCGTTTTTTCTACCCCCACCCCTAAGAGTGATTTTTTTCACCAACACTTATTAGCATGAAACTTGGCATGGTGATAGATAAAAATATAAGAATTACTATTCCGAAGGGAGGCAAACGATATTTCACCCCTAGTGCCCTCTATCATCCCTTAAAATTGGATTTGGTACTAGGTCGTATTCTATACAAATTGTAATTATTAAAATTATCCAATAAATTATGCTCAAGCATGTTTCCATCCAATCAACCTAATTTCTCGTGTTTTTTTTTTACCCTAACCCCTAATAGTGATTTTTTCATCAACACTTATTAGCATGAAATTTGGTATGGTGGTAGATAAAAATATAAGAATTACTATTCCGTTGGGGAAGTGAAACGATATTTCACCCCAAGTACATCCCTTAAAATTGGAAAGAGTGTTCAATGATTCGTTTTTTTTTCATGGGTGGTTATCTGGAAGAAAGTATTCAATTAAAAATCTAATTAAAATTCAATAGTTTTGGTTTATTTAAGAAATACAATAATAAGCATGTTATTTGCGTTGGTATCTATGATTACATGGTACAAGGTGGTATTTTAAAGCAGCTTCTTTTCTCAATGCAGTTTCTAAACAAATGACGGTTTGTTTGTCTGAAGTGACAGTGTAATATCACAGCCCCAAAACTCGTAACAAATTGTATGAAAATACCACCTTGTACCATGTAATCATAGATACCATACCATACATAGATACTTGTAACATGCTTATTATTGTATTTCTTAAATAAACCAAAACTATTGAATTTTAATTAGATTTTTAATTGAATACTTTCTTCCAGATAACCACAAATGAAAAAAACGAATCATTGAAAAACTCTTTCCAATTTTAAGGGATGTACTTGGGGTGAAATATCGTTTACTTCCCAACGGAATAGTAATTCTTATATTTTTATCTACCACCATGCCAAATTTCATGCTAATAAGTGTTGATGAAAAAAATCACTATTAGGGGTGGGGGTAAAAAAAAACACGAGAAATTAGGTTTATTGGATGGAAACATGCTTGAGCATAATATTATTGGATAATTTATATAATTTTCAATGTATTGAATACGACCTAGTACCAAATCCAATTTTAAGGGATGATAGAGGGCACTAGGGGTAAAATATTGTTTGCCTCCCAACGGAATAGTAATTCTTATATTTTTATCTACCACCATGCCAAATTTCATGTTGGTAACTTACTAAACAGTGTTTGTCACTAAAAGTATGATTATTAGGGTTGGGGGTGAAAAAATTGTTTGTTTTGTATGAATGATTTGTTGACTGGACTGTAACACATCGACTCATAATTTTAATCAGCAATTGAAATATTCAAAATGTATTAAATACTACCTTACGTATTTCCCAAAGTTAAGGGTGGTAGAGAACAAAAGGGGTGGAATATCGCTTGCCTCCCGGCGGATTATTATTTTTCAGGTTATTATGAACCATCATGCCAAATTTCAAGCTGATAACTCCCTAGGTGCCTCACTGGTAAATGCTGGAAATCAAGGTAAAAATACTATAAACAATTAGGGATGGGGTTGAAAAAATGTGGTTAGGAAATGAGAATAGGCTGATTGGGTTAAAACACATTAAAACATAATTTTAATAACTAAATTGAATAAAAATTCTATTTTGGGTTAGAGCTATGAATTATTCTAATTTTAGGGGATGATTTAGGCGGTGTTGGGGGTGCAGATATCGCTTGCCCCGGCGGATTTTTAATTCTGATATTTTTATCTACCCCATGCAAAATTTGGCGCTGGTATCCGGATTTGCAATATTTTTCCGCTAACAGCTCTCACTATTATTGCTTAGCGGGGGTGCTCGGTGAGGTGTAGCACTGCAGCGTGGTCGCGTGCACTCTACTTCCGACTGCTTTGTTTTGTTTTGCGCCAGTAGAGCGTCGCTCCCGGGCGGCGCGACGCCCACGTTGGTCTTGTGGTTGCAAAAGGTCCAGGGTTCGATTCCCGCCAAAGTCAGAAAGTTTTTTAACTTTTGATTTGGACTTAAGTCCATCAGTTCTTGTCTTAGGAATTTGTAAACGGTGACTTTGGAGCCGTCCTAGCAACGAGGCACATAAAAATTTTAAAAGTTTTTTTTGAACGGCCTTTTTGATTCTGGCTTTGACCCGCGGGTTTTTCGCACGTCCATACCCCTGATTGCATTTTTTCATTTTAAAAAACCGATTTTTGGTTGGGTTATCGCTCACTCGTTGTTTGCGGGGGGGCCCTTTACAGGGGTTGGTTTGGTCGTTTTGGTTTAAATGCCCCCATTTAAAAATCGGGTTATATGACTGAGTAGACTCAAAATACGCATTTTAAATGTTTTTTTTATTTTTTATTTATTTTTATTTTTTATTTATTTTTTTTTTATTTATTATTTTTTTATTTATTTTATTATATATATATTTTTATTTTTTTATTTATTTAAAAAATTTAATTTTAAAAAAATTTTTTTATAGCAATCCCCTGCTCGCGTCCACCCAGGGCTAATATCCTACCAGGTACAAGAGATGGGGGGGGGGGAGGTTTCCCTGCACGAATAATTTTTCCTCTAAGTATTATTTAAAATTTCAAAGAAAAGTAATTGATAAAATTTAAAATAAAAGGTTTTGCCAGTGGTGGGAATTAAAACCAATAAAAACCCCTCGGAAAATTTTTCTAGCCGCAATTTCGATTTTTATCTTGGTTTTAGAGCCAAAATCTGAGATTTTTTTATATGTTATCTCTTTTGGTAATTATTGTCGTCGTCGTCGTCGTAGTATAGTAGTAGTGTAGTAGTAGTAGTAGAAAGTTTTTGGGGTTGTATTTTAAAATTTTTACTAAAACAAATTTTGTACGAAATGATGTATATTACCCTATCGTGTCGAAAAATATAAAAAAGTGATGGGAAAAAGCGCTCACTCTAAATTTATTTTAGCCCAGTTTGGGGAGGTTTTTTGCATGGGGTTTTACAAACATTGATAAGGATTGTAAAATTTTGACACTTAGAAAGGGGGCCCCTTTGGGAGTAATTTTACTCGCCCAAATAAACATACACCTGGGGAAAAGGGTGGAAGACGGCGGGTCGAGTATGACAGTAAAGAGCCAAGAGCCAAGATGGGAACTTCATTATGGTTTAGTTAGTGAATGGAAAGAGTAAAATCTAGTCCGTCAAAACATGTGTTTTGAGTTTTAGTTTTCGCGTTCGTATGAAAAATGTAGCCAATTATCTTGAATCAAAACCCCATGATAAACGAGCAATAGTACAATATAATAAATAATATTAATCAACTAAATGTAATTTTAAAAAAGCAACGATAAACAACCTTGACATTTTTGAAAGTTAGCTTTTTCCCCCTCGCAGCACATGATGAAGGCAGATTCGTTTTTTAATAGTTATTCGAGTTTACTGTTTTAAAAGTAGGCACAAAAATTGAAACCCAAAATGAGTTTAAAAAAATAAAAAAAACAAAATTTGTGTGCCAAACCTTGTGGTGGGCCCTATGAGAAATCCCGTGGGCGGAGAGAGCGGTAAACCCCCATCTTTTGGCACATTTCCCCCCCCACCGCCTCCCCCTTTCATCCCCGCTATACACAAAGCTACATTTAAATATTTGAAATTAATTCTTTTAGACCCCAAGAGTTTAACCCGGGTTAGCCTATAAATCACCCTGGGGACTTTATATTGTCCCGAATAAAACAAACCCACAATCGTCGAGGAAAGCTTTAGATTTGCAAAAAACTTTTCTTTATCCCGGGCCTTTCTACCCAAACTAGTTAGCCACCCACGCGTCACCCTACCCAGCTGGCCGCCCATTGGCTGATCGAGTTACGTCGTAAGAACCTGCAGGCACTTGCACCCACAAAAAACCCCGGGCTTAAATCCCACGCCCAATGGCACCGAAATTAGCCTCATAAAAATCAACGTCCCCGCAATAAAATTTTTTAAATTTTCTTAGTAAACAATTCGATAAAAAAGACGAACCACCTTTCGCAAAAGGGAAGGGAATCTCCAAATTATGAGCGCCGGCAGGCTATGCAAAACGTGAAGAGGGAACCCTGTCAGAAAAAATTTTTATCGGGAAGCTATGGTGAATGCCCCCCAAATTTACCAGCCCGGTATTTTGCCGAAAATTTATGCTACGACACTCACAACCCCCCCCCCCAATGTTTTTTATTGGCCGCGCTACAAATGTACTTGGTGAAATTAAACCCCAAACGGGAAACGTGTGTTTTTTTTAATATTTGATTAGAAAACCCATGGGGAGGGGGGAACAGGGGTTTGTGATAGTTTTATCCGAGCTGGATCAATGCGCGGCGGGTGGACTGGAGTAATACCAAAAAATTGTGGGAAAAGGGGAGGGGTTTGGACGTGCGACACTCCCGTGCGTGGCCCCTTGAAGCTTGTGTGAGTCCCCTGCGGGGGCAATCGGGCCCAATGCACACCCTTTAGGGCTCCTTTTTTGCAATTATTTTGAGCCAAATAGTGGAAAATTTGACAAAAAATTTTTTCGCATACAAATTTTTTTCGATATAAATCCCATTTAAAAAACGCACTGAAAACCCCCCTTCACAGGGTTGATTAGTTTTGGGGGTATTTCTAGCTGGTTTGAGGATTTATAGATGATTGTACCCGGCCCAGTTTTCAAAATAAAACCCTGAAATTTTTAAACAAAAAGTTTTTTTGGGCCCCCATTAAAGAACCCTAACTTTTCATTCTTTAATTTACAAACACAGGGAAAAAGTCGTAAAAGATTTTTTTAAAAACTATCCCCACTTTAAAAACATAGAGAGAATAAAAGGGCCTTGGGCCCTTTCAATGTGGGTTTTTCTCCAACAAAACCGTAGAGTGGGTTTAGGGGAAAATTTGGGATTTTTTTGTTTTCCCGGTTTTAAAAATCAGAAATAAAGTCTAAAAGTTTTAGAAATTATTTGGGCCTTTAATCAGTTTTAAAAAATGAAATTTCAAAAAGAAAAAAGCTTAAAATTTTTGAACCCTGTAGCAAACTGGATGTTCCTAAAGCGTACAAAAAATAATGTTAACTGGGGGCTTTGAGAAGAAAAAACTCTCTTTTGTAGTTTAAATTTTCAAACCCCACCCCTTTAAAGAGGAAAATGCACTGATCTCGAATCAAATATGCGGGCAGTATAGCAAAAAAAAAGGGGTGGTGTGGGATAGACTAGACACGGTTGCTTCGCCCGCCAATATTAACCAAATGCCCTCAAACATTTT
The DNA here is from genome assembly GCA_024449915.1 of Sweltsa coloradensis. Lineage (NCBI taxonomy): Eukaryota > Metazoa > Arthropoda > Insecta > Plecoptera > Chloroperlidae > Sweltsa > Sweltsa coloradensis. The sequence continues at coordinate 167,875 of JAMZAV010000586.1, forward strand.
GGGAAACAATCAAAAAACCCTTCACCCGGGCAAATCAAAACCCATTCGACAATACGAAATCGGATTTAGTCGTTGGGTTTTGGGGGTTTAGAAACCCCGCCACAGCCACCCAAAAAAATTTTATGCGACATCAGGAATGATCAGGTCCCCTGCGGGCAGGCGGGGATTTATGCCTTGGGTCACAGAGACAACCGCCCTTTCTTCATTATTGCGGAGATAAACCGGGTAAACTTGCGTCACACAAATGTACATTGTATTGAATTAAAAGGAATAGAAATACAACGGGTTTAAAAAGTGATTTTCCAATTTTTAAAATGACGTTTCCCTGGGTGAATTTTGGTTTAAACCCGGGTTTTTGGGCCCAAACTTTAGGGCCAAAAGGGGCCCTTTAAAACGTGAAAAAAAAAAAAAAAACCAGCGGAATATTATCACCAGAAAAAGTTTTTCTACGCTCACAGGGAATGGATTTTTTTCAGACGAGATGATAATTATGACACGGGACGAAAGCTGATGATTTTTGCAGCGTTTCTTTGCCCCAAAGCTGAAATATCTCGGGCCCAAGTCAAAAAAAAACAACAAGGGGAAAAGAATTTTAAATTGGGTGATTTTATTTCGTTTGGGGCATCACTAATTGGGGTTCGAGATAGTTTGTCAAGTAATCTGAATACAAATTTCGCGCAAACGGTTTTATTTTTAAAATTTAAAAAGGTTGGAGCTGTTTCATTTTGGACATAAACCCCAAAGGGATGGTAACCCACCAAATAAAAAACCGACACAATATATTTAAATTTTTGTACTTTAATTGAGCCCCAAAAAAATTCTGAATTTTAAAGACCGGGCTCTGCCACCTCTTTTCCCCGGTAAAATTTCCCCCCCCCGCGTTACACGCCCCCCCCCCTCCCCCAGGGGACAAAAGGGAAAATCTGACTCCCTTATTCCGCTAACGCCCTGTTAGACCATTGATTGCGGCCAAAAAGTTAGGTTCTTTGCTAAAAGCACCGCCGGGTTTTTCTTTTATTTAAATTTTTTTAAAAGCCGAAGGGCCCCGGGGTAGAAAAAACTGTTTAAATATTTTACAAGGGTCGCCCGAAGATGCTTATTTAATTCCGGGAACTCTTTAGTTAGAACCCACATAGCTTTGCCTGGCCCCCCACGGGAGGGGGGGCAAAACATCAACTTGCAACTAGATTGCTTGTACCCCTTTTACCGATTAAATTTTAGTACGGTCCCTTTGTACTTTCCGGGAATTTAAAGGGGGTTTATGGATAAAAATCAACTTTTTTCACCCAAACTTTTAAAAAATGAATGAAAATGAAATTTTTGAAAATAATATTTTAAATTTTTATTTTGTAATCATACGAGTTTTAAAACAGCAAGCCCTTGCAAATAGTACAACGTCCCCCCTGAAGAAAACGTACAGCAAATAAAAAAAACAAATTAACAAAACTCGACTTTTAAGTTGAAAAAAACAAAGTAAACCCGGGGCCCCGGGGTTTTGGTGTGTCCTCAGGTCGTCAAAGTGAAGTATCGCCCACACCCACGCTAGGGTGGGTATCTCCAGGACTTATCTACCCGGGCCTCATTTCGAGGGAACAAAGGGGCGCCAGCCACGGAATTTAAAGCAAACCACGGTTTCCCGGCCTTTCAAAAAACCCAAAGGGTTTCTTTCGTACCCATAATATCCCACTTTGATGGTTTATTTTGTTTTTTAAATTTTTTCATTTCTTACGAATATTTTTATTTTTTTAAATTTTTTACGCTGAAAAGTAAAAAAAAAAAAATTGGGTTAAAAAAATTTCCCAAATTTTACGTATAAAACAATACCCCGGAAAAATTTGAAAAATTAGAGAAAAATATTTTTTTAAAAAAATGACTGAAAAAAGTACAACATTTGGGTTCAAAATCTCAATTTACACTTTTAAAACTCCCTAATGGGCCTATGTAATGGAAGCAACGTGAACAAAAATCCGTTTTTTCCAAGTTCCCCGTTTTAAAAAAATCAAAAGTGATGAGTAGTGTATCACTTCATTGGAAAAAGTTTATCACAGATGATTTTAAAGTGGTATCAAAGCCCGGGGGTGAATTCCCCCTACACCGTGCTAAAAATATGCACGTGGGGTAAAAAAACCCGTGTAAATTTTTCACTTTTATACACAAACCAAGGGCCTCACGTTTCATCAGGGGACTCCTAGCATATCGTTGTTTTTTTTTCGGGGGAAACCCCTGGGTTTTAACTACGTGGGATAACATTCGCCAACTCTTATTCGGTAAGAAACTTTCTCTATTAGTATTAGATAGACGATACTTGATCTAAAAAAAGGGAAAAAGGGGTCAATCGTTTTATGTTACATATTACAAACAGTTTTGAATAAGATGAAACGACGGGTTTTCGCATCGTTTGAAAAACCAAAGTGGCTGCAAAATTTTCAGGGGGGCATTTAAAACACATGACATTATTTTTTAATTTCAGTTCGTTGCAGATTAATAAAAATTTATCCCACTTTGAGCAGAAAAAGAAAATAATTTTGAATCCAGGGCCCGATATCTTAGGACTAGGACCTAGGGTTAGGCTGTAGTGGAATGCGAACGAGACTTCAATTTCCCGACCCCCCAAAAAATTTAAGCTCGGGTGTTTTTTTTTTTTTTCCGTTTTTTTGTTCGCTCTCTACCGGGCAAAGGGGCATACCCGATTTTGATAAAAAATTTGGGGGGCCCTTCAAAATCCTAAACTTGAGGTGTTTTGTTTTTGGGACAATCGAAGAAATATTTTCTGAATTTCTACTTTTCGATTTTTTTCGATTTTAATGCGATATTTTCGTCCATTGGGCCGATTTGACAAACGGGGGGGGCTACAAGGTCAATTATACATGGCATTAAGGTTATGGTGATGTAGACCTTATGAAACAAAAATTTTGAAAAAGTTAAAAGAATCTATAGAAATAACGCTTTTAATAAAGTTTTTTACCGTTTAGTGCATATTTTGTGCCATTTGGGCCGTTTCTGACAAACGGTCATTATTAACAGGGAAATTTAAAGTTTGGTGAGGGAGTACTTTTGAAAAGAAAATTTGTAAAAGAGCCAGAATCCATAGAAATAAAGTTTTTAAATTTAAAATTTTTTTTACGGTTTAGTCAAATTTTTTCGTCCCCTTTGGGGGCGTTTTGTGACCAAACGGGTGGGGGCAAAACGTTATATTAAACAGGACTTTAAAGGGGTTTATGGTGATGTAGTACCTTTTAAAAACAAAAAAGTTAAAAAATTTGCCAAACCCATAGAAAAAAAAGCTTTTAATATAAGTTTTTTACGGAAAATAAATTTACCAAGTGACAAGAAACAATAAAAATTTGACAACAATCACCTACAATGCATAGGAGCAAAGCAAAGCACTTGCAAAAGTAAGAATCCCCATGCAAACCCAAAAAAACTTAAAAAAAAGCCATCCAAAAACCGGCGGGATTAAGCGTTTTCCAGGTAAAAAAAAAAATTTTCCCGATTGAAACGGATATTTTTAAGATTCTTCCATTTTTCAATTGTTTCACAAAAAAAAATATTTTTTTTTATTTTATATTATTGGTTATAAAATATTTGGATGAGCGTAGCGAGCGAAGCGAGGAAAGCGAGCGAAGCGAAACCCCTTCTATACACTGGAGAAAAAAATCCGGAATGTTTTTTTTTTTTTTTTTTTTTTCTTTTTTTTTGTTTTTTTGTCTGTTTGTTAGCACGTTTCCCCGGCTAAACCGAACCCGTTTGCGATGAAATTTTTGGAGACCTTCGAAATCTCTGAAACCCTAGAACTGCCACGTTTTAGAGCGCAATCGGGAAATTTTTTTCTTAAAAAAAACGAAAAATTTTACGATTTTTTTTTTTTTTAAAAATTTCTTTGATTATAACACCTACACGCTTATCCAGTAATGATTTTTTCACCAAAAACCTTAATTTTAGAATTTAAGAATTCGGAAAATTTGAGGTAATCGAAAAAAATTTTTTTTCATGAAAAACGAAAATTTTTCGGGTTTTTTCCTTTTTAAAGATTTTTGACTTTTTACACCACCCTGCTTTATCTTTGTAATGATTTTTTTCCCCAGAAACCCTTAATTTCATCAATTTATATACTGTGTTAAATTTGAGCCAATCGAATAATTTTTTCTTTTTGAAATTGCAATTTGCGTTTTTTTTTTTTTTAAATTTTGATTATGAAAAAAAATTTAAGTTAATTTTTTATTTATTTTTTTTAATTTAAAAAAATCTTTGACAAGCAATAATTTTTTTCACGAACCAACAGAAAATCGCATAACACATGGGAGCTCAAGCACCAATTTCGCTCATCCAAAACCCCGGGGGACTTACGCGTTTTCCTAGTTATATTAATCTTAGTATGCCATATATGTATACGTTGTCTATGCCCTTTGACTGTGAAATAATTAATTTTTTTAAATAATAAAATATATATCGATAAATAATTAACGCTGTTTAAAAATGAGAGCTCTTCTTTTTGATGACTAAGGGGAAGGCAAAAGCGGGCGTGGGCTGTGACGGGTGCGGTCCCGGCGGGGGTGTTTCGCCGCCCCCAACGAGTCTTGTTCACTAATGGTGGCCAGATCTCGCCGTGATAAAAGGTGCAAAAATACCACGGTGTCAAAGGGTTTTGTTGTACACGTAGGGGAACCCTCCTGCACCAAACACTTTTAAAACACATTGTGTGCCCCAGCGTCCAGTGAGCGAGTTAGAAGGGGGGGGGTGCCCCGTACGTCAGCGAGTCTTTTTACACTAAGGTGGCAAGATCTCGCCCTGAAACAAGGTGCAAAATACCCCGTGTCAACCCTGGGGTGTTGCTACGCGTAGGACAAACCTGATATTCCCCCCCGCTCCCCCAACCTTTTCATACACATTTTGGCGCCCCCCTCCCGTGAGCGAATATGAGTGCGGGGGTGCCACGTACGCTCAGCGAGCCTTGTTCACACTAATGGTGGCCAGATCTCGCCGTGATAACAAGGTGCAAACTACCACGTGTCAACATGGGTGTGTTGCTGCGCGTAGGACACCTGATACTCCCGTCCTGCTACCAACACATTGTGTGCGAGAACCTAGATTACTAGAATAGCACATTACACTATTCTAACAAATGAGCACATCAATATTATTTTCTACAACTCAATAGTATAACTGAATAATTACATAAACAAAATTCAAAGTATAAGGCCTATTAATATGATGTTAAAAGCACTGGTACTCAATAACCTTAGAAAGGTCTATTGGAAGTTAATAACGGATGAATAAGTCCTCAATCGAACTGTTTTTAGTGACTATTTCCCGAATGTGTCATAAACTCATAACTACTGAAACATAAAGCTCTGCTAGACTAAATTCATGAGTCATGAACAAGTACTATAACAAATGATTGTTTTAATTGACATTGACAACCAGCTGGCCGAACGCCAATCATCATAAAGAGCTAAACTTTCGGCTGTGAATATCAGCTACGCAGTGGGTTTCGTGTTGAACAAGTGGAAGTATAGCCAGAGAAAAGTTTGGATTTTGATAACCCAAATAACATAAAAGCAATATAATGTTGAGTGGTCTAGAAGTATTATTGACACTATAAAATTTAAATACAACACGATGCAAAAATTAATACTATTCATATACATTAATTATGTCATAATTTCGTAACTAAAATAATACAAATGGAAAAATCAGTGTGTATGGAATTGTAAACATGACAAGAACTAGAATAAGACAGCTCGTTGCCACTTTGATGACCTGATTGGTTAATATCTGTGATCTCTTTGATTCTTAAAGTCGAAATACCGAAATCAACGTCATAGTAGGGGCTGAGATGTACATTGGCTCGATTTGGGCGTGCCGAAATTGATTTTTGGTTTTAAATGATAGAACCATTCACCAAACATGATCTAGGTGTTCTTAAATTTTTTTACGCCGCCATCTTGGGAAAAAATGGCCGCCATAGTACATTTCAGAAAAACGATTAAAACTCATGCAATTATTATGTTTAAATACGAAAAAAATTGGGGGTACTAATTGATCGATAAGAAATAATAAAAAAATACGATAAACCCGAAAAAAATATTTTAAAATACAATTTTTTAATTTAGTTGATTTGTACTTTTGTGGTCTATTTAGACGAATAAAGGCGCTTTACATTTTTTAGAGTGCATGATAGATAAAAATATGGTCGATATATAATAATACTTAAAAAAATATTAACCGGTTTAAATTAATTTTGGTAGCCATCTTGAAAAATATGACCGCTAATAAAAGTTTTAATTATTTTTCAGCTAAATTTAAAATATTACGAAATAAAAAATGTATATGATGTACACAATTTGAATAAAGTTTGTTTTACACTTAAGAATAGACCTTTATAGGCCTAATTTATGTGTAAATATACTTTATTTATTTGTCGATTTTTTATTTTGTAATTTTGCTTCAACAACAATTTCTTTCATTTATCTTAAAAATGCGAAATGGGCGTGGGTCTATACTATACATTATACATATGTGAGAGCTAATATACTTTTATGTTTACATGGAAATACAATTTTTTAAATGTCTGAGTGCATTGCTGTGCACAATGATTTGGAATAGCACCTATCTTTATGAACGCGAATGCGAGGTGACCTCCTGTAATTTTTAAAATCAACACGTTAGGGTGTACCACAAGACCTTTTTTACATTCATGGAAATATTTAAATGTAGTCCTACAAAAGGTTTTTTGATAGAATACATATGCAGTTGACTTACCAATTTCTACATCATTGGTCCTCATCACACTAACGGGACTTTGACATCGTCTTCGTCATCATCTACTACTCGTCTACTTGAATGCAATAACCCCTGACGTTTTGACAATCTTTGGCATTTGCATAAAGAAGTACAAGTTAGATAATTTTCATCCCCAAAAACAGCTTTTCCCCGTAATCTGGCCTTTGCATCCACACCTTACTTTTTCCAATATTGCCTTAGTAGCCGGCAGAGTAGGCATTTCACAGAAACGTAGTTTCTTTGGGCCCCAATTTACAAACTTTTGATCTCAGTAAGTGGAAAGAAAAGTTAGGATGAGAAGAACGATAACCCTTGCTTATCCTTCCCATGGCATTTGCTCTTCTGGATATGTGGTGCATGGTTATGCTCTTAAAGTTGGCGGCAATTTATCTCCTTCAATTTCTTGGTCCTAAACAATTCCCGGAGCAGGTATTGACTTTGGTGATTTTAAAGTGTTTGGGACATACATTTGGCATGTAAAGCTTTCAAGATGTACAATACCTGGTCGAAATCGAAATCGTCTTCTCCCAACTCATCAAAAGCTTGTACTACTCGTTAAATTCAGTAGACAAGTATAGATACAAGGTACAATTTTTTTTTGAAAGCCTAACTAATTTCCCCCCCAAAACCTGCACCAGGAAACAGTGAAGGTCCGACCAATCACTTACATTTTTCACTGTCAAATTTCATTGCACTCACATTCAAATTGATAATTCTTTTGTGTTTGCCATGGCCAGTAATAAAAGATAAAGTTTTCAGCAGATCATACCTAGAACAAAGGTATTTTTAAGAGTAAGAATACTTTCTGTGTCGGCGTCATGACGTCAATGTTACAATTTATGCACGTCACCATTGCACCTAGAACGTGAAGGGGAATAAGTTGTCGGCTCCTCGGTGTATGGCGTTCAATATTCGGTTCAAACAAGTCGGGATGGTTACTGAAGGTACAATCTACTGAAAAAAACATTTTTGTTTTTATCAAAGTGTTTTACGTAAGTTCACAGTATATGGCTAAGTTGTGATTTACTCTCAATGTGAGATAGTATAATGTGTCTGAGAAATGAGTTTAATATTTGTTGCGTTATTAACAAATAAATTTCATTAGGTACAATCATCACTACTTTTTTATAGAATTTTATCCTTAAGTGAGTTATGGCGTTATGTAATACAATATTATTCTTCCCTCGACGTAAAAAGAAAGAATTCTCCTGATACGAAAAAAACAAAAACTCATTGGCAAAGCCCTTGCAAGTATTCTTTCCAGGACCTTTCGTGATACATTGCACTATCAAGGCCATAGAATTACAATGCATATTTACTGTCTGACACTGCGGGAACAGGCACATGTTCAAGTCGACATAACGCTGTCCAAACACTGACATCCAAAGAACATGTATCAATTTGAAATTAGCAAGAAATCACGCACGACCAACTTAAAAGTTAATCTTTTTTTTACATATTGGTTCTTTAGGTGAGTAACTTTAGGTCCCTTCTTTTGACAGTGTCCAAACATACATTTGGAATAAAATCAATAATAAGTCGCTTGGCAACAAAATCATCGACAATAGCTTGCCATCTCTATTATATCTAAAAATATTATTTAACGAATTATGTGATAAATTTTCTTCTCCCAAATAAAAATGGATTGACTTTCCCAAATGAACATACGAACTGATATCTTCCCAGAGAGCTGATATGTTCTTGCAAAGTTTATGCTTTATCACACCCGTTCTTGGAATCAAACTCGTCTACTAAGGGTCTTAATTCTCACATCGTAGTGTCCTATCTTTGTCATCGTACGTGGTCATTATCGTCTTTGTTGGGGGGGTCGTCAATAGAATGAAGAGAAGAGAGGTCCCCGACGACGACTTTTTGAGCGATAGAAACATAAAAGTTACAGGAGTGATACATCCCTTCCTACCAGCTGATGTTTGCGATATGGAACTTTAATCTTTTCTCGCCCTTTACGAAACAGAGCCATGCTCGGGGCAAACTCTAACCAGGGGTTAGATGAGGGAAAGTCAAATTGGATACGCCCCATGTTATGTTTATATAATATCCCAGAAAACTCAACCGGATTCCACCGTTCAAGAGCTTACAAAATCGCGGTCTACAAACTGTTCTGTAGGAACTGTTTTTTTTGTATATCAGGGTGTTTGTACATCTTGGTTTTTGTTACCCAAAAATTACTTTGCCTATAAATAAAATTAGAAAATAAAATATAGGGAAAATAGAGGGAAAAAGGGCCAAATTGACTAAATTGAAACTCGCTGGTATTTTGGAGAGGCGCGCGTATGCAGTTGGAAAGCAAATTTTCTTACGCATTTCTACATACAATAGCTCTAAATCCTAATATATTTACGCTACCGTTGAGAATGTTATGTTTTTGTACGTAGAAAAAATACATTGTCATAAGCTATTAATTATATGGTCCATTACAAGTTTTTAATTCAAATTATTAACAATACTAAAAACACGTGGTCTCTGACAGTAAAACCTACTTTTTACCCCAAAAAAAAATATTTCTCACCCCTTATGTTTTTCGTATGCTTATAAATAAATCTTCCTTCAAGTCAAAAACTTATTTCATTATTTTCCCCTGTGTTCGTTCGTGCGCTACAACTTTTATCTAAAAAGCATATTGGCGGCCATTTTATCCAAAATGGCGGCGGAAAAAATTGAAGAACACCTAGATTAATTAAGTACGATGGTACCAACCGTTTAAACCAAAAATCAATTTCGGCACGCAAATCGAGCCAAGGCCCTTTTTTGTACATCTCAGCCCCTACTATCATGTTAGTATCCCAATACAGCCGTAAACTCTTCAAAGGCTACCGGTATCCAAAGAAATATCTACCAATACTCCTCTCACGTAGTGTCCTAATTATATAAAGCAAAGCCTCTTGCTATACGATTCTCTCTTTATAGTGGCCCATTAAAAAGCCCCGGGAATATTATTACTGGCTTATTTATCGTTCTCGAGAGCAAATTGTTGGGTAACGCTCTGCGACTCGCGGTAGCGGGCGCGGGGCGAGCCCAATGAGTGGGCTATAATGTTACCCCGGCCGGCGTAATTACGAGTGCACTGCACTGGTGAATTATACCTAACTACTATCATAGATAGGATCGAATGCTCCTGGAAATTGTAGCTTGGCCCCCCGAATGTACGCGTAGCGCAGTTAGTATGCCCATGCCCATGCACATGCACATGCGAGATGCTATCAATACAGGTCCACTCGCTGGATGTGGTTTATTACACTGATAGAAACAGAATCTTACAGATAATACAACAGGAAAACTTTCTTTGAAAACCTACTTTTGTAGCCAACAGCTAAATTTATACATGGGGGCATGCCAATAATAATAAATGAAAATATGTAAATTTTTTTTGTAATGTATTCTTGCAAATGTAATGTTCAAAATAATTAAATATACACCATTTAAAATTAATAATCATTGTATTACCATTTAAGTTTTTGAGCGCAGACAAATTACTTTGGCATCGTGAACATGTCTTCCGAGTGCTGAAGACACGCGTGCAGTCGTGCTGAAGCTCACGAGGCGTGCTGCTGTATCGACTATAAGAGGCAGGCATTGTTACTAGTAGTACAACGAATTTACCACTTAGCAATAGTATTATAATTAGCCACCTCCGCGTCTATCTATGTTGGAGCACACTTCCTTGCTAGCTAGTCACCGCCGCTAGCTGCCAACTTGCACGGGTTTATACGCGTAAACACGCATTTCACTTACTTTACTATCCGCACACATAAATTATACCGAAAACATTTAAGCGGTTAATAAAGAACTCTGAACAAGGTTAAACAAACTCGCCTCGTTTTTATTAAGAAAACTAGGCAGAGTGAATGAATGAAAGATTAGCAAGAATGGGAGACCCGATATCCCATGTTTGTTGAATCAAGGCTAGAGTGCAGGGCGGCGCGACCAGTCATCTTCATATAACAGTACTAACAGTGATGGAACAGTGGCGGATACAGGGGGGGGACGGTGGGGCGATCGCCCCCCCCCCCCATGATTCTTTAAAAAAAAAATGATTTTATTATTTTATTGTGCACGCACCAAATGCACTCTAAAAACCTGATTTTCAAAATTTTCGCCTGCGGCGCTATTTATTTAAAACTCACAATAAAAATCAACTTTCCTTTATGTTGTCAGAAATAATCAGTTTGCCTCTGAAATGTGTCTGCATCAGTGTACTTCGATTTATTAAGTTGTCCTCCTATGTGAATCGTTTTTTAACTAAATAGGATACGTTTAATAAATAAATAAAATAATGAATTGAAAATAAGATCAAACGTTTATAATAATGTTGCAATCTAGGCCAATGCTGTAAATTGTAAGCTCGACATGACGACAAAACAAATTGGTGCACACAAACTACATTGTTTCCGTATTTCATTCCGCCCACCACTTTTTTCTAAAACGCACCAAATGCACTCTAAAAACCTGATTTTCAAAATTTTCGTCTGCGGCGCAATTAACCCCCCGTGCGTCCGCGCTTAGTCCCTTTCCCACGACTGTACATGCACACGCAAATCGCCCCCCTCCCATGATTATGTCCTAGATCCGCCACTGTGATGGAATGGAAGTTGATGAAATGCAGGTTCTTCACAACTACAAAGCTATAGTTCTCCATCATCGACTAATGATATATCAATCAGACGACGAGCAAAATTAAGAATTAGTTCCATCATTCACCGTAGTTCACACAATCATCACGAGATGGCAGCACGTGTTCTGAACTTCGTAATCAATGAGGCAGAAGAACTATATTATATAGACTACTTGTTGGACCTCATTTGGCGTACTATCGTACCGTCTGCGTCAACGATGTACATATTTTGATGGATAAATTGAGCATCGAAAATACAAAATGGGTGCATTTGTCCGGGATATTGAAACATGTTTCTTGATGTTTATTGCCATAGAAAAATTTATAAATGTATTAATTTCATTAGTCACACACATTAAAAATAACTACAAAATAACAAATTTACATACTACTAATACAGTCTAAACTACACACCTATACAAATAATAGATGTACGTCAAATAATAATTATAATAATTTTTCATTTATCCTTTTACTCATCCAACTAATCTTGTTGACAATAATATGGTTTGTTTAGCAAGATATTTTTTACTGGCACTTTAAATTTGTCAATTTCAGTGATATCCTTTACGTCATTAGGAAGTTTGTTAAATAGTTTTGTTTTAGCAGCTTGGAGCACTTACCAATTGATTTTGATAGTTGTTTATACGGTTCAAAGAAAATCTAAAGTGGAAAGCGTTGAAATAAAGTAGTAGTTTAGTTCTTAGAGAAGCGCAAGATTGCATGCTGCTCAAAGAACAGTGCTCAGGTCGGGAAAACAACAACATCCATTCACGTGAACCGGGTAAACAAAATATCAAGGAATTATTAACCCAACCAACAACAGCTGTGAGGAGCAATAAATTTAATATTTAGAACCAAACTGTTATAAAAACAACTAACTTATATTGAATTTTAATTGAAGGGATATCTCGTCTCATGCTCAATCTTAGAAATTGCAGATAGAAAGTAAACATGTAAAACAATCAAAATTGGTATAATATTAGCTTACAAGACAAAAGCAAAAAGGTATCGAAGGAAAAATTGTGCACAAAATATAATTATCATTTTAAAATATTTTCTTAAAATACTAAACGAGTTTCCTAGAACTGTGGTTACGCAACCCAAGTCATAATAATAATACTGTTAAAATCTCTCCCACTCCTAACTCCGATCGAATTCCCCAGCCTTCTTTATTGATTAGTTAATGACTACTGCCGAAGGTTCATCTCGCAACTGGATCAGAACTAATTATCTGGCATTCTCGACGCCAAAACTTGTTCACGAGAGAGAAAGAGAGAGTGAGAGAGACAGCGCGCGGGTGGGGGTAATTGATACAGGGGGGGCAGCCTCTTCCGCGCGGTAATTTGCTACCTGTGTTGTCAAACCTCGGTAATTATAATAAATACAAACTTCCATAAAACCTTATTTATTACCACTACGTGTGTCTTTGTTACCCGGGTGATTACTGAAAATTACCGTCTGGCGCTCGTAGGCCGTTCTATAACTCCCGAGCCTGAAAAACTAATCTTATACATTCTTATTAATTGGAATGTACATGAATTCAAGTGGGACGGACGGTGATTTAACTCTCGACTGTAAAAAAAAATATATATAAATTGGCTGGAGGTCAGATGGGCTCGGGCCCAGTATAATGACCGCACTGGTTGGTGGCTACCTGATCGCTGGGATGTCGATGACATTTCAAGCCGTGGTCCCTGACATCTGACTGAGTGGTATACTGACTGAGTGGGGATAAATATTTGGGACCCTGACTGAGGGGGTATGCTGTCCGGAAGGGAACACTGGGCCGGGGGGGGGTACTGACTGATTGGGACTGGGCTGAGGGTTTTTGCTGAGTTAAAACTGACTGAGTAGTATTCTATTGAGTGGAACAAATGGGGCCCAGTTGGGACTGCTGAGGGTACACTGACTGAGTGGGACTGTGTGGGTTTTACTGGGGGTGGTATACTGGGCTGAGTGGGAAAACCTTGGGGTTGAGTGTACTGGGGCCCGAGTGGTCCTGCTGAAATGGGACTGTCTGGAGGGGGTTCTTACGGGGTGGTTTTTGCTGAGTGGTATACTGTCTGAGTGGAACACTGACCGAGTGGTACTGACTGAGTGGTACACTGACTGAGTGGTATGAGTGATATAGATTCAGTCAGACGCTGTCAGTAGTGCTGGGTCGGAGTCACATGCAACTACGTCGGGTGAGTTACCGACTAGGCGGGACGGAAAATGTAAAACTAATATATCCCGAGTCAAGTCATCACGCAGAGGTCAGCTAGCTCACGCACTAAACACCCTCACCCCACTGCGTTATCTTGCGAGGCAGTAAATAATAGTTGAATTAAACATTAATTCAATTATCAATCATGAAAACCTAGTTACCAATTTCAGCGTGGCGGACAAAGTGCAAAAGTAAAACGCAATGATTTTTTTTTAATGAGATAAAAGTTAAAAAGAACAAGTTTAAATTAGTGGTGTGAGGATACAGGTCGGTCGGATATTTGGGGGGCCAATCCGATAATCAAGAAAGGTATTTTCGAGTCGAGCAACAAAGATAATTTTTGGGGAAAGGTTCATGATTTTCAAACTCGATTGGTGGAGGTGCCGGTCCAGACAATTTTTAGTTTTTAGCCTATGTAGAAAATTCAATTCAAAGATAATCCAGATAATATAAAATGAATTAGGAGAAACTTACATTGTAAGATACTCCACAAGTATAATATTCATTATTCATTAAACATTCCCTACTCGACCCGACCCGACCCGACAACCAAAACAGTTAATAATTCATGCATTTATTTGTTCATCAACAATTCTTTACCATGCCCATTTCTTTGAAGGATTATTTCTGCTCAAGGCTACATAAATAATGCTAAAGCAAAACAAAGGATAATTTGTCAACACGGAATAGAAAGCCGAATCCAGAGCTAAGTAGAGCAAGGAATGCAATGCCCACTGTGATTTATTTGCTTGCAATACGCGTACAACTGCCAGCATTACAATCACTAGGCCAGAAATACGCACTGAGAAATATTATTGAACAGGTTTAAAATTTATTTTTTAACTGTGCTATTTTGCTTGATAGGAAATTTAATAAGCACTCGACAAAAACGATCCCACTAATATCTTTAGAATGAGTAATATATAATTATTGTAAAAGCTGCTCTGGATTAAGAAAGTTTTTAGATACGAGACACACTATGTCATATAGACAGTATATACGGTAGCGCTTCGGAAGCAGTCTCTGTAAAACACAGTACGTCTTCGTTGACAAATTTATTAAAATGAGAAATAGTGGGTTCTCTTATCATGATATTTGTGGGTCCCGTGTGCAATTTTGTGATAGAGTATTGAGAGTGGTATCATTTTTTTCCTTGTGAAGTACTGATTCAGAAAAGTGATGGTGGGGATCTGGGACACGCGACTGGAAGGGGTGAGGGGTGGGGGTTAAAATGTTAAAATTTTTAAATATAATCAAATATTTTTCTCATTTTTTCTACAATTCTAAATTGTTTTAATTATTTTTAGCTTTTAAACACTATATTTAACTTATATATTTCAATAAATCATTAAATTGACCGCCATATTGGATTCAAATGGCGGAAATAATTATTTCTTAAAATTCCGCACATAGTCGTGTGGGATATCAGATTAAAGGTATTTAACGTCTCAATATGGATAAGAGAACACTGTTTCATGGTCATGGTTATCACTAAAAGTACCAATATCGACATTGATTTGATTTGTAGACCAGTGTTCTACCGATTTCTTCATAATATACTTTAATTTTATCAATTCCAATTTTTAATTTTTATGATAGAGTAAAATGACATCCAACAAAATTTAAGTTCAATATATTTTTCCAATATATTTCAATACATTTTGATTTAGCACAAGAACATCGTACTATATTCAACAGTTCTTCAGGCACGCAAGGGATGTCACACATTACTGGCTCATACGATTTATCATCATCTATAGTCCATCCAAAATCTGTTCCTGGTGGTATAAGAGGGTTTGCAACATGCGATTGCCCATGCCACCAAATCAATGCTTGATAATGAGCTCTTCTGATAGCTGGGCGTAGTGCAGCTTGAGTCGGTGGCATACTTATGCCTTATACTTGCTTTTAAGTAAAAAATACAAACAACCAACATAAACACCATCGTTTATCACGTAGAGTATTTATTTTGGGCACTCGCAAGTACACAGAGCATAATATGTATTCTTCAAGGACTCGATACGTTTCTTCTCCAATAATTGTTGTTGTTCCAAGTGGAGGCAAGGGCTTCCAGGACATTGTCATCAGCATCTACAAACCTTTTCCAGGAAATAATCTTAGATTTACCAGAAAATGAATCAGTAATGTCAGCTCCAGAAAGAGAATGCATTTCAAGTAAAGCAGCAACTCTTTTTTGTCCCATTGCTTCAGAATTTTGTCGTATTGAAATTCGACGTGGTTTAACCTCTGTTAAAACCAGATAAGAATGTTTCTGGAGTTGTGAATATCGATGTGTTTAGCCAACACTAGAACGTCAGTGTCAGGAGTGAAGATAGTCAAGGACTGAGGCCCTCTTTCGGTTGCATGAAGTGCCTGACCTTGGTCTAGCGCACTATCAGAAATTTGTTCGTGAACGTATCATTGATGACTGTTAATTTGTGGGATACAGTTCCACAAAACAAGTTGAGACTGTGTAAGACTTTGTCAAAGAAAGTAAAAGTAAAAACCAAACAGGGTGTTGTTCAATTAAAAGAAGACAGGAAGCTTTTCAATCGTCTTGTTGTTCTATGTCATTCTCTGCCAAAAATAAATCTTAAAGAATAAATTGGTAAATACGAGCTATCTGCTGTTCCATGCAGTATGTTTGGAAATAAATGGACCATGAACCACGTTCAATCAAAAGGAAGCTAACGCATCATTTGGAAGACCACGCATCCAAAGAAAGCTGTCGATACAGAATCTCCAAATCCAAATGATAATCCCATCTCTCAAATATCAGTTGGGAGTTGGAATGGCAGAAATACATTCAATAAAGCTTGCAAAGGACACCAGGACAATTTCAGATTTGGCAGATCAGTTTTGTAAGAAAGTATTTTCAAAGTATGGGAGTTTCTCAGAGGTTCATGTTGTATTTTATACGTATGTTGAGAAATCTAAAAAAAAATCACAAAAAACAAAACGGCAGCTGGGAAAGCCTCCCATTCAGTACAAATAAAACTCACACATTAATAAAATCGGTCCCTCTAAACAAACTTATGTCCCAATTCAAAAATAAAGATTCGATTACAGAATTGTTGAGTAAAGGAATATTAAAAATGGCTACAGACTTGAATGAAAATGTATTGTTTCTTACTGCAACATTGCAAAAGCCACTAAACTTCATGTCGACAAAAGCATTTCTCAAGAAGAGGCCGACACGACAATCATTCTCCATGCACTTCATGCAACCGAAAGAGGGGCTCAGTTCTTGACTATTATCACTCCAGACACTGACGTTCTAGTGTTGGCTACACATCGACATTCACAACTCCCAAAAGATTCTTATCTGGTTTTAACAGAATTTAAACAACGCCTAATTTCATTACGAAAATTTCTGAAGCATTGGGACAAAAACGAGTTGTTGCTTTACTCGGAATGCATTCTCTTTCTGGAGCTGACATTACTGGTTCATTTTCTGGAAAATCTAAGACCAGTTTCTGGAACAGGTTTGTAGATGCTGATGACAATGTCCTGGAAGCCCTTGCATCACTAGGTAGAACAACAACTATTATTGGAGAAGAAACGTATCGAGTCCTTGAAGAATACATATTATGCTCTGTGTACTTGCGAGTGCCCAAAATAAATACTCTACGTGATAAACGATGGTGTTTATGTTTGGTTGTTTGTATTTTTTACTTAAAAGCAAGTATAAGGCATAAGTATGCCACCGACTCAAGCTGCACTACGCCCAGCTATCAGAAGAGCTCATTATCAAGCATTGATTTGGTGGCATGGGCAATCGCATGTTGCAAACCCTCTTATACCACCAGGAACAGATTTTGGATGGACTATAGATGATGATAAATCGTATGAGCCAGTAATGTGTGACATCCCTTGCGGGCCTGAAGAACTGTTGAATATAGTACGATGTTCTTGTGCTAAATCAAAATGTATTGAAATATATTGGAAAAATATATTGAACTTAAATTTTGTTGGATGTCATTTTACTCTATCATAATGCCAAGTCATACATTTGTACTCTGCATTAAAAAAATAACTAAAATATTGGCAATGGCAACATAAAATTAATGTATATTATGAAGAAATCGTAGAACACTGGTCTACAAGTCAAATCAATGTCGATATTGGTACTTTAGTGATAACCATGACCATGAAACAGTGTTCTCTTATCCATATTGAGACGTTAAATACCTTTAATCTGATATCCCACACGACTATGTGCGGAATTTTAAGAAATAATTATTTCCGCCATTTGAATCCAATATGGCGGTCAATTTAACGATTTATTGAAATATATAAGTTAAGATATAGTGTTTAAAAGCTAAAAATAATTAAAACAATTTAAAATCGTAGAAAAAATGAGAAAAAAATGTGATTATATTTACAAAATTTTAACATTTAACCCCCACCCCTCACCCCTTCCAGTCGCGTGTCCCAGATCCCCACCATCACTTTTCTGAATCAGTACTTTACAAGGAAAAAAAATGATAACACTCTCAATACTCTAACACAAAATTGCACACGGATTAGTTAACAAAACCCACTGAAAGTTATATTAAAAAATTAAAAAATACTTTATCATCACAAAAAATAAATAAAACGTGAGAAATAACAACTTGGACGTAAATAAATCACCCACGTTTAAGATTTTATGTAAATACAGCGGTCACGATTAGTTATTCAAAACATGATTGTACAGATACTGTACAGATAAATTAGGTGCCAACTGTACAGCAATAGCAAACGATGAATCCGTAACTTCCCAGAGGATGTCATACTTGACTAGTAGGTAACATGCAGAGTAGTAAGGAAACACGTGTTCTTCCGGCGTCAAGTTACTGTGACAGAAAGCCAGCCGAGCAAGCAGAACGAGGAGTGCTGACTTGGTCGACCTTGCTGGCTGCCTTGACTAGCCCAGGCCCCTCACCCTCGCTAGCTGAGCGAGCAACAGGTCGTCGTGACGTCACGACACCACGTGCACGACACGCTCCCATCCCAAACAACACAAGTGATTGCAATTCACATGCAGAAGGTTTAATACATTCTTCGACTTCATCTATCAATTTTGTTTTTTATTTCCACTAAAAAGATGCAGGAAGGATGCAGTGTAAACTGTAGAGAGTACCACAACCCATAGAAGATCAGCAGTTTTAAAAGCAGCATCATACTATTATCAACTGTAAAACATCCATTATTACATTTATCTTAAATGTAGAATTTATATATCGCTAGGTGATGTATCTAATTGATAGATACAAATGTAAAATGGTAATGGTGCTGTACTAGATGAGTTATCGTAAATAAATAATCTCCAGATCGCAGTAAAGTCGACGAGAATGAAATATGAACACTGATTAGGTTAAAGGGCTATATAACTTTTTCGTCTGTCGCAAAGTTGTCAGAATGTCTTCCTGTTACACTTGCCCGGGCAGATAGAGAGAGAGAGAGAGAGAGAGAGAGAGAGAGAGAGAGAGAGAGATTTGATTTGATTGTCGTCTTTATTGATGGCGGGATTAAGGCCTGTTAAGCCTTCTCTTCCATCCAACCTGACTGACAATCTGACAGAGAGAGAGAGAGAGAGAGAGAGAGAGAAAGCACGACGCAAAAGCTCCCCCTCCTCGAGAGAGTTGAGAAAGTAACACCCTACCCCTGGCATTATTTATTGCACACTTATCGCTCCAGGGCTGACACGCGAAACATGTTAAGTCTTCATCTGCGCAGCGACCTTGACCTGAGATCAAAGGTCGGTGGATTCCCCAGACGAGGAGCGCTGTTCATAGCACACCTCGGGGAGGAGCGACGCAGTGCACAGGACACCTCCGGGCGTCTTACAACTTGGAACCAATCGATGGAGCCACTACGGGACGAGCACGTGTCTACGCTCAAGGTTAGTGTCAAGGGTGGGGGGAGGGGAAGATTAGGGGTGGTTGCGTCGCAGGCAACAACGAACCCCCGCGCACAATCGCATGCTCTCGTCACTAGGATACAGTGCGATGATGAGCACATGTATTATTAAGTGAGTGGTTCAGCGTTTTAGATCAGATAATTTAGTATATTATATTATAAAACCACTCAACTAAACTTTAACCTGACTTACTTACTTTTATTCGCGTTTTATAATATACGTTTCTGGGTTAATGAGTTGTAATAATTTTTAAACAAAAAAATTATGTTCAATTCACCGTTCGATTTCATTTTACCTATATACAAGCCTTCAAATTTGACTTTTAAGGGCTATGTACATCTCGTAATGATTTGTTATTCGTCCTAAGTCATCGGGGCGTTATAGTTTTGTGTATGTAATCAATATGTAGTAAAATAACTTATCTTTTTCTGTGATAGAGGTTTAACCCTAACTGTTGTAGAAATTATGAAGGACTTCGCTTTGAAAAGTATGAAGTGTGAGTTATGACCAAGTATTTGCACAATAATTTCATGTTTCCCCAGCTACATAATAAAATAAAATGTATAAACTTTTTGGATTTCTCGTTAAATTTGATAATTAACTTTAATTGTGATGAATCTTGCATCATAATTTGCTCCAATTTCATTTTCGATTGTCTGGATTTTTAATGAATGGCATTTTGTATGTAGGCTAGAAATTACAAATTATCTGGACCGGCACCTCCACCAAACCCCATATTTTTTGTTTATCTTAATTTCGGTATTAGAATTCACCACTGATAAAATAGTTAATAATAAAATATAAGGTATCTTGTAATACTTTAAAGTTAAGTATGTACCTCTATGTAAAGGTATGTACTGTAAAAAGTATCTAGGTGTATTGATACACAGAATGTATCAATAGGTACAAATACACACATTCAACACTGGATTTAAGTAGGTACAAACATATTTTTTCCCACTAATTTATATATATTTATACAACCTATACATACAATATATAAACATGACAAAATGAATGAAGTTTATGTTTTAGTTTAACCTTCCTCGATTTTTTGTACCTTCACACAATTGTTTCGACATTATTTTCCTTTGAAGATTGTGCTTTCAGTTAAATAAATAAATGAACTTAGCTCGAGTTGAATATAGCACCATTATTCGGGAGATCGCGAAATAAACATTCGTATGCAATGCGCATAAGTTGAAATCTTGAGACTACGACACCCGATACTGCCAACACGTTACAAGTTACAGCCCATGCAGACCTCAGCGATGAGGAACACGTTAGTGTAGGCCACTCTACAGTTGAACAGGTGGACGTCGAGATTACATTGAACTGGAATCGGTGCTGGCGGAATTGCACATATAAATAATAAAGTTCGTCTCCTGAGTGTAAACAAGTGTGTGTAACTTGAGAGAAAATATATTACTGGAAATGAATACTAATACTAATATTCAAATAATAAAACTAATAAACCAACAGCAGGTGACGTCGAGCTAGAGGATAAATCTCGAGATTAGGAGACTCCCGTGGAACGCCGTCCTGTATGTCTTGTGTGGACTGTGGAGTCGCAGGGGAGCTAGGGACAAGGGAGATGAGGTGTTGCAGAACGTTAGCTCTTGGGTGGTGAGTTGATGACGAAGTTACGTTGTGAAGCAACTGTCGGGGTGACAAACACAGGGACGCTAATAATCCACTGTTTGAGAAGAATACGATGCAGAAATTAATATAATATGCGGAACAGAGAAAATAACAAAAAATTATGTTCCAAATCATTCCAACACTTTATTGGCCTAAAATATGATTTAAATTATATGTGTTGAATGAATCAATGTACTTAACATATGGCTTTTTGAGGTAATTACAAGTTTATCGTTTGTTCTAATGTCACGTATAAAAATTAAACTGAAAAATGTAGCCGAAAATGAATATTTATAATTTTCCTCATTTTCGCGTCACAAATTTTAGGAATAGTTGTTTCAACATCAAAGCAGATACTTCACCCAACCTGAACACGAGGCGAACTAATTGTATATAAATGATTGAGATTGCACATGACGCAACGTAGCCTAGTAGCAAATAACTAATTAGGAACCCAGCGTTATTGTGAGCTGCAAGGTATTGAAGCCAATAATTACGCGTTCAAAGCCGTCCGGAATCACAAACGAAAGCCAATTACACGTGTGTATCAAGACTCGGGCGTCTTGCTACGTGATCAGTGATTGTGGCACAATCAGAAAGCAACCTGTCACAGCCGAGGATCTTAATCAAATGCAGGGCTTTCTGAGAACTATTGGAGTCAAGTTCAAATCAAAATATGCATAAATCTTTTAGACAATCGTTATCAATGTTAGTCAAGTGTGAGGTGTACGTAAGATAGGCCTATATGCACGCAACGAAAGGAAAAAGAGGCCTAAGCAAGCATCAAGTAGCCTACGCACAAGCACTGCATGTAATATTATTAATCTTCTGTCTGTGAATCAGCTTATTAACAACATTAATAAAGATCGAAAAAACTTTAAACAAGATCATCTGCTCCGATCCTGAATGAATGACTAAACGAACCAAGTAGTCTTGGAAAAGTGAAATAAGATTGATTTAAAAAAAAACGGTAGAAATTATGTTGACGTATACGTATATAGAAAACATGCAACGGATCAGGCGACCTGATTTTTAATGCACGTTTAGTTCTTTACTTGTCGGCGTAAGTGAAAGAAATGTTTAGCTAATACCGTATAGGTACAGAGCTGTACACACACGCATACCACAATATGTAGGCGCGCATACACGCACTAAAGTCTAAGCCACACGCACGTACCTATCAGTTGCATAGAGAGTGTATTAATTACAGTTCACTTGGTCTCGCAATTACTTTAAACTTCGCGTACATGCGAGGGGTATAAGAACTTTTAAGTGCCCAGAGCTTTTCAACTTTTATCGCGGGCTATGACTTTGGTTTTATGTAGCCAGTTACAATTCATTGTGCAACAAAGACTGAAGCAAATTCAGGGGAATTTCGTAACGGAAAATAATAAAAAGCGTAAAAAAGTCATCTCGGTTTACGGCGCTACTAAACTAACCAATAATCAACAGTGAACAAACTTTTTCACCAGATGAAACTACTTTTATAAAATGTATACATTTTTAGATACACTAATTATATTTATCAAACTTTTATGGATCCTATTATTAACTTGTTTTATCCTTCAGTTTGATGGTTTAAAACTGATAACGGACGCAAGTAGAAAACCTAGGGGAGATGTGGGTAATGGGGAACACTTTTTGAATGTTTTCACTTTGGTAATTAATTGTAATTTTGTGGTTAACTTTTTCAACTGAGATTTTTTGCAAAAAGTTTGTGGGGGTATATCCTTTAGTATTGTGGGAATTATAAACGGTGTTTTTAAATCCAGAATATGCTGGGTAATTTTTTAAAAAATATGAGTTTGTTCCTCATTACCCTAGCATCTGAGGGTAATGGGGAACAAGGCTTGCTATAGCCATAGCGTCATGTTGTAAAATATTTGGGTAATCAGGAACATAGAGCTTGACGCCACAATTCCATTGCAATTTGCCAAAATAAAATGTGACAATAAATGGAAATTTTACGGGTAATTGAACAACGAAAAATACTTTATCTGGGAAACAACCCTGGAAACAGGGTAACAATAGTTAAAACTAATGACAATGAAAACAAAAACATTTTGATATTAGCTTTCACTTATTTTTATGGTCATTATGTAAGCAGCTTACATAATATTAGATGAGTCTTTGTAAAAATAGTCAGATTTGACCACACTTCCAACTTAAGGTAAAAAGGAACATAAAAGTGTGATAAAGGTAGAAATGCATATAAACATGACTAGAAGCCTACTTTAAAGAAAATAAGTTGACAGAAGTCATGAATCAGGCCCACATGTCTGAATAATGCTATGGCATCGTGCATTTATGCCTCTTTCACATCAACTTTAAAGGCAAACTTATACTTGATGCGATCGTTAGCCCCATCCATGTCGGGAAATGGGAGGATTGCAATTATGTCAGAAATAGTCATAATGGATACATCACTCTACTGCTATACATAGCCTAGATAGGCCTAATGATCATTGTTCACTGACTTGGTGCCCAATACACGATATTCAGGAACAACGATGTCTTGTATGATGCACACATATCGAAAAGTTTGTGCTTTTCTTTTCCCAATTTAAATCAAGCTAGAATGAATTGACCAACTGCCAATGTCCCCAATGCCAATGCCAATGTGTGCCGAAGTGTGTGTATGTTTGTTCCCATTTACCCCACAGATATTAATCCAGTGATAAATGGCTTGTTCCTCTTTACCTATGTTGTTCCTGATTACCCTCATTGTGTGTTCCTCTTTACCATCAAAATTAACTTGTTAGGGTAATGAGGAACATCATTAAATTTAATGATATGCATGAATGTTAAAAAATAATGAAAATCATGATCATGTTGACACAAGAAGTAGGTAACTTTCTATGCATGCTGTTTTAATTTGTGTTACTGCATTAGCCTGTAAAATAATTGAAAGTAGTAAAAAGTGTAAAAAAAAATAGCATGATTTTTTTACAGGGTGACAAAAAAAAATTAAAAAAATACTGAACATAAGTAGTAATGCAAGTAATTGTAATTGCCTGGCCATAAACATCAATGCAGCTAAACAGTACAGTAATTTTCATAATTTTGCTTTCAAACGGAAACAAGGGAATGCCACTGTTCCCTATTACCCTTTGTTCCCCATTACCCACATTACCCCTAAGTCAACTACGAATATTATTATTATTAACTTATTACTATTTCAAATATTTACTTAAATGTAGTTCATTGTTGTGTCTGCATCTATGTAATTAGATTTATTTAGTTGTCCTCCTATGTAAATCAGTTTTTATAACTGAATAGGATAGACGTTAAATAAATAAATAAAAATAAAATAAATAAAACTTTAAACCCTTCTCCAAGAAAATAAATTAATGCATTAATAAAATGGTTTTATTTTTTATTAATTTCGTTTTCAAACAATCATGTAAAAAGGTGGTGTTTTAAGTTTTATTTAATTTTTGCATTATTCGCGTTGCCAAACAGTGATATAATAACTAATAAGTAATATTACTTGATCTGCATATGGAATTCCATTATGCAGTAACGCACATAACTCACAGTTGTTTTTAACCTCACAGTTACCATCGTAGGGATCGCTCCAACAGTCATTCGAATCAAAATCAAAATAACATTGTTGTAAATGGCAATATTAAAATATGATTTTATTACGCGTATAAGGTTTAATTTGGTGGTACCTAACCTAGCTTGGCTGTGTATGATTTTACTACAATTCTAGCTGTGTTTTTCGTTTTAATTAAATAAATCCATTTTCATTCACTTAAGGCAAATAGCGTATCAAATGTCATGAACCATGCGATAATTGACGCGTAATCCAATATTTTTGTGAAAAACTACTTTTGCTAAATAATTATGTCTATATTTATGTAGATATTTTTATGTAGATATTCGAACTGAGGGGTAGTTTCAAGGCCTCCACTTTTTCATTTGTAAGAATTTGCAATGTTTTAGTATATTAGTTGCACAGACAACCTGTGGCTTGGCCTTTAATTCAGATAATTTATATGATAATCCATGTTTTGCCTTGAGTTGCTTCTGAGGAGGCTACAGACTGGATTGTTTCATTATTCTACATATTGTGTTTGTTGTTGTCGTGGGTGGCCGTATCTGGTTTCAGTAAAATGTGAAGACCGCGGACCGAGCTGAGAGCTAGATCGCACACGCATTAAATATCGTATTTCACAATTACCGTGGATGAATACACCGTGTCTCCACCTACTTGATGCATAAAGTAGTACTTAACACCTTGATTGTTTCTCAGCGCAACGTGGGTGTTATTGGCAACCGATGGAACTGTTATTCTCACAGATGTTACATTAATCAGAGGGTTGTGTTAGAAAATAACATAAGTAAGTGTGCAGTGATTTCGCTAATTAGTGACAGTTGCATTCGGGTCCTCCGCCGACTAACGGCGAATTAGGAGATTATGTACAATTGTTTAGTTAAATGACCACTTTTGAATCTAACTTCTAAAATACAATAATTATTGTTAACTACAATGACTGCTTTTTAAATCAAACTTCTAACGTACAATAATTGTTTACTTCAATGACCGCTTTTTAAATCAAACTTCTAACGTACAATTATTGTTTACTTCAATGACGGCTTTTTTAATCCAACTTCTAAGCTTCCATAATTGTTTATTTCAATAACCGCTTTTTAAATCCAGCTTCTAAGGTAGGCCTACGATTGTCTACTTCAATGACCGCTTCTTAACTCCAACTTCTAAGGTAGGCCTACGCTTTTGAAATCAACTTCTAAAGTGAGAAACAAACAACAAAACAATTTCTTTGAAGACTACGAACTAATAAAGTTATCGTACCCATGGGAACAATAAACCATATAAATTCCACTTGTGCTTGAAATGGATGGTTCGACGCTCCCCGACCTGCGTCGAGGCGCCGGCAACCTGTAGCTGCGGCCGCCCCCCACCCACCCCCGGCCCCGACCCCGCCGCGGCAATCACAACAGGTAACTCCCGCAGGCCAGGGTGCTAACAGTGACGTCAATATAGCCACCCTCGTGACGTCAAATGCTCTGTCTCTCTCACTCTTACGCGTACACCTGGCAAGGCCGCTGGCGTCCCGACGCCCGACGCTCTTACTCTAAATCATTACAATAATATTGCAAGGTTGCGAGGTTACGAACAGACGAGATTTCAACCAAAACTCGAAGACCAAATTTTGAAAAAATATACCAAATATAACGAATTTTATTCGTGGCTTCATATACTCAAGCTTACCGAAAACGTGTTTTAGAAATCAATGCACTGGAAATGAAAAACAAAATGTGAAATGTGTGTATTCCTTCTTTCATCCTCGAGTACAGGCAGAGTGTAAACAAGCACTTTTTATAATAATGATTTCAGTCAAAGAAGAAGTACGACGAATTATTGACAATTTGAAATTACGCAAGTGCGCAACAATAGTTTCAACAACAGTTTCTTGAAAATTGTTCGATACTCCAATATAAGTCTGAACAACAAATTTCTCTCGAACTATGTGAAGTGAAGTGACAGTTTCTTAAGACGAGAACTTATATCACAATCACAACATAAATAAATCGATTTCTTTAATTCTGTAACGGGGATCTCAAATCATAAATCTCTCAGCGGCGAACGCAACAAGTTACTTAACTTGATTCTGCAACTGCAAAATCACCGAATTTTATTTATTATCTGTACTCTCTGTACACTACCTATAGAAAAATACGATGAGCGATCAGCGGAAGACGAGATGTATTATTTTCTGACAAACTTTCAACGGAAAGGAACCGAAAAAGATTTGCAATAATTTGTCATGGCCAAACTTACTCAAAATGTATAAAAACAAAAAATGTGAGTGTATCTTTAAATTATTTTTGAATCGATGCAAAAAAAACAAAATAAAAAATTGGCGAAAAATATTTGCAATCAGAAACTCACCTGACATTTTGTCACACACATTGAGTTTTTACTACCACCATCAAACACATGTTTAAGTTTCATCTTGTTATCTAATGTAAATCACTATGTGGTATCCTAGTAATCACTGTCACAACACGGTAAGCGCGAGTTCCATCGCATGTCACGTCGCGAGGTAGGGGTAGACGATGATGTGATCGGCTCGGAGGACGAGCGAACTCTGGCCGGCGAGGAAGGAGTGTGGTGTTACTGCCACCACGGCTCCCACCACCGCCGCGCTAGCTCAAAACACCGCCTACCCTAGCTAGACCAGCGCGGCGAGACGCCGGAGCAATACCCTAGCATGCACAAGGACACGCAAACCGCTAAAATTAAGATTATGTGCCATGATTTTATGGATATTTATATTTGCTCGTCTCTTGTTTTTTTTATCAGATAATAATTTCAATTCGAGATTTTTTACACCACAAATTATTATTTTAGCTCGGTTTCTCAACCCCTCGACGCCATCCGACCCCCCCCCCCTGAAAGACCACCTTACACAAAAATTGCCCCTTAGTCGTTCCCAGTTTTTGGTACTTAGTGATGTGGTGTACGTGCACACCGTTACTTCTCTTACTCCGCTTTAACCACCGACCGAGTAGACATTGCATGTATTATTAACACACAAAATTATATTATTATTAATCGACGAAACCACGCTAAAACCTAGTACAATACCATCATTTGATGTTGAAAATCTAAACTTCTCTTGGTCTATCAGCCCCAGACTCGCACTGGGTGCTGGACCCCCCCCCCCCATTGCACCAAAAGACATACTTACGTAATACGTGTGTGGTTACAAAAATGGTCGCCTCTAAAAAACAAGGGCTTGTTAGTTACACCGCTTGATAAATAAAGGATGATCAGAAGGAAAAGGACATTCGTAGATCGTAAACTTTTCAGACTTCGGGTCGGTTCGGTTCGGTCTATGTAGATAAAAATTGTGAATATTAAATGTATTTTAAGAGGCCAATCATTTATTATTATTAACGTAATAATGGTACGACTGTACGGTTTGCGAAGGCCTATATTATAATAAAAATAACTGCACAGATTATTAATTTTGTAAGTTTACCTAGTTTTTATGTGCTTTCATTTCTCGATCTGAGAGGGGTGTGTGTACGAAATAAAGAATTTCTCTAACTTAACATTTCGTGTTCATCTTTTGACTTCCTTATTCGTGAAAATGAATGTAAAGCTTCGCTCATCAGCTAAAGAGTAAAGACTATAACATATTGGTTTCGACTTTCCAACATCTCAGACCTGCAACTCAACAATGTGTTACAGCTTTGTTTAGGATCGTAATTGGATGTACCATTGAATGACAAACATTATCACACTGACTGGGGCTCGAACCCTGACTCCCTGGCTTCGCGTACCTGATGCTGTGGTCCAGGTCAGAGACTGGGCAAGAAAAGTATGGATACACACCTGCCTGCAAGATCACACGACGCTGAATGAACGAACCCATGCGAGCTACTTGCACACGCCGTGATTGCCGCACGCGTTGCCGCGGAGCACTCTTCCTTTACGGATGCCATGCCGCGAGAATCCTGCTACTTTGACGCAATTCGGCGAATACACACGAGCAAACACGATTTCGTTCACAGATGAAAACACAAAAAAGTAGTGGGGGAAGAGTTGGTATGAGTGGGTGGGAGGGGGGGGGGGGGGGAGTAATCTGCAGGTCGCTGGACCACAGAACTTCGCAGAGAAAAACAAACAGACAAGTATTCGTGAATATATTGCATTGGCATTGAAATCTCGGCTCAAAGTAATGGAAGCTTTATACATGTATGTATAAGATCGTATATGTATAAAACACATACACATAACGTGTACATATACGATGTTTTACGAACAACGACGAAGTTGCCTGCCATTATTGAATAAGAAACTATCGCGGTATTTGTTTACGTATTTTTGAAGATAGATTGTAAATATAAATATCAATTTAAGAAAAAAGTGATAAAATAAAAAAATCTACTGCGAGTAAATAGTATTTGCCTTGATAAGTCCGTATCGCTGGCTTCAAGGCTACTAAAATAATCTACAGCAAACAAATCAACTTCGAAACATCCACGCTAAAGAAAAACAAACAGAACACGTTGTACAATAAAACACTTGCTGTGCAAATGTGTTTGAATATAATTAAATTGAAACATATTTCTTTGGGCCCTGCAACATCACAGCGGTGTCTGTATACGACGTGGGCCTAGTGGCTATGTCCAGCACGGTCCAGCACGGCCCACCAACCCCGTGCTTGTCTCTAGTGTAGACACACGCGTCTACAAAAGATGCACATAATAAATCAACATTATGATAATACGTGAAACCAACGCAATGCTTTGCTCTCATTGAGTGGGCATGTTAGATACATTGCTTTTTTCTTGTTCTAAACATTTGCTGATTAATTGCAAATGTTTTTATTTCTCCTGTACCCACGTTTGCACCATGTGCAAGCTGTGAGAAATCTGACACAAGGTGGATATTTGTATTTTGGCTGTGTTGCAGTATTCATCTTATACACCATGCAAAAAGAATAATATGACAATACAATGAATGTAATAATATGTAATAGGGCATTGACATCAAACTGCTCGTGTACTTGACGTAAAGCCTATACGTATGTACGACATCTCGTAATCTTCTGACACGAACATTTTAGTTCTGAATGAAACTTTGGCTCGTCTAGGTAAACTATAGGTGCTAAGTGTCTTTCTAATGATTGTGATGTCATGTGTATATGAATGTATTTTTATCCCATCACATGACACATGGAAGCTTGTGTCGCCAAGTCTGCACGCTTCAATGAGATACCCGCGTCAGCAAGACATAGAAAACTGCTTTGCCAATCAGAAACATGAGTGAATATAGAAATGAATGAATTATTATTAGTAGATAGAAAATTAATTAATCATTGAAGAAGTTATCAAAAAAAAAATTAATAAAATACAACGGATGATGATTAAAATATAGAATAACATAATACATGAAAAAAATATCAAACAAATACAAGAAGCGTTGAGACTAAAACGTTAACTAGTTGAATAAATTTAAATTTAACGTAACCACAATGTAAGTGATCCACAAATTTTACAACGAATTGGAGTTATGTCACAGAGTGTGACTGTCACACTCATATTACCAATTTCGTTTTAACGTTTTGATTGCGAAAATTGCAAATCGATCAATTGATTATTAGATTTGGCAAAGGATTCAGTCTGCAATCAATCAGTCGTGAATGAATGCCTTGTCTTCATAGGGGTATGAGGTCGCAGAGATTCCGAGAAAGAACGGTGTATGTATCCGACACTGACATTGACGCGAGTAAATGTAATAACATCTTCTGCGACGTCGTCCCGCCCATTAGATAAATTCCCGCAGTTTTTCTATACGTCAGTGTCGTTGCACATATCTGAATAGATTCCTTGAGGAGCTGCTGGATGTTCCGGGAACTAGTTGGTAGACCAGACAGAAGTGGGCTCTGTCGGGCGACCAGTCTCCCACACCACGTCGTCATCTGGTGGCCCCATCTCGTAACACCAGTTGCTGATTTGCTCAATTTAACCCTCCTCCATCTGCCCTCGTTAGGCCTTAGACTTAGAACACACGAGAAGACTCATTCCAAGAAGTTGGACTTATTGTCACTCAGACGCCGTCTTCGTCTTCTAAGACAGGACAGCACAACTTTAATTCGTACTTCTTGCACCGCGCAGATATCATAAACAATGATATTTGTTTTTAATTATTCACCTTCGGGGTCTTGATCACAAAAGCTCAAAATGTCTAGTATAACCGAAAGAAGATATGGAATGGAAACGATAGTCAAGTATGGGAAAAGAAAATAACAGCGATTGTGTGTGTTTGTTGTTGTTTGAGCCTCTCTTTTCGACACCTTGAGAAACAGTGTACCGCGGGATTCGAACGCAGGGCCCTTGGATGCATACGTCCATTGTCCAAACTTAACTAAAACCTGGCTACTTATTTTTGAAATGTAATATTATTTTATCTCCGACTTTAGTTTGTATAGCAAAGTCAGTGCCCAAAAATAAGTTGGGGACTCCGAAACATATAATTTTAATTTTTAAATGTAAGTACGTAGTAACCCAGTAGCTAGTTTGGGTGGTTTTTTTGAAAGGGTCTTATCCGGAGTAATTACATGCTGTATGTATTGCTAAACTCAGGTCAGGTGTACTCCTTCGCTGTAGCGAGATGCAGCGAGGCACCCAAGTGTCGGAAGGACAGGGTGCACGGAGCGTCCCGGGGCCCAGCTCAGCTCATTAGAGCCTGGTGGATGCTGGAGTTATTAGGCCGCTACCTGTCTGCTCGTAATCAGAACATTCCTCAACAGGCGGCGGCGACAACAATCTTCAAGGACGGGTGTTTTTTGCTCCTCCAACTCCTCCCACACAATTCCCACCCACTGAACAACAGAAGTCAGGTATTTCAAATCAAGAACTATCTATTTCGGAAATGTATGCCCAAGAATCGAAACGTTTATGGCCGAGGCCCCAATCTTCTAACGA
Source organism: Sweltsa coloradensis (assembly GCA_024449915.1). Taxonomy (NCBI): domain Eukaryota; kingdom Metazoa; phylum Arthropoda; class Insecta; order Plecoptera; family Chloroperlidae; genus Sweltsa; species Sweltsa coloradensis. The sequence goes on from JAMZAV010000586.1 coordinate 199,516, forward strand.
GCCGACGGTGTTGTAATAGTTGAGGCCTACTTAAATGTCTAAAACTTTGGTTCCATAATTCAGTCAAATCGTTCGTTAGTTTGAGATATGGGCTGTCCTAATAACAATGGGCGCGTAGACCAACTCGGGTGCGGGTCATTGTCAAACAGGGGTCTGACATAAATCTTCACATCTTCCTTGAAGACGTCGTCACATAATCTTCCTCCGCGTTCTCGTGATTATCATCTGAATCGTCTTCATCCACCGCGGTAATTAAAACGGACGGTTGACATTCGACACCATTGATTGCAAGTTAGCTGAACTATTTCCAACTCATTTTGAAGGTAATAATTTACTTTGAGGTAAATTCAAAATGGAGATCACATAGCGTATATAAGAGACTTTCCACCCAGCCAGCCAATCAGAGACGTGTGATTGCGTCACGCGACGTAAGAACGCTCCTAATTGGCTCTCCCGTCTCACCTTTGCGTCGCGTAACACCGCACAACAACAACAATGGAACAGTTTACCGAAACATGTAATCCTCTCCGTGACTACATGAGTCCTGATGATGATCCGACCCCCACCCACCCAACCACCCACCCACGACAAACTGGACCTCGATCCATCACTGATATCATCGACATCTCATTCCCCTTGGTTAGCCCTGCTCGGTTAAACAAAAAGTCGTTCTAATCACGAGCTAGAGTTACTTGAGTCCGTACGGTCAGTCAGTGATGGCAACTACACGGGAGCTCATAAGCGCCCAGAATACGGGCGCACCTCGGAGTCGGCGTGCAGGTTGTTAGTGTTGGTGGAGTCACGCCACCTCTAGCCCCGGGCCGTCTTCCTTGTGCCTCCTCGCGAAACTGTCTCGGACTAGCGCCCAGAGCGCGGGGAAGGAATAATTTCATGGAAATCATCTCGTTCTTGAATGGTGAAACTGCCCAAAGTGGTGATGCCACCTCGGGACATGCGTGCAGCAACCAACCAACCACCAGAAGCTATACGAGTAGGCACCTGTCTCGAACTGAACTCTTTGATTCAGTGATCACTGGCTATTATTGTTCTCTTGTTTACGAGGCTCACGGCGAGGTCACCGTGCACACAGACACACACCTGTTCTGTTCTGTTGGGTAGAGGAGGTGCCCTCGTTTATATTCATTCGATCCTTATCAGCAACAATGTTGCACTTTGCACCTACAATATTATCATCATCATCATATAATGCTACGCTGATGATAATAATATATTGTACAAGTCGTGCAACGATGAACGAAGACGGAAACAAACCTCCAGCAACTATTGAGTCAATGTGGCTTCTTTGTGTGCCTTTAGCCCATGCCTTTAGTCTACCCCTATGGAAATTACAAATTAGTGACGTCGACAACTATATCAACAATGGCGATATAACGTATGTCCGACTTTGAAGACGTCATGAAAAGGAGGCTTATAAAATTATTTAGAATTTGTTCTGACCTCAATGTCGACCATTCAGCAAATGCTGATCACAATAATTAATTAATTATATAAATATATATATATATATATATATATATATATATATTCTATATATATTCATAAAGGTATATATTTTTAATTTTAAATGAGACGGTGAAACAGAAAAGGGCACATGCCCGAACACAACACTACAATATCAACATACGTGTAAAAATTAAAATAATTTGTTTCAACCTTCTAAAGGAAGAATATAAAGACGATATAAATATAAAATGTGCTGTGAAAATGGGGATTTCACTGTTTTACCAAAAAACCTACTGTATAAGCTATGTACAAAACGAAATTCTTATGTCATAAATATGTCTGCAGCACTGAAGATATAACCAGCTGTCTATTTATGAGGCGTTCAACTATAGTCCATTTTATGATCAACTGAGAGTAGATGTTTTGGAGTTGCTTCCAAATGCAGAACAGTTTGGTTAGCCCCAACTTTCTTTGTGTCGTCTTAATAGGGGTTGCAGCTAGTTCGAGTCCTTGTGTTATTGTTGTCTGTTCGCCGATCCTTCCTTCCTTCAATGGCCATGTTGTAAACTACCTTTTCTATCATAAAGTTTATTGAGGTCTGACAACGATTTCACCCTTCCCAACTCAGAGCCACATCCACAACTAATAAAATATTTAAATTTAAATTAAAAAGAATTAAATTCATATTCATATCATACCATATTCTACAACAAGTGGAACACATTTACGTGTATAAAAAAAAGATATCACTACCGCCGCTACGATACAACCCGAGAAAAAAGAAAGAAAGAAAGAAAAAAATGACATTTACGTATATTTGACACCAACGCACGTGCGTTCGAATCCCGCGTAAAATACCTTTTTATTTCGTCATTGACTCAATAAATGACATATTTTATTATTTATAACTGATGTTTATCAGTAAAAGACAGAATTCACAAACAGATACCAACAATCTTATGGTTATATTATCAAAAAACTTTTGCCACGGTAACATTGGTTATAATTTGCATTGAATGTGTGAGTGTGTGTGGGGGGGGGGGGAGGTATCTTGGGAGAAACGTGGTCAAAACATGATAGATTGCGAACAAAATGTTTTGTCACCATCTTTTCATTATTTGGACGGTTCCTTTTCTATTGTGGAAAATAGTAACCAGCAACATATTATTGTTTTTATACCAAATCGAAAGAAGTAAAAAGAAAACACAGCCTGTACCGGGATTTAAACCCGGAACAATCGGCATAGGAAACATGAATAAACCAACGTAACAAACCCGTCACAATACTGAGATTGACCCGTATTCATGACCGCCCTTTATCCGCGATGCGCCTATATTTGCTTCGTTAAATTGTCTTCCTCTTGTGCATGTTATATTTCCATTATCAAGCAAGTTACTATAAACTGGAAGCATAGACGATAAAAGTTCTTTATTTAATTCACGGAGCTAAAAAGCCTATTATACAACCGAAAGTTGTGAACATCATGACCACCCTGACAGTGGCTTGCTTTCATATGAATGTATGTTTAATTTCTCTGCTTCCGATGCAAAATACCGTGGGTTGGTGTCGGTGGTGCCGACAGGGCTTAACATTAAAAACGCTTTGACATGTATTTTTGTATCAATATGTATACAGGATCGGTATATCTGTAGCTGTGTTTTTTTATCTACATGTTGTGTTGTTACTGTATACTTTTATCTTTATTTTTATATTATTGTTAGACGACACAATCTACAATGATTTGTATTTTGTATTACTTATGTATTAACAATGGTGACTGTCCAGAAACAAATTAAAATTCATTCGTTCCTCTTTAAATTAAAAGACCTGACCCCACTGAAAATCAGTTGCGAGAATAGCACCGAGAAATACTCATAACTCATAATACTCATAGAGCAGAATATTCAATATCGATAGGTCATTTGCCACTACTCCGCGAGCCATATGCAGACTTGCGCTAAAGCGTACATGCCACTATAAAACAACTATAAAAGTTATACACGGACTGCTACAACATGGCATTTTCAGAAATATATTATTAAACGATAGTTTTACGAAATGATATGGTAATTTAGGAATACCATTAATGCAGGTCAAGAACGCACCACGTTTTAAATTATATATTTTATTGCCTCCCCCCTTCCACTGAACACCACATCTCAGAACCTTACCACCCCCCATTCAACATTTACGAGCTACTCTAGGGGATGTCCAACATCGGCTGGGGAAAGGAACCGGCTTTCGTAGCCTGAGGCACTCTCAGCTCGCTGTGGAATGCACTATAGATAGGTATAATGTGACTGAATATTTGCCAAAATTGCCCTTTTGAGCACTTTGCCGACCAAGGCTCAAACTTGCTCTTTCTAAAGGAATGAATTTCACTGAACATTTATGGTTATATTGACCATAAATAAAAAGTATTGTGAAGAGCAGCCATCTTCGATTCCTAGGTGGGAGTACAAGGGTTGTCAGGATGTGGAATCAATAGACTGTTTATAGAGCCACCGTAAATATGTCTTGGAATGTCTCCTTCACAACCCTTACTATAACCACCCTTGAACCAAGCGCACCCACACTGAAATAGAAACCTCTTCCTAGCATTAAAAGTATTTAATTTATTTGATGTATTTCTACTATGGTGGCAATATTGAACTCATCACAAATTGCAAGTTCAGAGTACTTGAAGAAATTACTGGGAAAACTTTGTACTCACTCTTCAGTCGGATGGCCGTGGGGCATGGATTAACATCGACTTACTACTAATATGCATTTTCTCGACATCTCACCCTTGAGTTAGCCTGCTCGGCTATGATGACGACCCCACACCACCCAACCCCCGACAACCTGGACTCGATCCATCACTGATATCATCGACATCTCATTCCCCTGGTTAGCCCTGCTCGGCTAAACAAAAAGTCGTTCTAATACGAGCTATAGAGTTAACTTCCATCTCCGAGTCCGTACGGTCAGTCAGTGATGGCAACTACACGGGAGCTCATAAGCGCCCAGAATACGGGCGCACCTCGGAGTCGGCGTGCAGGTTGTTAGTGTTGGTGGAGTCACGCCACCTCTAGCCCCGGGCCGCCTTCCTTGTGCCTCCTCGCGAAACTGTCTCGGACTAGCGCCCAGAGCGCGGGGAAGGAATAATTTCATGGAAATCATCTCGTTCTTGAATGGTGAAACTGCCCAAAGTGGTGATGCCACCTCGGGACATGCGTGCAGCAACCAACCAACCACCAGAAGCTATACGAGTAGGCACCTGTCTCGAACTGAACTCTTTGATTCAGTGATCACTGGCTATTATTGTTCTCTTGTTTACGAGGCTCAGGGCGAGGTCACCGTGCACACAGACACACACCTGTTCTGTTCTGTTGGGTAGAGGAGGTGCCCTCGTTTATATTCATTCGATCCTTATCAGCAACAATGTTGCACTTTGCACCTACAATATTATCATCATCATCATAATGCTACGCTGATGATAATAATATATTGCATAAGTCGTGCAACGATGAACGAAGACGGAAACAAACCTCCAGCAACTATTGAGTCAATGTAGCTTCTTTGTGTGCCTTTAGCCCATGCCTTTAGCCTACCCCTATGGAAATTAGTGACGTCGACAACTATATCAACAATGGCGATATTACGTACGGCCGACTTTGAGACGGCAAGGAGGCTTATAAAATTATTTAGAATTTGTTCTAACTTCCCTGTCGACCATTCAGCAAATGCTGATCACAATAATTAATGAATTCATATATATATATATATTTTTTTGTCTCTACCCTTCCCTTGAAAATGGAAACCTAGTTTTCCGAAACGTCGGGATAAAAAGTTATTTTCTATAATACTGTGCGTGATATTTACTGTAAAGATATTTAAAACATATATATATGTATGTTAGTTTAAGATTTTCGCGGACATATGTAATGTTAGAATTCACATTTTTCTGGGTTGTGTCACACGGTGACACAAACCAGAAAAACGTAAATTTTAACATAGGTAAAAAAACATAGGTAACATAGGTAAAAAAAAATCATTTTAAATGAGACGGTGAAACAGAAAAGGGCACATGCCCGAACACAACGCTGCAATATCAACATACGTGTAAAAATTAAAATAATTTGTTTCAACCTTCGAAAGGAAGAATATAAAGACGATATAAATAAAAAATGTGCTGTGAAAATGTGGATTTCACTGTTTTACCAAAAACCTACTGTAAGCTATCTACAAAACGAAATTCTTATGTCATAAATATGTCTGCAGCACTGAAGATATAACCAGCTGTCTATTTATGAGGCGTTCAACTAGATAGGTATAATGTGACTGAATATTTGCCAAAATTGCCCTTTTGAGCACTTTGCCGACCAAGGCTCAAACTTGCTCTTTCTAAAGGAATGAATTTTCACTGAACATTTATGGTTATATTGACCATAAATAAAAAGTATTGTGAAGAGCAGCCATCTTCGATTCCTAGGTGGGAGTACAAGGGTTGTCAGGATGTGGAATCAATAGACTGTTTATAGAGCCGCCGTAAATATGTCTTGGAATGTCTCCTTCACAACCCTTACTATAACCAGCCTTGAACCCAAGCGCACCCACACCGAAATAGAACCCTCTTCCTAGCATTTAAAAGTATTTAATTTCTTTGATGTATTTCTACTTATGGTGGCAATATTGAACTCATTACAAAATTGGCAAGTTCAGAGTACTTGAAGAAATTACTGGGGAAAACTTTTGCTCACTCTTCAGTCAGGATGTCCGTGGGGTATGGATAACATCGAACCCTTGATCTCTCGACCCAAGGTAGATATTGCATGTTTGCTGTCCATGTCAACGTTACGCTCACTTCAGGCTACAAATATAATATCTGAACCTATATTATGTACAATCGAACCCAAGACCATGTGCTAGAGACTTCCCCACATACGTCACGTTGCACGAAGACAACAACAACGACAACGACCACGACCACGACCACGACCACGACCACGACCACGACCACGACCACGACGACGACAAAGAAGCAGACAACGACAACGACAACGACGACGACGATGACGACGACCGAAGGAAGTCTACGGACGTCGCGGTCGGTCACTGGTCTGGTCTGGTCCTCGGAGAATGTGGGGGCGATCAGTTACCTGGGTCAGATTCCCACCAAGGCCGTAGCCACCTTAGACCCCCCGTTGTTTCCCACCTCCAGTCATCAATCCACCTCTGATTTCTCTGGTGACCGTGTGTCGTTGAAACAGGTGCAGGAGAGTGCGTGACGAGGAGATCACGGGGGGTACGAACTGTGCGTGATCCAGAGCACATCCGACGCCTAGCATAAACTTATTCTTGATAGGTTGGCTATTAACTTTATTCACCACTGTTTCTGGTTTGCTAAAAAGAAGTCTGTAAAAAATAAAATACAAATGTACGAAGTTACTTTGGTCACGCTAGGTACGAAGAAGATATACAGTTAGTTTTTTACTAATTTGGAATTTAATTAGGTATTCCTTGTTAGAAAATGGAAGTGCTCTAAAATGCGACTTGAAATGCGATGAAATGTGTGTATTGAATAAAAATGTGCTATTAACGTAATTGCTCAAGATTTTGGATAGGTAACTCGATGCCGGTTTTTTCTTACACTTGAACAACTTTGTTTACCGTCATGTTGACATCCCTGGTTTGTATTTTTCAGTGAATTCATTACGCTTTTGCGATTTATATTTCTGAACTTCTATATCGCCATGGCAACAGAATAGAATATCTGGTGGACTTATATCTTGGAGTCGAGACGGAAAGTCTAGCCGACATTTCTGTGACGTAACGTCTTAAAGAGATGCAACTATGATAACGAGACGTGAGAATATTTCTCTCAGTTCAGGTGAATACTCGAGATTGGTGATCTGTACCTCCAGAAGAAGAGAAGCCTGCTGAGTTTGACTCTCTTGGAGATCAAAGATCCGAGATCTGAGACTGTCTGTCTCTCTTGGACGCGGGTTGGACGTTGCGCACGTGGACGACGTCAAACGAATCGCCATCAAAGGAGCCGGGACAAAAGCTGCAGACCGGTGTGTCTTTTAATCCCCAAAGAGGGTGCTTATATAACACGCGTGCGACGCGGAAGACCAGGCCAGACGAAACCAAAGATAAGAAGGAGAAGAAGAGAACGAGACGGGGGACGTTTCTCAGACTGAGGCATTGCTGTGTTTGATTCCAGGACAAGATTGGCCAGGTCAGCTTTTAATTCTGTAACTGAGTAGGTTCACTCTAAATTTGTAATATATAATTTAATTTGATGGTTAAAAGAGAGTTGGACATACGTTTTAGGCAAATTGCTGTTGGCTCGGCTGACTGACACCACCACAGGGGTGTTTGAAATTTCGAACATATGTCACGAATGTGGAAATATAGGGGTTTACAGTAACACGTTTCTAAAATTTAGTTTAAAATAATTTTCCAAAATAAATAATTTTTCACGAATTTTGATTTTGTTAAAAACTCTAAAATTGACTATATTCGAGATTTTTTCTGGCTAATAAAAACAAAATTTTCAAAATCTATGACTCTAGGGCTGTTCAATGTCCATTCCATGTATGCTTTTTATTGACAACTTTGCAAAAGTTTCATACACGTCGGATGCTTTTTGACCGAGCGAACTGCTATTTTCTAAGTGCAAAATGTACCCCAATCCCTCTTTTGATGAAGCGATTTAGCCAGCGATTTAGCCGCGGTCGTTTAACCAGTTCACTCGAACACTGAAGTTAAGCAACATCGGGCGTGGTCAGGGGTTGAGTGGGTCGCCGCTCTGCCCTGAAACACACGTATATCGCTGCTAGAGCAGACTAGGTTCGTAAGCTTGTTGACAGCTCGTCTACTTGCGCCGTCTGCTCGCAGTCCGGGTTAGTGGAGGAACCTATATGCTGTCACAAAGTTACAACGTCCTTTCGGATGGGACCAAAAGCCGTTGGTCCCCTTGGTACTTTCGGTAGGAGTAGTATGTGCGTACCGGTTCCCCTCCTCCCTTCTCTATTAAATTTGCACTAGTGGGCTACATGCCTGTTGCAATAGAGTACAGAATAATTAATAAAAAAGTTGTAATTATTATTATGAGTAACTTTAATCTTAAACTTGTAGATTTTTGTAAGTAACAACCAGAAAGTCGAGTGCAAGCGTTGAGAACGTCTAAGAATAAGGTTGTAGTGTGATTAATGGCAAACTTGCATCAGAAACGACATTTTTAAACACGACGGTTAGATTAGTGACAAACACCCCTCTCCCCCCACCACCATCTCGTCAACAGCTGACACGACACAACGTTTCAAGAGCTTAGCTTAGAGACCGACCAGTTTCCTAAACTTGTGGCACGCCACTGGAGTGAGTTAGTTCAACTTCATCCCACAGAGGGAGACAGAGTCAATGAGGAAATATAGAAGGCGTGGGAGTGTTATAAATAATTGTAAATAAGGGGATATATATTTCCTTTGAGGAAAGGAAGAATAATGGTACAACGGAGAAGAAGACGAAGGGGGAGAGGGTGATACTACCGAAGAGGGTGGACAACGGGTGGCCAGTATAGTAAACCGTGTCACATGGTCACACCATATAGCTTTACATATCCCAAGTCGGTAGCGTGCTAAATAGGTACAAGGTATTGATGTTACAACACATACACACTGTATATCATTTAGCCGAGCATTGAATACCGACTCGCTTATACAAAAGACGGCATTCACCATTTAGGGGACTAGACGTATAGAGTCTCGGCTTGCTACTGGAATCTTTCTCTTAGTTAGATAATTGCGCGCGCGGCGGCTAGCTACTTACACTCATCAGTGATGCGTCCAGCATACGCAGTTGTCTTGACACGCATCACCCGCTTCTGCGTAAGATGACAAGCCCAGGAATCTGTTCGGTGTAGACATGAGGTCGTGTCCGATTACCCTCGTTGCACACTAGGCTGTGTTAGTGTGTGTTAGTCAACCAGTGGCGCGCGGTCCACCACCGGCACACGGGTTCGACCGTTTCATGGGACATTGCCGATTTTACTTTGTGTGATAATTAATTGTAGTTATAGATCATTATTATGAATTGACTGTAATTGTTTATTCTTGGCGGCCCGTGGTGGTTCATACGACTCTTGAAGTAGGTTGGATGAGCGTGGTGGCTCCTATAAATAGGTTGTGGGTATGAAGACGGCAAATACATTCCAGTATATGACAACATATAGCCTTGTCAACGGGAGTGCGCTACTTGCTGGGAGCTATTTACGCACCACAAGAGCAGTTGCGTGATTTTTAATAACATCGGAATTGTCTTCACGTCAATTAACGACGACGCGGGTGCGTTCAACCCGATATATTGAATTATTATATAATTCATAATTCGCAGACAGAAATACCGCTACAAACTTTATCCAGACATTTATTAGTCGTGTCAATAAAATTGAGTATCTCTAAAATCCGATAACGAAAAAGCTCATTATATAAGTTTATTCGCGCACAATGCTTTGTTTTGATAGTGGACTAGAGGCTACAACGTAGGTAGGTATCAATACGATACGAGCAGGTTTCGAATCTAAGCAATAAACAGACTCTTAACGATCGGCAATAACAAAATAATGTTGCAAATGATTTATAACAACGAAAATATGTTCCAAATACATCGTCGTCTATTTCCAGCGATAAATCGTGACTTTCACTGCTCGGGCAAGGTTTTGCCATCAGTGAACTTGAAAAATAACCTAAGCCGATATAATAAAGTGAACACACATATAGCTTACTGACTGTATGTGTATGTAATTCCTGCAATGTTTCTTGACTCTGGGCTCAAACAACTAGCAACTGGGAGCGGATTCACACTTGTCCGATATACCTCTAAGACACGTGCAAGCGGCGAATCAGATTACAGATCTCACTGGTCCAGCCAGATGCTGTAGATGTAAACAGTGCCCACTACCCACGCTAAACGCAAGAACACTTGTTATACGCGCAAGATAAGAATGACATTTCCCATGAGAGATCAACATTGTAATGGATATGCAACACTTGAGACGGATATACTAATACTACTTTCTAAAAGCATTATTTAGGTTCGGTATTGCGATATTAACACATAGTCCAGTTCACCTGCCTATAAGTGGGCGTGACAGTTTGCTTCATAGCCGACGTGTGTGTGTAACTATCCTTGCCAGTGCAAGTGGAGTTTCTGCTTTAAATATAATTTGATCATCCTATTCCTAAACTTCCTATTCAACATTTTGATCAATTTCGGAAATAAATAACTTTTATAAATAATAGTTGATTAAATAGCAATTGTTGTAAAAGTTTACCCCGATTAGGATTTTACCTTAATTTCTAAGAATCAATAACTGTTTGTATTTGTATTTGTATTCTTTCCATTGGCAGGCAAGTACATCATGTAATATCAATATTTATTATAAACTTATTGGTGTTCGATTTCAGTCGGGGGTTAACAATTGCATCATCATCATACATGCAATAAGTATTTGCATAGGAAATGTGGGGATTTTCCGTTTGATGGTTAAGATAATATGATCGATGATTCCAACGACGGTAATAACCGCTCTGGAAAAAACTTAGGTAGATGCGATCTGACGGGACAACCACTGGCAATTCGTACGATCTAGGAAAGTACCTTCGCCTCGAAACAAGTCTCTCAGTATTAATTATGAAAATATTCAAATGACATTATTAACGGACGTTATTGGATTCGATCGTCCATCGGCAAATTTCCCATTGCATACAAATACAGATAATATAATTTTTAATCTTATGTATTTACTTTACGGTTTTGTGTAAGATTAATATATAACATGATTCTAGGCTTATCAGTAACACGCTCTGTGATAGAAATATAGGTAATGAACATCACCTTCAACTGTCTTGTAGCGTAACATAGAAACCCTTTCTTTCTAACAGTCTGCATCACTTATTAACAACTATAAAAATATGAAAGGAATTACATTTTAACTTTTGAACCACGCATTTATTCAACGTCCTCTCCACGATTTCCTATTCAGCAATAAGGAATACCAGATTCACGTATACAGACAGAACAGTATCTAATTGCTCATTACGGTGTAAGAAGGTTTGTTAAGACAGTTATCATTCTAAATTGAGTTTTATGCTTATTTTCCTGTTCTCAGTGCACCTCTAGTTTTCACGACTGATGCCTAGCTGACCTGACGAAGCTCTGTCTCGGCTACCGAAGTACAACCTCGAGTTATTATGTCTGGTCTGTTGATGCGAGAAGAAATAATTAGATCATATAGTTGAACTCGTTAGGTCGTAAATCTACTTTAAATTACTGGTTACAATCTCGTGTTAATTGCTTCAGTGACACCCTTTGGAGGTGTTCACTGCACAGGAAGCGCCATGCACACGTACACATACTGCAAACACCGTGTAAAAGATGGAGTTTTACAAAGTCCGGCGAGATTCCGTTATTACTTCAGTTTCCACGTCCAGCATGGCATGTTTACACGTTTTCTTGTTGGGATCTAAGGATGCCAATATACATTTAACTTTTTTAAATCTGTGCTACGCCAATGTTTTTGTTTTCTCGTATTGTGTGCAGTTACACTGTGGTTACATCATAGTCTACAATTATCAAGAACATAAAATGCACTTTTAATAATAACTTGCAGGTCTTTGAACTTATATTTTTACAGACTACTAAATCATTACCAGATGTGTATGATCAATGCGACTTTTAAAGTTCCCATACACGTTTTGGCAGTATTGAATTAGGCATTCGCGGATGCCACCTATGGCTACAACCGATAATAAACCACCTTATACTACAGACCACCTACATGAGTTCATGAGAAAAAAACCTTAATAAACACTTCACAGATTGCATAAACGACATCCTCAAACTCATATAAATCAATTCGATTTGCAGCTAGCATTAATTGTGCGAAGAGAAAATGTTGCAATGCCCTATCTTTAAGTTGATATCTTCTCATGAGCTTATATAAAAACTCGCTCTATCTTGATCTATACCTGGCCTCATAAGATGTCGTCTGATACAGCCGAACGAGCGGCCATATTCGATCCTATCAACTAGAACACACTGAAGTTATGCTACCGTAATTACATACCTGATTTTATTAGTCAATCTTTGATTTAATCAACTCCAAGCATGTGTTATTCAAATGATTTATTAATCTCGTAAGGACATTGTTGGTTGAGAGACTTATTCTTACAAAGGCATTTTGGTGCATTCAAACCGAGGTACGGATTTCTCTATTCATCTCGTAAAGTCCAAATACAGAGTTATTGGTTTATATGTTCGATTCCGCCTCCCCCTCGCTAGGGTGTTTATTGAAGGTATAGTGAAACTAAATCTTGGATCTGGGGGGTGTATAGCCAGGTGGTCTGCTTTGCTTGTCAGTCTTACGTCGTGGAAGGAGATACTTCATAGAGGATGAACTTAAAAATACGTTACGAGTAAAAAGCATGTGTTCGTCGAGGAAAGAAAGCGAGGGACATCTCTTTAGAAGATTTGGCGCGTGCGCTTGTTGGGGGGGGGGCAGACGGAGATTTAAAGGGATTATAACATTTGCTCAAACAACCACAACCACACATTTCGATACAAACGTTTACTACGAACCGACCGAGATTTTTATAATATAAATAACACTAAGTTGTGAAAGACAGCTCGCAATGTCGTGACTATTTCAATTCATTCTTCGCTATGATTGATTAGTCAAACAAAGTATATAATATTATAAATAAAAAATACATCCCAAAGGCAAAGACCGATACGTTGTCTGAATCTTAAGTGAAAAGATCCACACTTCGAAAAACTAACAAGTGTAGGTAAAGGGAAATAATTCACTTCAGTAAACGGAAAAGCCTATCTTACACAGTGATAAGAGAGGTTATTTATTTTAATGTGCACTTGGACCCCAGATGTTATACATGTGGGTCCGAGCTACGATTACAAAGTATAAATTGATTTATCGTAAAAAAATAATGTTGCAATCTTGATGTGGTTTTAGAGCTAACCTATCTGAAGCAGATCAAGCTTCAATAATATTATAATAGTTGTAGCAGGTTGTTAGAGAATTGATCAAATGACAATGTGGGTTCGTTGTTTCCCAACTCTTGGGACAATCAATCAAAATCAAAGAGTGTTCGAAACTAGTTCTAATCATATGAGCAGCGCCTATACCAGCTGCAGTGCTCCAAGGCTAAATCCTCTGGTTTGGCCATACGTAAGATCTTGTAACCCGTCGGTACAAATGGCTATAAAACCTGCTCATTAAAGTTATAGTGAAATTGACGATGAGAAAAATTCGCAAACTTCTAGTTGACGATTGAGATATCAATTTACATTAAAATACAACATTTGATACACCTTTAATAAACTGGACATAGCAACCATAAAAAATAATGTGAGTAACCTATAACCATTGGCTATTAAAAACACAAGGTCTTTTTGTGCGGATTTCTAGTCGACTTCAACCATTATAATTATGAAGATTATGAAGAATGCGGCAACGTTTGCCAGGCACATAAGTGTTGGCCTAACTGCCTGAGCAATTATAAGATAGTTTTCAAAACTAAACTGCCTTGATAAAAAACATTATTTGTTTCAGTAATTTCAGGAGAGCTTATTTGCATAATTATTTAGAGAATTAAAATTAAATAGTTCTGCTTTTTATAAACTTACTATACTGTTAGGTCTAGCAATTAGTTTTACCATCAACCATGGGGCAAACAGTAAAAGACGTCACGTACTATACACAATTAAGAGACGATGCTGCTTTTATAATAAACAAGCCAACCACCAAACTTCGCTGTTCTAGTCTATCAAAGACCGAATATGTAGTTTATCATATCATATCATACATCGTTATTATACTGAGTCTGACAAGAGACCTATTGCTATTTTTAAAAGTTAACACTTGCTCAACGTTTAAATTGTAATTTGTAATATATTTTAATTTGTTCAAAACTAACAAACTGAGACTATAATGCTTCTACATTTAACAATATCTTGATTGCAATGCTCCTAAAAACTATTTAAATCGCGCAATTACAGACCCTTCTATACTCTACAGCCCCTAGATAGTCCCGACGCCCGCAGACCTGTTTTCTTAGGTTAATTAGTTTCCTACAGATAGTAATGCAATTCAATTGAACTTACCTCAGCCGATGTCTGACGCTTCAGCGTCGTCTCCCCGCGTAGCACGTGGTCCCCGTTGACTCCCACAAGTAGTTGCAGCTCCGCTCACAATCACTCACAATCACAGTTTCTGTGCCACAAGTTGTGAGCACACAGACACCTTCCCACCTCGAGACCGGGCTGATAATCACAATTAATACAAATATTTATACGAATGTCAGATACAAATATACGATAAATTAGAAATAGTCATTCAAAAGGCGAAGCAATAATAATACTATCAGACGGTATAGTTAGTTATGGGGTGACGCGAGATGTACTCTGTACGGTGTGCAACAGGTATCTGAGATTTGCGCACTATCGCAACGTCGTCGTCATCAGACTGAGCCCCTCTCTGGTCTACACTCCACTTTAAACCTGGTTCCGAGGGGGTCATCCCCGTGTGGTGGGGGTTGGGGCTGGGGGGTGAGGGGCGGAGCCCAACACCGACGCCACCCTACGTGAGGGGTACGAACCACGCACCCCTATTACCGCACCCCGCACTCACTAACTCACTCACTCACTCAAACCACTTCGGGCGAAATATTAGCAATTTCGTTGGATAAAACGTGTTATTTTGGTAAAGAATGTTAAATGTTTGATCATCGTCAAAATCTTGAACACGATCGATTTTGTGAGAAGTGCAGATTATTTTCAGTTTCAGAATTGTATGGCGTTTATTTTAAATTTGCCTCATAGAGACAAAACAAGAAAACGCAATATTATTAGGCTCTTTGTTTTACTTTACTTGCCCTCCTCTGTAAATCCGTTATTAACATAATAAGATAATAAATATTTTTTTATTGAAGTGTTCAAGTCACCGGTTTTCTTCATCTTCGATTTTAAAGAAAGAAAAGCAATATATATATATCCGGTTCAAAAAGCTAACAAACAAATATAATTATTATATTGATGTGATTCTTAGTATAATATAAACAAATTATTTTAAATCCTCCGTGTATTGGACTCGATCCTCAGTCAGGGCAACTGTGTCACGCTGCAACAGCAACACTTGTAGTTGATAACGAATACAAATATAAATACCGATACTTTTTACCGTGGCGTTTATTGTATGAATGCATTCACGCGAATCATTCCTCGTATTGCATAATAAACAAAGCTCAGGTACCAAGATGTTCAATAATTTATAACAGCGGGCGAGCATTATACCGTTGCGTTCGTTTAGAATTTAAAATTAACTCTACTTCCTGTGACTAAATCTCCATATTGATACAGCTAGGTAGGTAGGTGGCGATCCGTCCATGATCCACCTGAACTGTTGTGTTGGCCTAAAAGACGCATATGACGTCGTCGTCGTCGTCGTCGTCGTCTTCGTCGTCGTCTAGTGGTAGCTGAAGTGTAGGCCTACTTATACACTCAGTGATGTCATGCTGTCATCACCTCGATGTAAACATTGAAATTCCTATTTTTAACTGATGAATAAATTTTTAATGGAACTCGTCTTGTACAGGTCATTCCCTAAAACAAGACTTAAATCGCGGATAAATAATCACACCTTGCTTGAATATACCACTGATCACCCGGCCAGGGCTCGATACGCGGGGGTCACAGAGCCAAGGGTTACACGTCACCTCTTCTGCAGCACTCAGCTGCTTATCCAATACGGATGCTGCCTGGCTCTTATGCCTCTACGTGTTCGCGTATTCGATTCAAGTTTCAATTCTGTTCTATAATATTGTATGATTTAAAATACACATTACATTATAACAAGTAGAACATATATTTTGTATTCACTAGGAAAACGCTTAAGTCCCGCCGCGTTGATGGATGAGCGTAATTTTTTTTTAAACGAAAAAAGCGTAAAATTGTGATTTTTTTAAAAGATAATTTTTCGATTACGCTCAAATTTTACACGAATATAATAACTCATAAAATTAAAGTTCTGTGAAAAAATCATTACAGTCGGATAAAGCATGTAGGTTTTATGAGTCGAAGAATTTTTTTAACGAAAAAAATCGTAAAATTGCGATTTTCATGAGAAATAATTTTTTGATCGATTTTTCCTCCCGTGCAGTTCTTCGTTCAGAGATTTCACAGACCTCCATAAAATTTCATCGCAATTGGAGTATTGGTTTAGCCGGAATCGTGTTCACAGACACACAAAAATACAAAAAAAAAAGAAAGAAAGAAAAAAAAAAAAAAACATTCCGGATTTTTTTCTCCAGTGTAGTGAAATGGAATCTTCGCTTCGCTCGCTACGCTCATCCAAAAACACTTTAGTGGAAAATAACTCTTTATTTTATTATAATAATAACAACGTTTTGGAAATTAATGGAAACTATTTCCGTCATCAGGATATATAATATAATAAATAAATAAATAATTATAACATAAATTATTAATAATAATACAAAAATTAAAATTTTGATAGTATGATTTTTGTTTTTCATAAAAACCTGTTGACGGAAATAGTTTGATTAATTTCCGAAACGTTGTTATTATTTTTATAAAATTAAGAGTTATTTTCCACTTAAGTGTTTTAAATATTATATCATGAACTCTTCTAACTTTAAAACTAATATATATTTTGTAGTTTGTATTGATAATTTGTTTGTTGACGGGGAAACTTGATGGTGATTTGAAATTATCAGAATTACAGTAAAACAGATTCGACGTTTGAACCATGGCTACCACTAGCAGTCTATCATCATCATTTTCATATTTCCACCATCTTGAATATCATCATGATCAAGCAGTCACCCTCGTTATCTTCACCAGCATGGTCATCGTCAGCCTCTTTGTCATTACATCTTCGCCATTGTCATCACCATTCTAGTTGCATTGAAGGATTAAAATCTTGCCAGGTTTATGACGTATAGTTTCTTAAGCTCGAGCATAATTTTCTTTACTTTTAACAGCTTAAGTTGATAACAAATTGCATTGAGTGATTTAGTATGATGTTTAGTCATGTTGCTCCTTGGCGTTGCGGGTACATTAACTATCACAATTACCATATGATTATCACCTGAAATGTGCCAACGTTAGAAGAAGTTGACAACTAGATTACGCAAGTAAAAACACATGTGATGGTTTGTCATTTATCTGCGCTATCTCTGTTGCGCATAGCAATCAGGTGAACGCAAGAACACCTCGGTAGATGATGTATACTTTATAAAGATAAACTTGATGGTAAATGCAGTTAAGTCAGCCGTTTTATTTTATTCACTAAATATAAGTTTCGTTGCCAGGATTATCTAGCCAACTTTGATTGAGCCAATTCCTAAGTCATAAAATTTCTTTACTTAGGGCCACTTTAATGAAAGTTATGACACTTAATCATATTACCATATCCAAGATCATTTTTCTTTTCGTCATAATTACGTATGGGACTCGACTGGCCGTTGAATAAAGAGATAAAGAAATGCAAATTTATCCAATATCATTTTACGACATGAATAGTGTTTGTAAGTTACGTAAGGAATGAGCGTGAGAGCCGAGGTAATGGAGAACTGGAATGGAAGGTTGGTTTGACTTTTACCCCGAGTGGCGTGGGAGGAGCTGGCACAGCAGGGGATCGTAATTACTGACGAGGTGTTGGTTGAACCAAATTATCCCACTTTGCAATTACAACATTCTTGGGTAGATGTCATCTAGGCCTAGAAAGAAGATGCATTTTATAACCTCAATCAAAACGTTACTTAATTATTGTTCTTACCGAAGATGTCACAAAATGTCGAGATATAGATGGAAACATAAAATGTGATCTCTTTGAGGGGGTGAGGGAAAAAATGATAAAAACGAAATCAATTGATAGAAATGGTAAAAATGGTAAAAAAAAAATGAAAGTATAATTTTCGAGAACGACTGTGTGATTCTGAAAATCTGAAGCATATCGATGCCAATGGATAGAGGTAGACAGCTCGCTACACGTGATTTTCTAATAAGGGAGGTCATCAAAGCAATACCCGCCACTGGTTAATAAGGGAGGATATTGCAGCAACACCCACCACTGGTAATCCTGACTAAATTGTTTTGAAGGATTTCTGTCAGCAGCTCAAATGCTCTTATGAAGCTCCCTAAAGTGGCACTTGGATATTCACCCCTAATATTATCCTCACTCTCCATATCATCTAATGTGTTGTAACACGAAGAGGGACATGTTACCCCTCGGAAGTTCCCCAACAAAACAATGATTTACTTTCTTCTTAAAATTATGAGACAATTGAGCAAAATCATTAATTCGTTAAATAAGTGTAATATAATGCTATTATCTGTGGTTGTGCATCAAACAGCTACTATTATAAAACTCAAGTGTGTATCGTTGCAATATCAATGGCGTGGCAGCAGTTTTGGTGCATGCTTGCCACTATAAAAGTTGAAATTTCATGATAACCATAATTATCGCAATTTAACTTTTTTAAGGAATACAAAAAAGCAGTTAATGAACGGATTTTCCTGAATTCGTTAAATAATCAGCTGCAATTAACTTTGATATAATCGTATGGGCAACATGTTTTAAGAGTCCGTTGAACCGAATGGAAATGAAGACTGATGTCAATATCATAACACAACTTGAGATCGGTGTTTTATGTTATCTTATACGTAATCGCATTCGTTTGAGTCGAATCTAATTGAACACAAGTTTCGTTGTAATTGGGCCCTCGATGAATATCGGTGAATATATTTGCAGACGAACAAGGCTTAATTAGGGCTAGTGCACCTTGAGTTGTGTGGCGTCTTCTACGTCTACTTCCCGACGTGACAGGTCGCATGTCTGGCTTCCGGTCGCGTCGTGAGCTGCATCACATTAGGCTAAGAAGACAACACGATACGAAAGAATCCAAGGCAAGTGATTATCAACATAAAGAGTTTTAAAAAACAACATTCACATTTTTTTTAAATCTAAGTTACAATCTATGCTAGTTATAAAAGCACAGAAAAATAATATACTAATATAGTACAATATATTATTTAAATTAATAAAATCGCGAATTTCGTTGGTACCATGTTTGCACAAAGTGCATCTCTAGGGGCGGATAGAGATTGATATAAAGAGAATGAAATCGAGAAAGTGGGATGAAGTTTATCAGGTTAGCTGTATGACATCCACTACACGGAAGAAAGTAGTTCATGTTCAAACTGTTCTGCTCCTCTATATAGCAATTGTTAAAACTATTCAGTTCTTGCAGCCTTAATCCTTTTAAAATTTAAACCTAGCAAGTAAACTAAACGTCGTGCGTCTAAAAACCAGAACAGGAAACAGAAAACAAGCTGGAGTGAGAAACTCCCTCGATTCTTGTGGCCGTCTCGTTGCCCCTGTTATTATGTCATCACGAGTCACTAAGCACTAAGCCCAACACACAACTTACGCGCTATGATTGGCAACATGTGCGGACAACCGGCAGGAACATTGATTGCGTGAAAGTAGTAATTAGCATAAAACAATTTTAATTACTGCGCTGAAAGAAAATAAACATTAACATTCGGATAAGAACACGAGACATAGAAAAGGTGTGCCCAATAATTTCTTATTATATCTGGTGCTGTTTTAAACCTCTGTTGCATTCAAATAATATGATCGTTATTGCTGCAGTACGCCTACTACTCGTGAAAGATATCTACACTAGGTGTACACCGTCTGCACCAGACTTCCTTGCACCAGGCTGGTATGCGAGGTGAACCGAGGTGGAGGCAGCTAATGTATAATACGCCAATGCCCACGAGCTAAATTTCGCTAATAACGATGAAATAATTGAATAGATGACCTGGCAGTGGCTACCTCTAAAGATGGCGTTGGCGTTGAATCCAGTTCTCAGCGGTCAGGAATTTTGTCTATATCTCTTTGACGCGAACACCTCGCCAAAAACGGCTTTGCTGACATATAAAAAATATCGTGGTCTATAATTATGCAGATTGGTGTAAAATAAAAACATCGTCGGGCTGGCGATTACAGTGTTGCGCGGAATACCAATATTGACTGGAGAACTCGCCAAGGCTTCTGGTCTTAATCTGTGAAGTACTTCATCAGATCTGATCGCGGGCTGATTGGAGCTGTTATCGGATGATTTGCTGTGAATGCCGGTAAATATGCCTGAACATGGAATGAATGCAAGTAACGCAGGAAGCTGAGGTGAGAAGTGTGAATGTAGTAGGGATATGGAGCAGGTCAGGTCGGCGATGGCTGCTTGGTTGCTATGGTAGCATGGAGATATTGAGAGAGGAAGAAGAGGCAGAATAATGTCGAGGAACCTTGCTCAGAGCTAGCGTACGAGGGACGTCAGGTCGGGAGGTCGTGATTTGATTCTCGACAAGGGAATCATGCTTTTCATTTAGTCCTCGCCACCGCTTCATGAAAACTCGGCCACTAAACTTAATACTATAGATATACAACTAAAATTGTTGCAACAATGATTGGCATGAGGGCAGCTTACGTGCCTAGAAAATGAAGTGATCCAGACCTTCATACTCCTATTGAAAATATTCATAATCCTCACTTTTGGGGTGAAACCGTTACTTTTTCATTGAACTACATTTTACATTACACTTTCAAGCATGAGGATCTAAATTAATAATAAGACATGGTTTTAAGCAATTCATAGTTGGGAAAGAGTGTTGAAAACAAAACCTATGAAGAGTGTTCGAGCATATTATCCAGTTCACACGTAGCTTGTCTCACAGGACATTTCCCCCTGTTATCACCGACCGAGTGGTTTCCTGAGCCTGGTGATGTGGTTGTGTTGTGGTCAGGATAACTAACTCCACACGCAGCCGGAACGTACGGGGGCCCAGTCCGCGCCACCCATATCTTCCGGTTGCCACACTAGAGGAAAACAAAACTCTTGGTTTGCTTCTGCGAGAGTCAACTCTTTTACTATAGGGACGATATTTAATAATCTAGTTATAGTGTGTTCTTCTTCACAAATTTGTTCATATATTTTAAAGTCACTAATAGAAATAAACCTGAGAGCTTGAATTCAACTTCCATTTAATAAACGAATACAAATTTAGAGCTACCTACTATTGTTTTTTAAATAAAAGTGATGAACTTGAAATCGGAAGCTGCGAGGACCTATAGCGTGCTCGCATCCAAGAGGTCGTCGGTGAAACCTGCTTTACTGGCAATCTTGACTGAAGTTTTTCGCAAGAGTCTTCAGTCAAAAGGCATATTGGACCCGAGTTCCATAACATATTCACAAATAATATTCACACACTCAATATCTAGCTTCCTGTGACATAAAATATATCTCTTGTAATTTTAATACATTAAGTTATAGTTTGAAAGAGTGTTTGGATAACTACGAAGGAATACCCAAGGACTCGAGCCCAGGGACAGCTAGTAAAAACTTCGACCAAGTATTGAATTACCTACAACGCTAAACACCACGTGTTGTGTTTGCAATGAATGTAGTTTTGTGTTTTCAGTGTTATTAATAAGAACCAGCATTGATCATCTGCCTCCCACATCATGCACACAACCCCAGGTCACTTGATACGGCCGTGACGTAGGCACCAACCTTGACCCTGGCTGGCTGGGCTCCGTCCTTCACTCCATCACCCACACACTAGGACATCTCTAGAAAACTTTATGGCGCGATAACATTGACCTTATTTACATAATACTATTATTAAACTCGCTAATGAAAGACGGAATATAAGTTGATTTCTTTATCAGCGTGGACCAACAGCTGCTGCATGGGGTAAACAAACGATGATTAGCTCATCCATTGCACGTGACTGGATATTTAATTGAATTTATGAGAGCTTAATTGCGCAATTAGGGGTGTTAAAATAAAGGATACGGTTGGGAGTGCACTTTCTGCTACAAGTAGAAAAATAACAATCAAATCACAAAATGTTACTTGTGTAGGAATAAATTATTGCATTACATATTATATAAGGTAGTTTGGTATTACATTTAACAACAAATTGGAGTTTTTTTAGTTTGCAAGTTTATTTGAATGAAGGGAACGCCAAGCCAATATGTAATATGCTCTCTAACCTAGGAGGATGGTTGGGACAGGCCCGTGCAGGACAGAACCAGCCGCAGGCGGGCAGGGGACGCGGTGGTTCCAATACTTCTTGCTTCAAAAAGAATCTATGTATCACCTAGTAACCCTAGCTGGCTGATTTGATGACCTGATTGCATGTTTTCCCGCCATTTACAATCAGCGGACGCTTGCTTTGGGTCAAATGTTTTACACCGGGCCACATTATAAGCCCGAATGTAACACAAGCTCAAAGCACACAGCAAATGAATGTTAATTCATACTATCTGTATGTAAGATGTGTGTACACTGTACACCTAGAGTCTAAAGCTAGACCATCTGTATTCTTTAATTTATTTTGTAAATATACCTTTATTGTTTAAAATGTGCGTGTATGTACTAACGTTTCATTCGAGAATGTTGATAGAATGATGTTATCAATCCATCAGCTTCATCAAGTTTCATAACTTTCAACTCAAGCCATTATATTTCACCTGTAGGGCATTGGAATACACGTACTTAGGTTCGAGACTCGAGTAGAAAATGGATTTTCGTGATCGTGCTATTATTTCATCCTCAGCTATCTCTCAACCGTCATAGTCTTCAAGCTTAAAAGTGTGTACGAGAATATGAACCAACCCCCTGACGCCATTACAGTAACACCTTACATTACTGGCTCAACAGTGAAGTTATTACTCAATACGGTGAGTGTGGGGGGTGAAGGACAATACAACATGGTTTCGTAATACGGAAATCCCCCCACCCCCCTCTTTGGAGCCACATACTTTGGATATCAGCTCGATTTATATGAACCACGCGGTTGACGGTCATGTCAGGAACAGAAAAATTGTGGAAGAAAAGTATTTAATTTGCTAATCTCAAGAGCAAATATGTATTTTTTTAAATCAGAAGTAGAGCCTGTATATTTTCAAGAAAACAAGCCTCTCACTGCAGTTGCAGTCACGACCGTGTCTGAGTGCATGCATGCAGCCTTCAACACGCGTGAGGCGTCGGGGACGGAGATCGAGCATCGTACGATCTTTGCGCCAATTGTAAATCGAGGTTATTGTGAGTGATTGACAGGTCAAGAACTCGGTACTTATAGTAAGCAAGTGAAATGCAGCAGCAATTATGCATCGTTAGGTTGTTACTGACGTCAATGGAAGAATGTACTGCGGGGGGGGGGCATTCTGACCGGAGTTCAGAGTTCAGAGTTGGTTATCTTGATTTGATTAAATGCCCGAATAGTTACTATCATTCCCAATACGCATCACGGGTGTTTCTCTTCTGCTTGAAGTTGGAGCGTGTGAAGAGTCTGTATTGGTATTGATAAAAGTCGATCACGAAACAATAATTCGGGATGTGGTCGGAACAATTCAATCCGCAAACAACAATCCCGACTGAAGATATTTTCTGTTATTCTCGGTCAAACTGCGATTGATGGAGTAGGGTATAATGTAAAACAGCCCTTGGACGTCCTTTCCCTCACCTCTCATAACACCGGAAGTAGCTATAATAGTTATAGTTTAAAGTTAGTTATTCACCTACAGAGGGACTTGTCCAATCTAGGGAAGGGATCGTGCAAAAAATACAATTTGCATGTGGGGGCTGGTGCACCTAAGATCGCTGGCCCTTTTCTCATGTTAGCTAACTTCCTCTTTCCTCGCCTCTGCAACTAGCTATTATGTATGCTAACCCCTATCTCCTGTCGCATACATTACGCCTACCTGAGATTGAGTTGTTTAAAAGTACCTCTCATGATCCGCCCTACACCCCTTGTCGCTGTTTCCTCCCTTGATAAGAGTTCTCACCCTGTCACACTGACCTTGACTCGCCTGTGGCTTGGTCTGACAGCATGTGCTTCACTCTTCCACTTCATCTCTATAGGTCAGCATCCAACATGATAATTCACGATTAGAGTTTATGCTGTCATATAAGTGGTTTCTAAACTTCTTGCGCTTGGAAGTGTGACATGTACCAACGTAAACCAATGTGACGAAAGAAAAATGTAAATTTCTACAAACTTAAAATATTTGTCAATTCTAAGCAAGCATTCTAAATACATACAAAGTGATTGCTTTACAATATTGGATAGTTGTAGTTGACAAGAAACTTGCAGGAGGAGGTGAAGTTTCTATTTTGAAAGTTTGTCAGCACTTAAGTTTTATATCGTATCATACGGTACAGACCTCCAAGTAACCACTCAACCCTAGGAAGTAAATGAATTTGTAATGGTAGCAGCTGAATAAGCTACCTCAACGACTAGCACTAATGAGATGCATATTGTCAGAAACGTACGAAGATCGTTGCGATATTGACTTACACAACATTCGACGAGTCCCTATTATAATATCCGATGATTGTCTTTATCGGAAGATCAAAACAATAAAATCAATGCCAATTATATGCGCGGGCCAAACTTCTCTCCATGCATCGAAGAAGTGAACACGTTCGAAAACCTAGGGGAGTTGTATAATGAGGTAGATGTGTGCGTGTGTGTGCGTGCGTGCGTGCGTGGGTTCTTACATCCAGTAGTCCATTATCTGATCGGGTTTCAAGAACAATGAAGCAATACCTCCCTAACAGCGAACACCAATCATATACCCGAACAATAAAACAAAAACACTTTAATTAGAAAGAGTTGATGTTTTCCTGATCGGTTTTTTGCTGCGTGGGCTGAGATTGGGCTTATCTCAACTGATAAATAGTTGAACAATTACAAACTAATTAATTTCAACCTGTATATAACATCAGGTAAAACTGTCGTCTCATGTAGTAAGCAACAATGCACCTGAGATCATGTGCATTACGTAAGCGCGCTGCATATACAGTGTGCAGTGCAGTCCGCTGCTGTTTTGGCAATCGGCTTCGTTTAGGAATCCACAACATACAACATTGATATAAAAACATATTCCAAGATCGAGCGAACTCGTTTAAAGGGCGTATGCTGGTCTGGTAAAAACGTAATTCGTATTTTCCTAATTTACTGCACGCGGGACTGGAATTCGCATGGGAGATGGGTATCCCATATAGTCCAGTGCACTAATTTATGTCCAGCCCGGGCCGGGCCTCGCCGATGTCCAGAAGACACTGGTTACTGCGACGTCTCCATTTGGTGACCACGGTTAATGGCCTAGGAATATTACGGGCTCGCCTTCCATTTTATTGCTCTTTTATCGGTTTTATAGTAGCCTGCGTCAACTACATTTCAATTATTCGTAGCCTGCCCACGCGTTTCTTTTAAAGTCCCGAATTATCTTCTACGGCGTTTCTCGTACAATGCAGAACCATGATATGTTTACACAATACAATAAAGCCTAAAATGACGGATACAAAACTATAATCAGATATGAGTGTTATTTAAATTCGGATGAATTATTATAACCGTATAATGCAAAAAAATGTAATTTTAAGCATCGTTTCGAAAGTGAGTGATTCGAATGTGAAGATTAGAAAATCGTATGGTAGTATACACAAATAAAAATCATTATTTCAAATTACCATAGTCAACCACAGTGTACTCTGTTATCTGTGGTCAAACACTAAAAAGATAGAGCTGTATTAAAACAACACTTGGGCAAAAAGTTACAAATACGGGTTTTTTAAGTGGATTAGGAAAGTAGCCATTGAAATTCATTTTTTCTTTAGATTCAAATTATTTTACGTAAATTCAGTCTTCATCAATGAAATGCATTAAATTGTACAATTCCGACAATTTTGCACAATGAACATCATACATTCCTTGAATGTTACTCAATGTGTGTGCGTCCACCCTAGCCCTCACACCCAACAACCCACCCTATGCTTGCGTCTACGCACACTGACTAGTGGGTGTACGCAAAGCCTTGTCGAAACTGGTCCTCCTATTGTATAACAATCTGAATCTCTATTTTAATTGTTTGTTATTTGTATTGTTCGCCTCATCCGTCCCATGCGTGATTACACGACATGCAGCCAGGCAGGCAGGCCTACGACTGCGAGCGTCGGAATGTCATCAGACCTATACCGCGCCCTATGGTTTACTTCAGACAATGAGAAGGTTTAGGTGTGGTACAATCATATTCTGATTTCTCTCCCCCATATAACTTGACGATCATTATTATAGGCCGAGCTAACCACGCGTCCATTGTTACAATTCGCGGGGGAGACGGGCGCCATCTTGGAATACAACCTCACATCTTGATGACACTTGAAAAAATATGATCTGCTTTTATAGTTTAGGTTCTCGCTCTGCGCGTTGTTTATGCACGGACTAGTGCGATAATATGCTTAGTTTACTGATCAACGTTGCTTCTAGATTCTGTTTTACGAGGGAGAAACCAGTAAGATATAACAAAGTGGTCCAAGGTACTTGCATACGAGACATATCGGATGGTACTCCCGTGGAATCTGACGTCTACCACCGATATGCAATTACATTATAATACACTGCAGTGCAAGCAACTTTGGATGATCATGAACCAACCCTGTGAGGTTCTAAGCGATAAGGAGAGAGGGGAAACAGGCTCGTGCAGGACGAAACTAGCCACGGGTGGGCAGAGGAGTAAAATCAATTATTCGGTTAAGATAGATGAAAATTAATGAAGCATGCTTAATTGAATAATGCACATCACATGCCCAGTTGAAACTATTATTACAAATACTTGCCGTATACTAATAATGCACAGAGCAAAGATATACATTATTGGATGAGCGATGCGAAGACTTCAATTTCACTGACCCCCAAAAAATTAGCTCGGGGTATTTTTTTTTCTTTTTTTCTGTTTGTTCGCACCGGGCAAACGGCATGCGATCTTGATGAAAATTGGAGGGGACTTTCGAAATCTCTGAACTTAGACCTGCCACGTTTTTGGGTACAATCGAAGAAATATTTCTCATGAATATTGTACTTTTACGATTTTTTTTCGATTTTTAGTGCGATATTTTCGTGACATTTGGGCAGATTCTGACCAAACGGGTGGGGCTACAACGTTCATATTTTTCATGGAAATTAAGGTTATGGTGATGTCGTACCTTTTGAAAGAAAAAGTTGGAAAAGTTAGCCAGAATCCATAGAAATAAAGGTTTTAATATAAGTTTTTTTAGGTATATAATAACAAATTAAGAAGTAACAATAGAAACTTGACAACAATCAGTTCAAATGCGTTCAAAAAGCCCTTTCAAAAGTAAAGAGATCCCACGCAAACTAAAAACTTACAAAAAAGCTCATCCATAAACGCGACTAAAAAAAGCGTTCGCGAAGCGGCCTAGTATGTGTACTATTTCAATTAGGCCTACAAGATAATATGCTAATTATATCACAGTTCACAAACATTTGTTCAATCTTTTAACAACGTTTACATTATAAATCTACAGTCATTATAAAGCTATAAAGCATTCCATTTCCAATGTTACCAAACAAACACAAACTAAAACTCAGGTTGCAAAATGTGTCATATAGAGAGTTCAATGCATTTGTATAAAAGTATGTTAGAAATGCGTAGATATTAAACAGAAAATAATAATTATGATGCATTCAAAACAACAGTAGAATAAAATATGGTTTTGTCTAAAACAAATTGTCTAAAATGAAATGGACTTGAAGGTCGCGTTTTATTGTTGTGGCTATATCTGCTCTAGAAAAATGCATAATAAGATTCAGCTGGTACACGACTTGTCACTTACAACAATTAAATACTCTCTCTTCGCGACCACACAGACACAGACGTATGTCGTAACGAACTACAAGCTTACGTTGATTGGCGGAGCGGAACTGAATTAATCCACCCGCAATCATTCATTATTGCAACAATGTTACGTATAAAAGATCTATTGTTTTCAAAGTCAAATCATCTAGATTCTATTGAGTGAAGGATACCGAGCCAGAGGCTAATTGAGTTAATTGCAAAACCACGACTGGTATTATAACATCTGGAAGTTCAGGTATTAATGAACTTGAAGTATCGCCCAATGAAAACAAATATGCTCGTCTGAACCAGCAACACATACCATTCTATCAACAGGAAGCCACCTTACAGGGATTACAAAGTACAGAGTGGACGAAGCTACTAATTAAATGCTAGGAGGTACGCGTTGTACTCATATGGAAAGTTTCTTCAATGTTGCACTTAAAGTCAGTGAAATCTAGAGAACAGTTAGATTCCTTGAAACTAGAATGTCAGATTGCTAAAGGACGAAAGAACGAAGGGTACGAAAGATAAAATTATATAGAATTTAAATAACATTTGATCAATTTTATTTCATTTTTAACTGAAAGACTATGATGCCAAACAAATACAAATATAAATGTCGTAAAAGCACAACGATGATTCTAATGAAAATGAATAAATATATGTGTAAATAAATATTCTATTCAAAGTCCTCCTTTGTAAATCAGTTGTTTAACTAAATATAGTCGCGGAAAAAAAGTATTTCGGTATACAAAAGATGAATAATTAATTGACATGGTTGATAAAGTAAGTTACAAAATTGCCTCCCTACCGGGCGGTTAGTGTGTGACCACCACAGTAACCAGTTTGAATAAACCGCTAGAATGAAAGAAGCCGAATAAACTAGATTACGTCCGTAGGGTGAGAACACTCTCCCAACAGTGTAAAACGCTTAAGACAATGACCGTACATAATAATTAACAGAACTGTGTCGAGTCATGCAGAACAAGTAATTATAATATTCTATAGAGTCATCCATATAGTTTTACTTAACACACAAGCAAAAAAAAACTATAAAATGTGTTAAGAGGATTTTTTTAATTAACAAAACATAAGTAGGCTTACTCATATTTTACCTTTGCCGCGAATCTGATTTCGAGGTATTTCGCTTGAAATTGTGAATTATAACACGGCTAATTGAGTATGTCCCAATTATGATAAGTCGTCGGAATATTGTTTTTAAATCTTGTTATTTTAAGTCCAATAGATTAATAGACCCTCATCCTGAAGCTCGTGCCCAAAGTGTTTTCATCCCCACATCATTCGACTTCTATCGTCGCCCATTTTTATATTTCGCTAGTGTGAGGATATAGAAGAAACGCATCATCGCCAGGACCCACAAACTATCTAAGAAGAGACGGGTCTAAGGGCCCGTTCCGATCTGTAAATCATGCCCACAAATCAAAGTACTTGACTGTAGTGCATTGTACTTATATCACGACAGAATGTCTGTCATCTCTACATTCTCAATGCTCCACAACCCACTCTGCCAACATGGCAAAACGCGTTTTTTCTCCCCTGGCAATATAATCATTCTACATTTGAGGGTTTCAGACCCGGTATTGTAAATGTAAGCAAGAACACATGTCGTTCATTGCATAATTCTAAACTAAATAGATTAATAATAATTCAACGTTCATAAAAAGTACTTTTCTCAACATACACTAGCAATTGTAAAATTATATTATACATTGATAATGATACAGAACTCAAGATAAAGTGTGGGTTAGCTCTTAATAATTCCTGATTATATAAGAGCGCTAAAGTCGAATATAATTAAATGCTGAACAAAAGAGTCGGTCTATTAATTTTCACTATTTTCATTAGGTACCTAATCGCCATTATTATGATTGAATTAAACTGCATATGTGTCTGAATCCACTTACACGGGGTGACTCGACGTTTCGACCCAAGAGGGCGGGTCGTCATCCCGAGACAAGCGCGCCAAGTTTAAGACGGTGTCAATCATTGATCCGAGATATCAACAGGCTAATGCTAATGATTATAATTTTTGTTAATTTTTTTACAGTTCAGTTTTTATCGCAATGATTATTGTGATTAAACTAATTTCACTACATAATTGAGTTACAAATAAAATATTGTATGATTGTTCTTTTTTATTTAGTTGACACATTGTAATATTATTAATGTTGTGACTAAAATGTATTATTACACGAGAAATTAACACTGCTGTTGAATCCGCATTTTATTTAAAACGGTCTAACATAACTGTAACCAACAATGATGCGAAGCTTTGTCGCATTATAACATGTTTGTTTCTTATTGGTTCATAGCAGCTTTGGATACTGTAATGTTGTTATTAATCCCTGAAAGCGTAATTGGTCCAAGCTGACTTTGGTAATAGACTATGTAAATGCAAGATCATTAGGTACGAAATAAAATCAAACATACAACAACAACAGAAAATTTGAATGTTAGAATTCAAATTCCAGCTGTGTTGTGACAGTTCGTCAGTATAGAAAACACTAAAGTGACTAAACACATCCTAATCATCAATTCAGTAACAAGTAATTTAACAATTTAAGTTCATTAATAATAAGCAAAGAATCCGATGTACAAAAATGACAACAATGCCCGCCCGCAGGCTGGAGTAGGTCAGGTAGGCTGGCTGTCGCCCCTCATGTACCCTGTAGTGTAGCGCTATGCCCCTTGAGGATTGCCATACATACAGCGTGCCTCAACTCACTGACCACACCTTCCAGACATTAAATATTCAACACGCTGTCACTAAGGTTTCGCGCGGGAAATTAATTATTAACTGATATATAATTATCATCGCCTTCTAATTAATAATATGCCATTACGTTTACGCGGTTTTTAAATATTGCAAGGTCACTTTCTCCATGTTTATTTACGGAAGTTTAGAATGATTAATTGTTATAACAATTAAGATTGATAATGTACAAACTATTAGAAACTCGTATTTGTGCATGCATAAGTTATACGAAAACCGATTGATTTGTGTACAGTGAAATCGTTACTCAGCAAGAAGGTAACTAAAGAAGGCTAACTAAATCATCACCATACCAATACAAGAAAATGAGTCCAATTCTTTTTTTCTTTTTTACATTAATTGGTTAATTAATTATGTTCATTTAATATCCATTTTTAATTTGTTACAAAAATATTTGTATTATTAATACATTGTTGTTGTAATATTAATGTTACAAACTTTACTAACTTTTAGTTCATTGTTGTATCTGCACTTATGTAAATTCGATTTATTTTGTAGTCCTTTGTAAATAAGTTTTTTTAACTGAAGGGACGTGATTACAGATTTAACACAAGAGGGTCATAAAAATCTACAATAACAATACAATGTGTTTTGATTAAAATCAAAATTCTATAGGCGTGGAAAACTTGCGAAGAGTTTCCCTGTCGTGTCTGCTGCCACGTGGTTGCAGCTCAGCGATCGTTCGGTGTTTCTAATATGTTACGCAAGTATTACTAACAAGCTACGACAAGAGCAGAGTCAATTGAATTCAAATTCAAGGGTCGCGACCTGTGCAGATCAGATGTATGAGAGTAATCAGATACCACCCACGCTCTCGCCGTGTTGCTGTAGAGGAATGCCTACGTGGTAAGAGACACACGTGGCTAGAGGCACACGTGGTAAGACCTGTGCAGATCAGATGCATGAGAGCTAGCTAGAGTATAATCAGATACCACCCACGCTCTCGCCGTGTTGCTGTAGAGGAATGCCTACGTGGTAAGAGACACACGTGGCTAGAGGCACAACCGTGGTAATTAAGCAGAGAACAACACCACGGGGTGTTAAGAGGTACACGTGGTCCAAGACCTGTGCAGATCAGATGCATGAGAGCTAGCTAGAGTATAATCAGATACCACCCACGCTCTCGCCGTGTTGCTGTAGAGGAATGCCTACGTGGTAAGAGACACACGTGGCTAGAGGCACACGTGGTAAGAGACACACGTGAATGAAATATCTGCATTTTCCTAACGTAACGTTTCCTTGTGGTGAGATATAGTGAGGAAAATACATTGTTTCTATTCTTTCCTCTATTACTGACTAGTCGTGTTCTCAAAATGTTTTCGCGTTCAAAAATACGACTTACTTATCGTTCTATGGAACCCCTTTAAATTAAAAAAAGTATTACACAATTACATACAATAATTAAACTTTCCTGTAATCCGAAGTGTTACACTAAGTTTTGTATATAATTTCTAGATTTTGGTAAGTGTTGCTCGTAAATTCGTTTCTACGACAATGCGTTCAATGATGGTACACTCTTTATGACCCAATAACAAATATATCCAACTTCCCGCACTTTCTTTTGGAAGGGAGTGTACACCACTGTACCAGAAATTAGTTTTTTACGACTAGACAGCAGACAACGCCCACCTCAGTAACTGTCGGGTTCTTGACACCTAGCGTGACGACCTAGGCCCAGGCCTACCCCAAGGAGGGCAATGTAATACATTTAAATTGAACGCTGCATAATACATCAGGGACATTTTGGTAGCTACTCGCCCGCTATATGTAGGTATAGCCTAGATGATGTGGACATGGTTTCGCGAGAAGTGGCTCATCGTTAGAGCAAGAGGATCTGACCCTCCTCTCTGGCAACTCTGACTGAAAGAGCAGTGGCGTAGGAACTATTTTTTTAGTGGGGGGGTCACACTAAAGTTGACTACGAGGTTGGGTGGGCAAACCGGGGTCTGGGGCGAAGCCCCAGCCGCCGGAGGCTCTTTCGCCGTAGGCGAGATTTTTTTTAAAAGGTGCCCTTGATAGGTGGCCTTAAACACGTTTTCAGGCGAATTTTAATTATGAATAAGGGTTACATTTTGAAGCTAATATTGCATTGATGATTGATTATCTGACTGAAATCGGTCGACAGTCTGCTTGGGAGTGAGTGAAAACACTGCATACAAAATTATAATGAATATTAGTATGAATATTAGTGAATATTAGTAACAAATCAGATGGCTAGTCTAGTCTCGCAAATCACGTCTCTTACTGAATCTTTCTAAAAAATGTTAACAAAATCCTTCCTTTTTGTTTGCAAGCCCGACTGTAGTAAAAATCCTAAAAACCACACAACAAGCTTGACCCCCCCAGTGGGGGGGTCAAGCCAACAAGTGGGGGGGGAGTTTCCCCCCCATCCCCCCCGTTCCTACGCCCCTGTGAAAGAGTCATTCAAAGGGCGAAAGCTGAGTTTGGTGCCGGAAAATGTAGGCTTTTATTGTAATTTATTTTATGTATTTGCAAAACTTAATAAAGTCACCAATATGATTGGTTGTTTAAAAGTTGATTTAAAAAAATATTGCCTTATTGGCAATTCTGTATCGTAATCTTCTGGGGTACTGTTACATTAAAGTCATAAGAATAGGACATTGGACACCTGTAGGAACGGTAGGCTCTGTACCGGTATTCAGTTCTATGGTTTCATCAACATTAAAAAATGTTCAGAGCGTGATAGTGTTTGTTACTTAATTAGGCACTGGTAAATATTGTGCTCACTGCTCACCAATTCATGTATTTGTACTTTATCAAACCTTCACATAAAATTGACCAAGTAAACTATCTCTCAGCAAGTCTTCCAATATGAGTGCTGTGGCAGTCACACACAACATAGTCAGGTTCACTATGTATTTTCGTGGGATTTTTTTGGAGATTAGCAAAGTGCCATATTTTTGGAAAGCTTGAAACGTCAGGAATTCAAAAATCCATGTTTACATTTGCTCAGATGTTCATTTAGCCGCCATTTTGGATAATCAAAATGGCCGCCCGAAAATATTAATTTAACTATATCTCGGCTTCCAAGTGACATAGGAAGTTCATATAAAATGCTCTTACTATGTTTTAACACCAAAAATATTAAAATCAAAGTTAAAATTTGTAAATATGCAGCACGGCTGCCATTTTGAATTTAAACTATAGCTGACCCTAAAATACAAATTTCACTATAATTAAGCTTCCAATTGACATAGAGAGTTCATGTTAGTTGTTACTACAATGTATTTACACCAGCAATATATTATTAAATGTTTACATTTGCATAGATGCCTCTATGGTCGTTTTTTTGAACTTTAAAAATTGGCGACCAGAAATAAAACTTGCTTGATAGCTCGACATGTAATTGTCTAAGAACGTTGGTGAAAAAGGCTCTTAATTTGAGTTAATATCATAAATAACCATAAATCCCTACTAAAAATTGCTTACATGCCCATATCGCCGCCATTTTGGATTTTAAAATGACCACCGTCAAACGAGAATTTCATGATATCTCCGCTTCCAAGTGACATAGAAGGTTAATGTAAAATTCTTCTTCTATGTTATAACATCAGGAAGATGAAATTTATATTTAAATTTGCAGACAAGTCAATTGTGTTGCTATGGCCGCCATTTTGGATTTTAAAATGGCGTCCGATACGTAAGAATAACGTAAATCTCTCTTTGTACGTTTTAAAATCTGGAATATATTAATCTACGCCTGCATCTACATAGATTACTCTGAAGCTGGCACTTTGAATTAAAAATGGCCTCCCTTTATCATCAAAATTTTAAAGAACAAGCATATGTTTCAACATCAAGAAAAGGAATCTTGAAGTTTACATATTTTGCACAGTTCATTTAAAGTGATGATTTCATTTTGTCGGACTACTGGAATTTACAAATGATTGGATTAATATAAAATACTAGTAGTAGTAGTAGTAGCTAATTTTTAGTAGTTTAGTGGTAGTTGAATTTATTTGTAGCACAAAAGTAAGGAGAATGAAATGTAAGGTACTGATCGCAGTATTTTTACAGTCATACTTTTCAGAAGTTAAAAGCTATGAATTATATTTTAAGTATATGTGAAATTATGAAATTATTTGCATTGAGAAAACATTATCTTCTTTATCTTCATTACACTAGACCTCATCTTCATCACTGTCACTGTCAGCAATAACAATGCTGCCGTCATCGTCATTTTCGCATTCGGTGTCCCACAATCAAAGTTCTGTACATGGTAAGTTATTCTTTCTCTACATGAACATCTTGCGTGGAGCAATTGGTTTTGCATTGGCATCTGACCAACTCGATGATAGCCTGTGGTGCTGAAGAACATTTGTAGTAACTGATGGCAGCATCTCCATCTGTATCCTTACAGTAACTGAATTTTGAGGGGTCAATAAGCTGTTGCTGCATGACTGTGGCTTGACACCATACCTGGCTTTGTATCTGCACGCGCTTGATGTGTTCTTCGAGTGCAAAAAATGTAGGTGGTAACTTGTTGCTTTCTCATTCTGCGAGTTGTTTGCAGAACAGATGTCAACTTAGATCAGGTATGCTTCTGATGTAGAGACTTTTCGGACAGTACATTGAGCAAACAAAGTTTCCCAGTTCGTCTTTCACCTCCTACTGAAGATCACCTTCCATGGACGGTTTCATCAGCGTTCAAGTACAGTTGAAACCATTTGGTGTAACCTATTCCTGAGAACTTCCCAACGTTGTCCGCTTCAGTGAACGCGTGGAATATAGGTATAAAGCTTGCGCTTTGTCCGTGCCTAAAGCTCTCCTGATTGGTTCTATGTCCACCGTACCGGATACCATCGAGTGTAGCGTTTTTTGCACAGCTTGTCATAGTTTGCGAGAGCCAGAACCAAAATATCTGTATCAGGAGTGAAGAATATCAGTTCGTTGATATCAAATTCGTAATCCTGTCGTTGAAACTTTGTGCAAGATTTCTTACTGTTTTGAGTATACCTACTTTTCCCGTCATTTTCTGGAGAAGAACCATTCCGTCAACAACGGTGATTCTCGGATTTGTTGATGAAAAGGGTCGTTGCACACTGGTTCCTGGAGTTTCTGTCTGCCCATTGCTTTCGTCAGTATTTGCCAACTTCTGAAGATATTGTATCAGCTTAGATTTGTCATTACGTGGAAACATTGACCCATCTGGAGCAAAAAGTGCTCTCGGAGTTAATTTAAACTCAAAGTTACCAACAGCATTCTTTTGGTCAATATCTCTGTTGGATCAGCTCAAAACCATCAGGTGATCATATAGATTTTTGGTATATCGCAGTCGCAGGTCAACTGTCTAGTTACAAAGCTTTATCAATTGCTGTTTTGCTTCCAGACATGTACATCTTGTTCTTTTAGGGCCCACAGGCTGACTTTGACTGGGGCCCACAGGCTGACATCTCCATTGATGCGTTCAGGGACGTAGCTTTAATAAAGTTTCTAACCAGTTTCATCAGCATTCAAGATATTCTGAACACACTCTTGTGGTACACATGCATTTGTGATGAACTTGTACAACATGTCCCTTTCAACAGCAATAGGACAGACGTTGCTGCAAGTCGGTAATTGGGCCACTGTCTGCTCTTCGTAAACGATCCAATTTCTCTAAGCCCTATTCACATCATGTAGCACCAACCTAAATGATTTGTGCAAATGAAAAGATAAATTAATTTATTCTTATGTAAAAACTGCATGTTAAATCATCTATCAAAAACAAATAAAAGCTAAAATTCAAGTTATTCCTACTATCGGACGCCATTTTAAAATCCAAAATGGCGGCCATAGCAACACAATTGACTTGTCTGCAAATTTAAATATAAATTTCATCTTCCTGATGTTATAACATAGAAGAATCTAACATTTACCTTCTATGTCACTTGGAAGCCGAGATATCATGAAATTCTCGTTTGACGGTGGTCATTTTAAAATCCAAAATGGCGGCGATATGGGCATGTAAGCAATTTTTAGTAGGGATTGATGGTTATTTATGATATTAACTCAAATTAAGAGCCTTTTTCACCAACGTTCTTAGACAGTTACATGTCGAGCTATCAAGCAAGTTTTATTTCTGGTCGGCCATTTTTAAAGTCCAAAAAAACGACCATAGAGGCATCTTTGCAAATGTAAACATTTAATAATATATTGCTGGTGTAAATACATTGTAGTAACAACTAACATGAACTCTCTATGTCAATTGGAAGCTTAATTATAGTGAAATTTGTATTTTAGGGTCAGCCATAGTTTAAATTCAAAATGGCAGCCGTGCTGCATATTTACAAATTTTAACTTTGATTTTAATATTCTTGGTGTTAAAACATAGTAAGAGCATTTTATATGAACTTTCTATGTCACTTGGAAGCCGAGATATAGTTAAATTAATATTTTCGGGCGGCCATTTTGATTAGCCAAAATGGCGGCCATACGAACATCTGAGCAAATGTAAACATGGATTTTTGAATTCCTGACGTTACAAGCTTTCCAAAAATATGGCACTTTGCTAATCTCCAAAAAAATCCTACGAAAGTCGTTTTTACGACATAGTGAACCTGACTAACACGGCCTATCACGAACAAGTGATCGGTCCCTCATCCAGCAAGTGTCACGAACTGTCCTGTTATTGTCTGCATGTCAGAGATCATATACTCTGACGTCAATGGTTTGCCTTGACTTGATTTGCATACAGAGACCCCGAGGGAATCTCATAGGCGGGAGGAATAATAATTATCACGAGCTAATTACCAATCAAACCTTGGGCGCCAAACACATCTTTAATGCCTTATTTGAATAATGTCTCGTCATTAAAGTAAGCGCGGAAATGTGTTTGGTATAGACGGGAGCCTGGCTTACCAAGGCAAATAAGCTGTTGTTAAAATAACAAGAATTCATTAATATGTTGATATATTAAATTGGCTTGTCGTGATCTGGCGTGGGTTTGTCAGTGGAAGCCGCAGGTTTTGTAGGTCGATTTATAATTCGCCTACATAACACGAGACTCAACCCCAACCGGGGACTGAACATGGGTCTACCTCCGTGTCTGGGAATATAAACTAAACTTTTGATCGTCTATACGTTTTACACATTTGTGTAATACTTATTATTATTTCATGCAAGATAAAGGTTCTTGATTATTTTTTATTATATTATTATCGGTTATAGTTATAATTTTGCTCCGTGTACAGTTACTGGAATATTTGCCAGTATTAGGATTTATGCAACGTCGCGCCTATTCTGATACAAGACTGCTGATTGCTCACAATTCATACACATCTTAATTCACCCTCAGACGCATTAATTCCACGTTGCACTTTTCTACTTGCTCAGTCCACTATCACTTGAAACCATGATATTCTTGTGTTTTATATTATTATCCGTGCTTTAGTTTATGCGGTAAATAAAGTGATGTCAGTATATAGAGTGTTTCAATGTATGTGGATAACCCTGTAGAGGGCGTATCGTGCGAGTCTGAGTATATACAGCGACACCCGCGGCCGTGTGGGATGGTGATGCCACAAGAATATGTTAATTCACTTGGAATTATCTACGGCAATTAGATTTTATTTTTAAATGAACATTTAAAATGACAAATTATACATTACAATTATTTTTTGTTTTAAATAAATATTTAAAAGTCAAATCACTTCTCGTTATAATAGTTCGTTGTACCACCTCCAGCTTTATCACATGTTAATAATGCAGCAACATTTAGCGGGCGATTCTACCCCAAGGCACAATTAATGAATGTTGAGCCAATTTACCTGAATAATGCAACCATATAAGGAATCCAAATTTTGGATTTAATTAAAATATAATTAGAGGAGATTCAAAACAGTGCATAAAATTATGTTTGGGTGTGTGATAGGATCAAGGACAGAGGTTCGAGAGAGGGCAGAACACATGGTCAGTTAGTGAGCAAGGGCGCGTCACCTGCTATCACCAGCCTTATCAAGGACAGGGGGTCGATTTACTACCCCTAATTACAACTTGTCGATCGAAAGAGACAACTAAGAAAATAGAATATCATTTGCACCACAAAAGTGTGACATTTTTCCGCGACAGTGAAGCAAACGTTAGCCCTGGAGTTATGTTTAATAAGTTTGTAATGTGGATCGACAAGTTGTCGTCCGAGTTAGTAAATAGACCTCCCAGATGTGTGTATACAAGATGGCGACTGCTCTGCTTGGTTAATATATAAAGAGTCATTACTGACACCTACTATGCATAGTTGACTACAATTCTGTATTTAGTTCTCCCATATTACCCTTACTATAAGGATATCAATCATTAAACTAGTTTCTTTATAAATAATTTAAGGTAGAGACAAAGTTGACTAATTATTTTGTGACAAATTCAGCTTGTGAAGATAAAAATTACTAGATTTCGCTACAAAATATGAACTGCTGCAACTGCAACGTTCGTATACAAACTAATGTGTAGCTACAGATGCAACATTATTATAACTTGTAAATCCGCCGTTTAGTATATCGTTTTTAACTAATAGGCATGAGAGACTATAAGAATTGGCCTTTCATTTCGAATATGTCAAATAGGTCGCTGACCACTTTCCTTTTAATGGTTAAAAGAAAGCCGAAGCTTTGTCATCTTCAGAGTTTACAGATCTGATTGTAAATCTCGCTCGTTTTATAACCCATGAGTTGTGAAACACCAACTTAAGTCACCCACTGACCTAGCTATCAAGTTGCTAAATGATTCGGTTTGCAAAACTGAATCTATTTTGGTTACTTTTAGCAGTGTTTATGGAAATGTGTGAACTATAAATACACTTCTTCCTGTTGCATAAATGCAGTGAGGGACCCGACGTCGGGCTATCATTTCCATATTGTGATAAATCAAGGGAATGAGAGAATAATCGAGTTAAAGCTGCTCAATACTGAATGTGTTAACCTACATACGTTTAAAGACCACCACGTATCACAAATCAGAATAGTTTTAAATACTAGGCCAATGATACCCACGCCATATTTAGATTGCAAATAATGTCGGTGCCGCCATTTAAGAATTAATATGCTGTCCAGGTTTCAACTTACTTGGTGTAGATCAAAAGGGTTCAATTGTACACAATGTCTCGAAGTCTGAAATGGTGAGATGTTATGTCAGAAAAAAATGCATAATAATAATTTGAATTTCGATTTGTGTGGGGAGGACGTACATTTCAAACACGAATCAATGGACACAATTGTTATCAATAATTTTCCCTAAATGCCAACACATTGCCCTGAGGATGTTTGATCAAATATCCTACTCGAACCCTATCTGAAGATAACCCCCCTCCCCCCAACACACTTAGTTCACACGGGCTATGGCCCCATCATGTGAAGCAATGTGTGGTGAGGGGGAAGGGAAGGGGGGCGAGTGTTTACAATACCTGTTCTCTTAATGGATACGATGCGTGTACTAGAGAAAGTTCGTAATGAATTGTCCAGGATAAAATTTTGAAACATTATGATATGTATTGTTTCTTCTTAATTCAACGCCGGGGAGTTTAATT
The DNA here is from genome assembly GCA_024449915.1 of Sweltsa coloradensis. Classification (NCBI taxonomy): domain Eukaryota; kingdom Metazoa; phylum Arthropoda; class Insecta; order Plecoptera; family Chloroperlidae; genus Sweltsa; species Sweltsa coloradensis. The sequence continues at coordinate 240,094 of JAMZAV010000586.1, forward strand.
CCCGCTCGTATACGCTAAAAACACGCACAACAATCAAACAGTTGCTAACCCACTTGTAGCTTACGACTGTGTTGCGTCCCTCGATGGTGAAACCATTCAGCCATATCATTACAATACATTTTTTTTTTTAGTAAGATTCTGAAGATACATTTTTTTGAATTCATATTCTCTCTTTTCATAAATACGTGATGTTTTTATATTTTTTAAACTTCAAATTTAACGTAAAACATATTTCCCGAAACTAATATTTTAAAATTTTACACCGATGAAACAGAGAATATTGTTTACGAAAGCTTTTCTTCTTTCAATGTATATGATATAAAATAAATTATGTTAACACAGAATATTATAGTTAACGATGGTAGATTTATTAGCGAAACATTAGTGACGGCGTCGTCTTCCCAGGTGTTTAGATTCACCTGGTCATGCACGTAGTCGAACTCCGCGAAGAAAGCCACGCAGCCTCGAGGGGGACAGGACAGATTAGAGGGATATCATCTCCCACCTGGCTGGCATGTACTTCCGAGTTCCTCTAGTTCCGCAATCCCGTCTTCACTTCACACGAGGGGGGAGAACGTGGGAGCCACCCTACCTACCTACCTACCCTCGACAAGCGTGGGACATTGCGCAACAGGCTTTACAAATACTCACTTCAATTATGCTAATGTTATTCTTGTTTTACCATCCCTCGGCGTGTTGGTGATCGTAAAAACCAGGGAGGGCAGTTTAGATTCGCAGCTCATTTCTCGCCGACCTGTTGGTACACTCACGAGGAAGGAAGAGATAGAAGCGCTGAGCGACAAGTTTATCGTGTTGTCGAAACTCAAAATACGGTGCGCACAGTTCCGAAATATCGTATTTGTATACACATTGTTGTCAAGTTAATGTTACGCATACATGATTGTACGGATTGGCAATGTACCCACGCCTAAAATATCGTGGGCGTCTCCTACTTTTATTTCAGTTAAAATATTATTCGATAATTTAGTTTAATTTTAAAATAATTCAATTTTTGTATTATGAAAGTATTTGTTAATTCTTGAATGTATATTATTTGGGTATGGGAATAAAATTATTACTTAAATAAAACTAAATTTGGCGTAATATATACACACACTACTTTATCATTCTTACTTTAATCAATCATCATAATACGTTTTATTTCAACGACGAGACCACAATTTATGCAAATGAAAGAATAGATGGAGAATATGATAATATAACTTTTTTCTATTATACACTATTCATAAATATCTAGGAAAATATTGTACTAGGCCGCTTCGTGAACACTTTTTTTAGTCGCGTTGATGGATGAGCTTTTATAAGTTTTTAGTATGCGTGGGATCTCTTTACTTCTTCAAGTTCCAATGCAAAAAATAGAATGTAAAATATCTAGAGGTCTGAAGACTATGCTTTCATTGTTGGTGATTGTTGTAAAGTTTCTATAGTTACGTGATAATTATTATACACCTCAAAAAACTTAAATTAAAACTTTTATTTCTATGGATTCTGGTTAACTTTTTCAACTTTTTCTTTCCAAAGGTACTACATCACCATTACCTTAATGTCCAAGGAAACTATGAACGTTGTAGCCCTACCCGTTTGGTCAAAATCGGCCCAAATGTCACGTAAATATCGCATTAAAAATCGAAAAAAATCGTAAAAGTACGATACTCATGAGAAATATTTCTTTGATTGTACCCAAAAACGTGGCAGGCCTAAGTTCAGAGATTTCGAAGGTCCTCTTTAATTTTCATCAAGATCGCATATGCCGTTTCCCCGGTAGATCACACCAACAGACAGAAAAACAAAAACAAAAAAACAAAAAAAATAAAAATAAAAACAGAGCTAATTTTTTGGGGGTCAGTGAAATTGAAGTCTTCGCTTTGCTCATCCAATTAGATATTAAGTATATTATTTTTGTATTGTCCTTATTGTATTTATATTATACCCAATGTCTTCTGAATTGTATTGCATAAGTATGTCTGTTATTGGATGAAAAAATAATAACTAGGAAAACGTCAAAATCTTTGTTAGACGAGTGAGCGAGTCATGTGTTTAGTACCCGGGAACATTTGCATTTAAGTTTGATAATAATTATATATAAAAAATAATAGGGTTTTGAGTTTAGTCGGTATTCGGGCGCGTCAACTGTTAGACCAAAATGTGTCACTCTAGCCTATGGTAGGCTTGGGATGAAGAACCATGCTGGAAACAGCCTGCGGTAGGGGGAGAAAAGGCAATGTTACCGGGTAAATATATAAATAAATAAATAAATAAATAAATCCGTATTTAGATCTACCGACTCAGCCACACAACTGATTTTTAGTTGGGGACAGACAGTAAACCAAAGTGACCAAGCCAACCCTGCAGGCCCCAACGCAATCGACGAGTGAACGATAACCAACTAAAGATCGATATTTTTAATATGAACTATAGCAATCTGTGGTATGGACAGTGCGAACACCCGCGGATCAACGCCAGAAACAACGAGGCCGATTCAAAACAACTTAAAATTTATTATGTGCCTCGTTGCTAAGACGGCTCCAAAGTTACCGTTTACGAATTCCTAAGACAAGAACTGATGTACTTAAGTCCAAATCAGAAGTTAAAAATCTTCTGACTTTGGCGGGGATCGAACCCTGGACCTTCTGCATTGGAAGCAGGTAGGCAACACACACTCAACACATGGCTCGCTAACTCGCCTAACAACGACTTTGGCGTTTTCCTAGTTATGTTTAATTATGTACAGTTATTTATGACTATAGGGAAACGCCAAAGTCGTTGTTAAACGAGTGAGTGAGCCATGTGTTGAATACCCGATTACAATACTTTTCTTCCCCCTACCTTAGGCCTACCTAGCCTATCATAGGCTAGAGAGGCGCATTATGACCTTACAGTTGACGCGCCCGTCCCCGTTTACCAACTAAACTTAAAAAAAACTGTTATTTATACGAATATAATTATCAAACTTAAATGCAAATGTTCCCGGGTACTCACCACATGACTCGCTCACTCGTCTAACTACGACTTTGTCGTTTCCCTAGTCTAGTTGGCTAAGGCGCCCTTGTAGCCGAAATGTGAAAGAAGTGGGTTCAATCTCCTGGTCGGGAAAGATTTTGTAATTTCTACATTATTTCAAAAATAATTAAACATGTTTTGAAATTCATATAACTCAGTGTAGTCCATCATCTGTGGCAATAGGGCCTACTATGGTTAACATAGCCAGTACGAAATACGTGAAAATATTGCAAGGTTTACTCAATCTACGAGCGGAATTTGGGGGTACCTTGACGTGCAACATTCGACAGACCTTGCATGGGCACGGCATTTCACGGCCAGGCGAATAACAAACAAAAAATATCTTTTCAAAATCTAAAACATTGTGTAAATATTTCTAACATGGAGTCATTTCAGTTATTATCTTGTAGGTTTAAATCGCAATGAATCTTGCTGATTTTGTTAGCAGAGTTCTCAATAAACTCGTACCGGATGTCTGTTTAAAATTTCAGCACAATCTGTTCAGCGATTCGGCTGATTTTCAACGTACACACACACACGCACGCACGCAGAAAAACAATAAGGGCCGTTTAAGTCGAATGGAGATCACTCCGTTCGCTACGCTCACTCGTTCAATGAAGACTTAAGATCAGTAGAGAAAAAAACGTATTGTTGTTTACATAAGAATAATAAATCATATAGACATTGGACATGAATGAGCCACGAGAGTGTTTTTTACCACTTGAGTATCACATGCAGCAGTTTCTTTCTGCGTTTAGTCGACTTTATTATTTGTTAGTGATTATATTGGCCTACTTTAATTTAAATATGCATTTCACTTTTAGAACCTTGTAACGACCTTATAAATACTAACTAAAATGGTGGTGGTGGATTGGCCGATTAATCTACAATCACCCTTACAAATCAATTCTTATGACTGTTACAAGGATCAAAACGTGAAATGCTTATTTAAATTAATGTAGGCCGAATAGTAACTAAAGATTAAAATTTAAAGATTAAAGATAAAAAATGCCTCGGGCATGTATGATTCGTGGTATCCAAGGACTCTCATGTGGGTCGATCGATAGTACACAGCCATAATACCCAATAGTATGCTGCGAAATATTTAATTTCAGGTTTATGGGCTTGCTCGGAAAGGATGAGACATTAGAAAAATGGAGAACAAACTACAAGTGCCTTTGATCTTTGGTTTGTGTTTAGCGTATCTGCTTCGCAGGCAAAGAGGTTTTGACCAAAGTATAAGTTTTTAGTAAAATATTTACTAGTGTCCGACAGCCTTTTCTGTTTATAAAAGTTCTCAAATATAAACTAATTTCAGGTTAAACGCAAAGAATTGCTGTCTGATTTTGATAAGTCTCAAGGCATTAGCTCAGTGGTCAATCATGTCAGATAATACAACTTCATGTAATTATTTAGATGTGGCGTATTGGACCTTAGCTAGAATAGAGAAGACATTAAAAAAAGAAAAAGAAAGTGTGGCTTACATGAGGGTTGTTAGCGTATCTGCTTCCAATGCAGAAGGTCCAGGGTTTGATTCCCGTCAAAGTCAGAAGTTTTTTAACTTCTGATTTGGACTTAAGTCCATCAGTTCAGTTCGTGTCTTATGTTCTCCAACTTAATATTTCTTGTAGGTTTAAATCGCAAAGGATTTTTCTGATTTTGATAGCAGTTCTCAGTTACCTGGTCACGGATGTATGTTTACAACTTCAGCTCAATCTATTTAACCGTTCGGCCGTATGGAACCGGACAGACAGACAGACAGACAGATGGACATTTAACATCCAGACAAACTAATCACAACAAAGGCTCGTTTGAGTTGAATTGTTCCTCAGTCGCTCCGCTCCCTCGTCTACTATTATTATTATTGATTCATCAATTGTCGTAAAAGTTTGCCCCGACTGGAGTTCGAACCCAGAACCTCCGGCTTCACGTATACCATAGCCATTCCAATTGAGCTACCGGGACCACAGAACAAACCTTTACTAAAGTGCTATTTGTTGTGACTGTTGACTTCCATGACATAAATCCAACAGAAGACTGCAATGTAGCTGTCAAATCTGAAAGATCACATGGATAAATTCAATCACGTCTCATCTCCAATGAGTTGGGTAGTATGAATATAAGGTTTTTAAGCATAAGGACGCTTTAAGGACATAGTTATTGATTCATAGCAATTGTCGTAAAGTTTGCTCCGACTGGGCCAACTCAAGGGAGATGAAATGTGACTGGATTTATCCATGTATCTTTCAGATTTGACAGCTACATTGCAGTCTTCTGTTGCATTTATTTATGTCATGGAAGTCAACAGTCACAACAAATAGCACTTTAGTTAAGGTTTGTTCTATATTCCCGGTAGCTCAATTGGTAGAGCTATGGCACGTTAAGCCGAAAGTTCTGGGTTCGAACCCCAGTCGGGACAAACTTTTACGACAATTGCTATGAAACAATAATATGTCCGCACTCTACCGGGCAAACGGCATTTATGCGATCATGATGAAAATTGGAGGGGACCTTCGATATCTCTAAACTTAGACCTGCCACGTTTTTGGGTACAATCGAAGAAATATTTCTCATTAATATCGTATTTTTACGATTTTTTTTCGATTTTTAGTGCGATATTTTCGTGACATTTGGGCCGATTCTGACCAAACGGGTGGGGCTACAACGTTCATATTTTACATGTGCATTAAGGTAATGGTGATGAATTGCTTTTTGAAAGAAAAAATTGAAAAAGTTGCCAGAATCCATAGAATTATGGTTTTAATATGAGGTTTTTGAGGTTTTTTAATAACATTTAACAAGTAACAATAGAAACTTGACAACAATCACCTACAATACATTCAAAAAGCACTTGCAAAGGAACAGTGATCCTACGCAAACTAAAAACTTACAAAAACGCTCATCCATCAACGTGACTAATAAAAGCGTTCGCGAAGCGGCTTAGTGATAATAATTGGATGAGCGAAGCGAAGACTTCAATTTCACTGACCCCCAAAGAAATTTGCTCCGTTGTTTTTTTTTTTGTATTTTTGTCTGTTTGTTTGCTCTCTACCGGGCAAACGGCACATGCGATCTTGATGAAAACTGGAGTGGACCTTCTAAATCTCTGAACTTAGACCTGCCACGTTTTTGGGTACAATCGAAGAAATATTTCTCATAAATGTCGTACTTTTATGATTTTTTTCACTTTTTCGTGCGATATTTTCGTGACATTTGGGTCGATTCTGACCAAACGGGTGGGGCTAGAACCTTCATATTTCACATGGACATTAAGGTGATGGTGATGTATTGCTTTTTGAAAGAAAAAAAATGAAAAAATGAGCCAGAATTCATATAAATAAAGGTTTTAATATAGGTTTTTAAAAGTATATAATAACAATTATCATGCAACAATAGAAACTTGACAACAATCACCTACAATGCGTTCAACAAGCACTTGATAAGTAAAGAGATCCCACGCAAACTAAAAACTTACAAAGATGCTCATCCATCAACGCGACTAAAAAAAGCGTTTGCGAAGCTTCCTAGTACTAGTAACAATGCATATATTGCACGTTGTTGTGTCCGAGACAATCAATCCGATAAGTTGATTTGTTATTGAATGTTTCTCGCCTAGATATATCATCAGTCACCGTTATAGATGGGACTGTGAGGGGTTGTCTGTACTTCCGACAGACCGGATCTATACTCGTCACAGCCCCAGTGACATTCTGGCTCGAGTCAAGAGATTTGGGCACTCGACAGGTAGGCACAGGTACCCGAGTCCAACAGAGATGAGTGACTCAAAGCTTGCACTCGAGGCTCTGATTCAGGTGGTTTCTGGTCAATCCCGGCGACCACTTCCTGATTACTGATCTTTATTTTACAGGTATCACGGCGAACACTTCACTTGGATTGATTCCAACTAAATACCCAATGGACATTGTCTCGTTGCTAACATAGCACGGCTTGGGAACCCGAGGGGCAGAATGGCAGCCCTGATGGGCACACTCGTGCACGGAAGACAGCAATTATGTAGCCTTGTGTGCCTGTATCGTAGTGAATGGATTTACTTAAAATTTAGTTTGGTGTGTGCAAAAGTAAGTGAGATTAAAAATATCACACAATAAAAACATTTTTAAAAATGACTAAATTTATTGAACGAGTGAGCGTAGCGAACGGAGTGATCTCCATTCGACTTAAACGGCCCTTATTGTTTTTCTGCGTGCGTGCGTGTGTGTGTGTACGTTGAAAATCAGCCGAATCGCTGAACAGATTGCGCTGAAATTTTAAACAGACATCCGGTACGAGTTTATTGAGAACTGCTAACAAAATCAGCAAGATTCATTGCGATTTAAACCTACAAGAAATAATAAACTGAAAAATAGACTTCCAATGTTTAGAAATTATTTTAACGACAATGTTTTAGATTTTGAAAAGATATTTTTTGTTTGTTATTCGCCTGGCCGTGAAATGCCGTGCCCATGCAAGGTCTGTCGAATGTTGCACGTCAAGGTACCCCCAAATTCCGCTCGTAGATTGAGTAAACCTTGCAATATTTTCACGTTTTTCGTACTGGCTATGTTTACCATAGTAGGCCCTATTGCCACAGATGATGGACTACACTGCGTTATATATGCATTTCAAAACATGTTTAATTATTTTTGAAATACAATCTAAAAATTACAAAATCTTTCCCGACCAGAGGATTGAACTCACTTCTTTCACATTTCGGCTACAAGGACGCCTTAGCCAACTAGACTAGGGAAACGCCAAAGTCGTAGTTAGACGAGTGAGCGAGTCATGTGGTGAGTACCTGGGAACATTTGCATTTAAGTTTGATAATTATATTCGTATAAATTATAGTTTTTTAAAGTTTAGTTGGTATACGGGGACGGGCGCGTCAACTGTAAGGTCATAATGCGCCTTTCTAGCCTATGATAGGCCATAGGTTGGCCTAAGGTCGGGGGAAGAAAAGTAATGTAATCGGGTACTCAACACATGGCTTACTCACTCGTTTAACAACGACTTTGGCGTTTCCTAGTGTACAAAAATGTCTCTAAAACATTCAATTTCAACCCCCTTTAAAGTGAATATTAGTATATTTAACCATTCACACTTATATAACTTAGTATATTTTATATTAGGCTATACGTCCTAAATTACAATCCTCGAGTTATTTTGCTCGCTCTATCTTTGAGGAATCGCCAGTACTTCGAATGTCTTAACTTCATACGCCCAATATCCAAGACGAGTTCCTTAGGAGATAATAAGTTTTCTCATTACAGGTACTTTATATTTGTGTGGTGTATAAAATAATCACCGTACTCGAAGCCAGCCAAGAGCCCGCGTGTTCTGTCCTAGCATGCACATGGCGTACGAGGGCGGCGTCCACATAACATAATAATCAACAGATTAGTTCCTGGACGAGGAATTTCACATTAGTAGAGAAATCTATTTTATTCGTCCTTCATTGCGATGTCTTCAATTTTATGAAACGTTTCTTTTATAATATATTTTTTGTATATTTTTGTTATAGATGATTTTAATTCAGTGCACATATAAAAAAACTACAAATTCACAATGTAAAAATCCGTTTTCGGTGTATAGATTTTTGGATCAATAAAATTTCAAATTCTGAATTATTATGTGCCTTAGAGGTTTTGTCAGACGGTCGGGTTCGGCTACGGCTAGTATAAGCTGCTTTGAGTTTTCGGGTCGGCTCGAGAAAAGAAGGCCATTATAATACTGCATGAAAAATTGATAATGAAGTTTATACTGGTGAAGAATCTTACATTACAAAGTTCTCCCAATTAATTTTCCATTGTCTGGATTTTCATTGCATATCATTTTGTACAGAAAATATAAATTAAGAATTGTCTGGACCGGCACCTCCACCATCCCCTGAATAATACATGTCAATTGTTTGCCGAAAATCGCGAGTATGTTTCTTAACTTATATTTATTTCTCTTACGTATATGTATGTATTATTGTATATTATTATATTATGTACGTATTATGTATATTTGAATTTATCTCCTCGCTACAATGCTCATGATGTTAATCTTTGAATTGTTAACTGTACTGTAATGATGTTATATTGTAAACATACAGGAATAAAATGAATTAAAATTGAAATTGAAATTGAATTGAAATATTTTGTATTATATGTTTGAGTATTGTTATTACTTTGTTGCTGTTTGTTGCTAGACAAGACATGACTAATCTTTGCTGCTATGTATTATGTTAATATTATGAATTTTGTCCAATATGTGTACAATGTACGTGTCAGTGGTCTAAAAAAATAAAATAAAATAAACTACCGGTTGGCCCCCAAATATCCGACCCGAAATCTTGGGTACCCGCACGTACAGCACTGTATGTAAGTATAGGCAGGAGGGCCACCATAGTTGTATGAGTTCTTGTTCTGGTTAGTTTGATAACGTCCGCCAGGATCTCATAACAGTGCAATAAACACAAGTCGACATAACCTAGAACGGTAACGATGTTTCGCAACTCCCCAATATAGTTTATCCTCTCACTCCTACCGAGAAATATCGATCTTTACACATTCACTTATTTTATTGATAAATCGTGTTCATATATTTAAAAAGTTACTATCTCTTCTGTGGCTACTAATTAACATACATATCCCTATAACTAACCAAACCAGAAACCATGCCTAACTAATCTTTTGTTGAAACATAAAAGTATTCTCAATGGATATCATTTAGGGTTCGGTGGGAAAGTATCAAGACCGGTTATATATTATATTTATAACTTATTTTACATGACAATCGAGTGGAAGAAAATGACCCATAGGCCGAGAAGATTTGCATGAAAATGTAACTCCTCCATCTTTTTGCATGTCCTTACAACCCCATTGAATGATGCAGTGCAATCGCATGTTTAGTTTAGTGCTGGCCCTTTGCTTTGAGAGAGTTCGCACTGTTGGGTAATACCCAGCCCTGCCTTCTTATTAACATGTGAGCATGATGTAGGATGTCGTTGAGAAAACATCGAACTGGGGCAGGGTACGAGAACACGAGAGGGTTCATTGATTGATTGATTGATTGAGGTCTTCTTTCGGGTGGTAAACTCATCATTCAAATCAAATCTATAGTTCACAATGGGATAATCAATACATTTTGCTGTGCATTTTTATGTTTCACTACAGCTATGACAATTGAACAGGTAGGTCAAAACGAAGTGTTTATACATAAGGGAATAGAGACTTGCTGTGAAACATGTTATTAAATAAGATATATATTTTTTTGTATATATAAAGCCTAATCACCCATACCATATATCACAATGCAGCGCCTCTAGAAGTAGGAGTAGGCACTACAACAACTCAATAAAAATATACACACAAATTATAATGAATCTGTATTTCGTCCAGACATATTATTATTCGCAATTCAAATCTGCAGAAACATTAAGTAGGGTAAGTATATTCTTACTGTAATTCACATTTTAAAAAAATCAAACTTGTTATGTCCATCATAATGGTCGCGTGGTCTGAACGAGATCCCTGGTGAGGTTGGATTTGTGTTTAGCGATTAGCTTATTATTTATTTATTTACTATGATTTTATGATTTGAGTCATTATATTGCTCTGAAACTCCGTGACGATAAGCTGAGTTCCAGAATTCATCTCGTGAGTAATCCCGGATACCCTACTGTGACGTCAGGATACGTTGGATGTCAGAAAAATATTGGGACAGTTGGATTACAACTATGGCGGCAAATACAAATCAGCTGTAGGCATGTGTATGCACATTGAGCAAATGGTGATCATTCTAGACCAATAAATGTCAGCTTTCAGTCCGAAACTGACATACAAATAAGTATGATCTAATGTCTGTGGTAAATAGATACTGAACTAAGGCCAAAGATTGAAAACTATTGATGAATAAACAGCAACTAAAATAGCAAACGCGCTTGTATATCCATGACTGGCTATTCAGAGGTGTATGCTTAGACCTAGGCTAGGCCTAGGACCTAACCGAATAGTGTTCTTTGCCGTTCTTGGTCTCATTACTTGGTCTTGTTCTTATTCTTGGTCTGATTCCTGGTCTTGTTACTAGATTGCTTCATGCATTTTATCTTTAATTTATTTATGTAATTTATCGGACGTATCGTAAACAGCCGCCATGTTCTAGTACTAAGAACAAGATCAGGTGTCCTTTTCCGATTCTTGTTCTCATTCCCAGATTTCGGCGAGTCTCGATCGTGCGCTCGACTATTCGGATGCTACTAGCTACGTCATGGATATCATGACGCCTGACGGTGACGTAAAACGAGAATAAGACCAGGGAATGAACGCGTTTTGGCACTATTCGGATAGCTCCCTAGTCTCTTCGCTCGATCCTCCTGCTCGAGTGGATCGTGCTGTAGGCCTAGCTAGCTCTTTATCTTGTTATCCCTTAATAAATTGAAAGCAAATTCTGGATCTGGAAATAAATCAGGCTAAAATAAGTAATTGTATCAAGTTTGGTGCTAGGAACTAGGCTAGGCCTACACGTAAAAGCTTTCAACCCAAATGGGTAGACATAACCTAAAAAGTAAAAACCGGATCACACCCTTGACCGAGGAGTAGGCTAGGCCTAGGTCTAATTTCTATTCAAACTTGTTGAAGTATAATTAGTTACTCAGCATTTTGCATTATTGTGGCCGTATCATGTGACACGGATAACGTGTAAGTGATGCCTTCAAATTCGAGCATAATAATATCCAATATATATCACTCACTTCGATTTTCCCGCTAAAACAAGGAATCTAATCCCAGTCATCTCCTTGCGGGTCGGATGAGTCGGATGAGGGTTGGATTTGTTTTGACTTATTTCCGGGACACTTGGATTGCAATCTGAGATGAACTTTGGAACACTTGGCTGACTCGGATTAGTAATCGGATGAGTTCTGGAACTCAGCTATAGTATACCACTATAGTCTCTGGCACAGTGCGATACATCGGTAAATATTATACTTTCTACGCAACGCTCCTCCACTATTCTACTTGACAGCACCGAGTCCCTAGGGGTCACGAAAAGGTCCCACTGCCTTCGGGTATTACCTTTGTTTGGCTTTAAAGCCTTCTCGTTTATCAACATTCATTTTATATTTCACGTCCTAGCAATTTCCCATTATTCATTATCCTATTCGGTTTTTGTCTCCGCTCCCTCTTCCTTCCTTAGTTCCGGTTTTGTGCTTCTCTCGTCTCGTCCGTCCGTCTCCGACTTGTCGGCTGTTCCTCTCTCCTCCTCCGTGCTCAGCTGCCCTGGGTTCCCACACAACCTGCGCCCCCCATCATCCTCCTTCTCCTCCCTCTTCTTGGGCCTGGATCCACGCACCCTTCCTAGGCAGGTGAGGCGGAGTTACGTCAGCGTCATTCCCACGATTGCGCTGCTGCTAGCTCGAGGAACAATGCCCGGCGACAATGCAAGTGGCGAGTGTGTTGTAATGCAAGATGGCCATAGATGAAAGGAAAGTCTCAAAAGCGTTTTGCCTATTAATTCTTAGCGTGGGATAAGTTGTAATTCTGAACCTGCCAATTCTTTCCCCCTACGACATTTTCTTTGTCACGACACAACTAAACATAAATATGCCCTCCGCCAGGACAATGATTGCTAGATTTCTACGACGTCACCAGAATGACGTAGGCTATCAGATCAGACTCCTCACATGAAGCTATTAGCCCACCCTTCTGATGATAGGACGCGCAGGGGAATAACACTAACGTCTTTATTAAAATCTGATATGGCTGGCTGGCACAACGCAATCAAGTATCAGTCAATTTATTAAATCTATTACATACGTATTTGTTTAAGATTTTTGTTATAAATAAATATAAGGATGTTGAAAGTGGTCACAAGCGTGAAATAAAGTATTTTATTCTTAGATTGTATCTAGACCTATATAATAAAATGGTAAATCGCTACAATTATATTTCTTATATGTAGATTGAATATTAGTATCTTCCCGTATCTGCTACTTTGATACGTGCTTCTAATCGTTCTACTAATAGAACTTGTTTTTCCTCAATTCATCCATGTCCATCATCAACCCATCATCCATCATGAAATATTGTACGTCTTTTATTTTCTTAATTTTTTTATTATCTTAAACAAATCATTCTTGATTCTTCGCATCCAGGAATCACAGATTCCATATTTTTACTTCCAAGTCTGAAATCTACTAGGAAAACGCTTAAGTCCCACCGCGTTGTTGGATGAGCGTAATTGGTGCATTGAGCTGCCATGTGTTATGCGAATTTTCTGTTGTTCTGTGGAAAAATCATTATTAAGTTGAAATGTTTTTTAAATTAAATTAAATTAAATTAAAAATTAAAATTGCGATTTTTATAAGAAATAATTTCTCGATTGCGCTCAATTAATCATAATTTCTCGATTGCGTCGTAAAATTGCGATTTTTATAGAAATAATTTCTCGATTGCGCTCAAATTTAACACGAATATATAAATTCATAAAATTAATGTTTTGCGAAAAAATTATTACAATCGGATAAATCATGTAGGTAAGACAAAGAATTGTTTAAAAAAAGAAAAAACCCGTAAAATATCGATTTTTATGATAAATATTTTTTCAATTGCGCTCAAATTTCACAAGAACATCTTAATTCATAAAATAAAGGTTCTGTGCAAAAATCATTAAAATCGGATAAAGCATGTAGGTGTTATAAGTCGAAGAAATTTTTTAAATCGAAAAAAATCGTAAAATTGCGATTTGCGAATTGCGAGATTTCGAAGGTCTTCATAAAATTTCATCGCAATCGGAGTATCGGTTTAGCCGGAATCGTGTGGACAAACAGACAAAAATACAAAAAAAAAGAAAAAAAAGAAAAAAAACATTCCTGATTTTTTTCTCCAGTGTAGTAGAATGGAATCTTCGCTTCGCTCGCTACGCTCATCCAATTAAGAGGAGTTAGTAGACATTTTAAGCTATTAATTCCGGTTTAAGCTAATTCAACCAAATAATAGATAAATCAGATGCATTTATAATATTTAATATAATTATTACATCAGTAATTAAACTAGCGTAGTGAGCGAAATGAAGACATAAACAATTTGGTTATCGGCACACCGATGTTAGATTTTGTTATTTGTGCACAAGATTCAGGGCAAACAGCTACTCCTATCATAGCAACATTTTCAGGAAACCTTCTTTATCTCTAAACATTGGACCTAACACGTTTCTAAATGCGAACAGAAAACTAATTTTAGTTAATATCGCACTTCTGCATATTTTTCAAATTCACTGGATTTTTGTTCGCACTCTACCAGTTACACGACTATATGATAGACCTGCAGCATTTTGAATGAAATTAAAGAAACATTTTTCTTAATTTTATTTTACTTATAAAACGGATTGACAAACGAAGAGAAAGGATTCACATTTTTCTTTTACAATTATTAAGATCAGTGTTTTAAACAATTTTATGTAATTATACGTCGCAACTCGCAACTTTAGTCAATAACATAAATACTATTAAGTTACTTCTCCTCTATTAGGATCGTGAACGCGCCGTTAATTTCTGTACAACCTTTTCTTTGGCGGGTCCAGCCACAACGTTAATAAGCATTCTAAATAACAATCGTATTATTAGCAAAAAAAGTAAATTGGTTTGGAAGTGATTCCTAGGTATAAAAACAATAATATCAGAGTTGTATTTAATTGATTTATTCATTTCCTTACGCAAGCGTTTCTGATCATATTACACCCATATTACCGTTGTCGGGTTTATAATATCGTTTCCAAAGATTGCTTTCAGTGATAAAGCATTGGTGGTCTTCGAATACGAATAAGATAAATCGATGTTAGAAAGATCTTTAAAAAACTGGCTCCGAGAGTGTTTTTCTTTCATTAGAGAAATGCCAGAAGAAAAACAAGTTAATTCATTTTAGTTGTGTGAGGTGGGAGGGCAAGAGTAATACGCTAGTGTTGTTCGGTGGCCGCTTACTACTAGTCCAATCAGTGCGGGGATATATTCGATTTATTAATGATATTGATTGATTATCAATGAATCATTTCGAAATTATACTTTCAGAACCGGACTTCAGCTTATTAATGGGTGGATCGAGTAAGTGGATCAATCGATATTATACGCAGCTTAAATAAAAAAATAAAAAAAAACATTAAGCCTACATTTTGAAATCATCCACATTATGTATTCATTCATAGGAAAAGCAGTAAAATAAAATGTTTGATCTTAACGATATGATAAAAGTGTAGGAAGCAAACATGAGGTCCATACGCATACACGTGCTATGTTTAAAAACATCAATATACCTACAGGCCTTAATTATTAAAAACTACATGTAGGTTTATATCCATTTGATTTAAAAAAATGTAATTATTCTGTATTGCACCACAAGAGTAAAAGTCATCATGAAAATAATTTTAAATTATAACATTGCTTAGTGCATTATTTCATTTCTTTCCTTCAAAAAAATCTAGTTCAAAATTTCCCGAACTGTGATTCGCAATTTAAAATTAATATTATTATTATGACGAATTTTGCCGATGATTCGCTGATTCGCTGTAAAATATCGAGAAAATATGCGAAATACAGTTGGTTATAAATTCTCATCAATTAATCAATTATATTTAACTTCACAAGTGCATGTTAATTTTGTTGTTTCAACATTCTATATTCTTTGCATACAGCTAAACCGCGTTGAAATCTGAAATTGAATGTAACTGCACCTGTTCCTATTCGATACCAACTAACACCTATCTGGCGTATCAATCATCTTTCTCAACGATGCTCTAACGGCGTCGTTAGTTATTAGTTATTACCATTCAAGAATTAATTTCTTGGCGATTTCTAGAAAACGCGAGGGCGTAATTTACAAGCCAGCGAAGGTAATTTATTTGTGGAATGTTATTGTCTAGTCTAATCGACGGCATGCGTCTTGGCACATGACGTGTGGTATACAGCCCACAGCACACAACACACACATCAGATCAAAAAATACCTCCATAAAATTATAATTTTGTTCTAGCTAGATTATTCTCATTGCCCCCAGTACCCTTCAAATTACCCGACAATCTGTTGGTTACTATTGTTTCTCCTCTGGAAGCGACTTAAACATGAGTTTATCCCCGAAAGACATTCAAGAGGATGTTGATTAATATTGTAAACGTAATATCGCTGCAGCTTTGTGCTGGGTATGTAATTTCCTCCCGAAGTAGCCGAGTTAAACACCAGTAATAAAACTTGTCAGGCGGTGCTGTTGTTCGCGTGACTCGGCCGTATCATGCAACATGAAATGCCCATCTGTTAAGTCAGCCTTCGGTCCACCCACTAGCCCAGCCGCTCAAGAGCCCTGCACATCACTTCTTGCAAGGAGACAAAGGCCCAACAAAAAACATGAATATATTTACTTCGCTTTGGAGATGTTCAAGACGTGATTGCAGATTTTAAAATAATTGGTACTTTGGGTAAAGATAGATTCAAACATCTGAGCAGGTTTATTCCAGAGGATACCCTGTGTTTTACTGCGTCAGCTTCTGAAAACAACACTGGAAGTGTAGAACCCACATTTATAATATCCTTCTCATTTTAATGTAAGATTAAAAAAATTAGTAGTAACACCTTCAAGAATTAGTTGAGTAATTCAAATTAGCGCTTTTCCTGCCGCCTGATACCATCGAAACCATTTTAGAAGTAGCTCAAAACCTAGTATTATTCTAAATGCTAAAACATAAATTGTCTGTTGAGTTTGATTACTCATCGCAACAGAGTAGAACAGGAGATCGATAAGAAATATCGTACACAAATAAATCGCAAAGCTAATTGTTATTGTTTCTCCCTTGTCCTAGCCTATGGTGGAGGTGCCGGGTATATGAACTTTCAAACTGTCTTGGGGGACTAGAAAACCCTTCCTTACCCACCCCAGGGCACCTAAAACATTCTGTATCATCCTTGTTCAGGGGAATGTCAACAAAAACCGCTTGACAATCGGAGGTGTGACGTGACACACTCACGGACGGACAGTTTGTAGCGTATCCTGATTGAAGCATCTATTGTAGAAAACGATGATATAACGCGTTTACTCCTGGACTTCTTCGCGGTCCGCTCCCAGGCAGGCTTGTTCGCGCGCCCGCTACTTCCTCGCCTCTCGCTAGCGGTCCTCCCACATCTCCACACACTTGTTGCTGGTGGCCTTGCTTATCACGAGGACCTGCTCCACCTACTCCACCTGCCAGTGGCTCCGATCCATCAGCACCCGTCCTATCAGCTGACCGACGCCCGCCACTGTGCATCATAGTACTTGAACTAATTGGGCCGCGTAGGCGAGAATACGACTTTAAACCCATTTCTATCGCCTAGGAAAGTATTTTATTCACTTAAACCACAACATTTACTTTCAATATATCTTGAAGAGCGAGAGTATACTACAATCAATCTGCCACAAACTGTTCATGAATTTGATAGTTTTGATGAAAATATGTTTAGATCTCAAAATCTTCCAACCAATTATTCCCAATTTGACAAATCGTGTGTATAATATGGGGGAAACATCAGGGCATTAAACAATAAACGGAAAAAGTATATTAGCTGTTGTATTATTTGTTATCTAAAACAAAACTTGAAAAATTGTTGAGTTATAACGACCGTTACAAATCTGCCCCGACTGTGATCGATTCCTGGGTTGTATAACAGGGGGGGGGGGTCACCCCCACCACCTCTAGAAATGTATGATCCCAAATATTTCACCCCGTTTGTATGACGATCCCATTTAATAATTTTAAGCCAGAGATGAAGAATTTGTCCCGTTGGGGGAAATGAACTTTTCGACAATAGTTAAACATCAGAGTCACTAGTGAATCCTACGTAAACTTCTCTGCCGAGAATAAACTTCACTGCCATCTAGATTCAAACCCGAGGGGACTTAAATCTCTCTCCGCTAACAGTACTACAAACAACAAGGCGGTGAATTCTTTCGCAGCCCACTCGATCGCAAATCAACAAACTGGTCAAGCGTCGTCCCTAATGCGGTCCAAGACTCCAAGTATGGTGTTTCCCTAATTATGCATCGTGGTCTCTCGTCGTAAGATGTTCGGCATTGTGGGCGAGCTAACTCCATTCACTCATATGTCTCGCATTGAGATTGTGAGTACTTCACTATCTGAGTACATCGAGGAATAATAGGGATCGAGGAATAATAGGGGTACATTTAGTGTCGAATGAAAGACAATCAGACAGCTCATGTATATTTCCCAGGCAAGATATTGCCCAACAGAGAGAGTGAAACTACTTACGATGATCATTTTGGTTGGTTTTCAAATTTCTCAGTCAATTTTAGTCGCATCTATTTGTGATTTTATATAATTGTGTTAACATTTGTTGTGACGGCATAGCACTTTTTCATTCATTGATTATAGAAAATAAACAAAAAGAAATTCAAATTTCTAGAATTTTGAATCTGTCAAAATGGTCAAAAACACCCAAATATAACTACGCATTCTCTGATTGATTTATGATAAATATTAAAAATCTGATATGATAGGGGCGTACAGATGTTCTTTATTATCAAGTATGCCAAGTTGTATTACGGTGTAATGATTTTAGGCTGCAGCACAAGGATCGCGCCAAACATCAAATCACGATGGCTTTACGTTAAAAAATGTCCCTATAGTTTATTCTTGCGAATACACATGAACTTCCAAAATTTGTGGGGCCTTGGCAGTCAAGTACATGAAACATTCCACATCCGCACTTGAAAACTATACATGTATAATTGTGATCATTAGAGAATATATTTTTGTAATACGAAATAAATATAATCTGCATTTAAATCAAACAAGAAGAAGAGAAGTATTTGTGTGGAATGAAGTTGAACAAAAATGTGGGCTCTTTTGCACGAAAAAATTGGAAGCGGAGACATTGTAACAAATAGTCCGTTTAACTAAGAGTTTAACTAAGAAGCCTCGGCTTGAGAAAGAGTCAGGTAGTGTGACTCGAAAATTCGCATTTGTTGTGTAGCAAGTGACCTTGGTTAAATGATTTAAGTGTGTTTATTTCGTTCTAAAAAATATAAATTATCAAATGCTGTTACTCTTCTAATTTGCTAGAACGAGTTGCGTGTGCATCACTCGACAATATTACGTAAAGTGTCTCGTTCTAAGTAATTTCTGTTGTCTGTAGTTTATTTTAGAACGTACAATCGTTGAGGGAGTATTCCTCAACAGGTTGGCGAAACTGCAAGTAATAACATCATGAGCCGTGGTTGTAGAATTATTGTCGCAATTTTGTAATAAATATTTAATAATTATCTCATAAAATAATTTCATGAGCACTCAAGGTTTATTACCAAAGAGTTGGTATTTCCTCTGTACTGTTAACGTGCACAGTGCCGGACATATCCCCATAACTTGGCGCTGCCCCAGGGTTTATTACATTTGTACGCAGCCTTCTCAGTTGATTCCGAGCAATATCAAGTTTCATTTCCAGAACCTATAACAAGGATTCTATAAATGTAACATGAGCTACAGAGAGACATAAGAGGAGAGACAATGTGACAGCGAGAGAGAGAGAGAGAGAGAGAGAGGGAGAGAGAGAAGAAAGAGAGAGAGAGAGAGAGAGAGAGAGAATACACCTTGACGTTCCCTTCTGTAATCCTCCTACGCATGCCGAGGCTACACACACCTATAGAGAAACATGTGTCGGTTGACTTCTTTCTGAACGTCACTTAGACCTGGTGATGCACACTGCACAGCGAGCAAACCCATGCTCGTCTACAGTTGGCATTATGCACATTGCGTTGTTGTTTAATAATGAACAGGTAGCTACAGAACTAGGGTTTTTAGGTACAACTTAGGTACACTACCTGGGTACCGACGGTGATGAAATCGATGTAGGCATTTCAGGAGGCGGTCGTAGACGATAATAGACACCGGAAATCCTGACTGAAGCTTTGGCAATGTTTTCCTCTGTCATTCTCGCATTAATTTTTATAATGTTACATGTTCAAATGTTGTTTGTGAGAATAATGCAAATATTAATAAATTAATTAATAAATAAACATTACCACCCTTAGACACTAATCCCCAAAAATTCAAAATCCCTTGTGTTGGCTAGCTGAAGAGTCACACCAAGCCACACTGCGTAAACTGGTGTGTGTGACACTCTACAGTGGGATTAAACTTGTTCGAGTTCTGTAAGGATTATGAGGAACATTCTTTATTTACATATTTTGTTCCCCAATATATACTTCATTTCATGTACAAATAAAAAACATATGCACAGTTTTTTTCAATTCACAGAGTTGGACACTATTTGCGTCAGAGCTAAAAAGCTATACGCAATAAATGAATAACGATTCAAAATACGTTCATAGATTTGAAAAAAAAAGGTTCGATAAGTAAGACTACTGCACTTTTTATAACTGATATTTCCTAAAGAGATCATCAACAAGGTCAGTAATTTACTAATGAACGGGTGCAGCTGGTAGAAAATCACCTACTATCCTGACATAAATATATTGATCACATCCTTATCACCAACTCAAACATACATTTCTCTCCCGATGTTTTGGATGTGCACCTAGTAATTGCCCTGGCGGACGGCCCGCGCACTAATAATCATAGCTGAATGAAGGAAAGCCATCCATTGAAGAGGAGTTTTACAGCAGCTTCCTTCACGTTTCGCCACCGGGTTTTCGTGGGTTCGTTTTGGCATCTAATTATATTGAATCTCTTCTAGACGAGGCGTCGCGGAGAGCACGTAGCAAGACCGGTGTGTGTGTAAATCATGTTAGGACGGACGGTATAATAGTACGCGGGGGGAGGGACAGCACACCGGCAATTAACACCGACATGTATCATCATTTGGTTGCCATTCGAGTGGGCTTGGAACCGAAGAAATATTTATATTCTGTTCAGAGTAAGATTCTATAAATTATGGCCAGAGACAAGTTATTGATTCGTATCAAGTAACAACACCCGCAATAAGAGATGTACATTTTTATTTTAAAATAAAACGTAGGACGCAAGGTAAATATACACGTTTTAACAGTAGCTCTTTTCAAGTCAGGGACAAGTATAAGAAATAATAATTATAAATCCTGGCATTAAAATATAGTATACACTTTACGCGCAAGTTGAAGGAACTGCTATGGTTGACATGAATTACATACCAATTGTATTTAAAGTACTTGATTAAACGTCATAAATCAAACGTTCAATATTTTTTTTAGTACCCACTTATTGAAAACTCTAAAAATGCATCCGTTTATCAACAACCGGTTTTGAAAACACTCAATCTTCAATACAAAGCGAAACAAACTAATACAATTACAAAGCTATACATTACTGCAATACAATAAAACTACTTTATGAGCATACCTTTGTTGTTGCTTCATCGCAATACTTCTTCAATTCATATGCGTATAGTAAAGGTATAATACATCCAAGCTAGCGCGAATTAGTTAGAGTAGTATTATAATATTAAAAGTTCCCGAGTGTTTATATCTGTAATTATGCATATCCACCATCCTACGCAGCGGCTGCTCGGGACACACAGTAGTATACAGTCGGCAAAGGAGAACTAAATAATTCATTATTTCTAAGCTTCAGGCGTATGCAGTGTGAAATTAGGTACAGTAGTGACAAGCAATTCATTCGCCGTAGCACCTATAGTGTATAGTTCTCCACCCATGCAGCTTCAATTAATTGGCGAACTTTACAAAGTATAAAATAACAATTACTCATCCACACACTCTTAGCATCTTAATTAAAGTGCGGTGACCACTATGTATAATTCATGCTTTAGTTCGAAGCTGAATTACTTTATGCTAATAATTTTGCAGGTTTAAGACATCTTGACTTAACTCTCAGTGTTGTTCAAGTTACTTAAGGAAAAAACGTGCTACAGCTAGTCGACTTTACTAGGCCCTATAACGCAAAGATATATATTTATGTCATTTTGTAAGAAGAAATCTATTAAACTTGTTCCTCATAGGGATAATCCCTTCAACTCTTACCACCACTAGTTATGATCATTTGATTATCAACAACGTAGGGGAGAGGGCACGAAGCTGCTCAATCAACAGATCGTCGACGCAGGGATTAGATAACATTATAATATAAATGATCGTAGCTTCTTCTCGCATTCAGTGATGGCAGAGTTGACAAAGAAGTTTCCCCGTCGCCAAACTTCTTTATCGACATGGTGGAGGTGCCGGGTCATGAAGTTCACAGTTCCTTGGGGGATCCACTTCCCCCTATCCCCGTGTTCGATAAAGAAGTTTCCCCGCGCGAAACTTCATTATTGACTCTGGAAATGGTGGAGGTGCCGGGTCATGACATTTCACAGTTCCTTGGGGGATCCACTTCTCCTTTCCCTCGTTGTAACCAAAACCAATGTATGCCATCCTTGTTGAAGGGTCATGCCAACAAAAAAATGATAAACGTGACACACACACCTACGGACGGCCACTGCTATAAAAGCCAGATTTTACGAATCAGTTCCTAGAATTAGCTATTTGCCACTGTAACAAACAAGTATTAAAAAGTAGCGCAATACTTGTATCAAAGATTGAAGACGTCTGTACAATCTTTGCATGTACCTTACGACGCTGTGAACTCGTAGAGACACGTCTATAATGCCGAGAGGATGGTAATGCTTATTGCTTAGGTACGACACAATAAGTAATGTTTTCTCGTTTTCTTGTGATAATCGTCGGCCGACAACGATAAATACACGCGTGACATTCATAGCCCAATGCGTGGTTTCCCGAACGCACCTTCCCCCTCGTTAACGGCTGATTGCCAACGTCTTAATACGGCTACTTTATCGCTCGAAGAAAAAGCAATCAAATGGATAAATTATTTTATGGCATCATTTTACTTCCTTATATGCAAACAAAAGGCAAGCCTTGATTAAAATAATGATTAAAATGCTAATGAGCTTCATCTAAATTGTTATGTTTTAGTCATCAAAGTAAAATTCAAGAGTTTCAGAATTGGGTATGATAATTTAATGCTTATACCTGGGCAGTTTCTTTGAAAGGGTTGACACAAATTGATAGTGCAAATGTAGAGGTTATAATGCTGCTAGATATTGTCACGTGAGCAAAGAGAGGGATACAGTGAAAAGATGATATCGAAGTAGTGGGGTGTATTTCTCTAAAAATGACCGTTTAGCAGGTGCGAGCCACTACATACAGGATTGCATCTCATGTGAATGTAGGTTGAATAAATTGGTATTACAATCATCGTCTACACATGAGGCACTCAGAAGCTAACTAATTGATGACCAGCTGGAAACAAGATAATCCATTTTATTATGTACGCCGTTGTCACAGTACCATATGGATTTAAATTAATTCAATAGTAAACAAATTAAATTAAATATGACACAACACTTAACATAACTGTTGACAATAAATACTAAATCGAAGGTTAATGTAAACGAGAAGTAATTTATTAATTATATTTCGGCTATTAACACTGTTTTTACGAGGGTGTGATATAATGTATAGAATTTTCAAGGAGGGTCCTCAATCTATGGAGGGAAGAATCAAGGGTTTGCGGGGCGTGTGAAGTGGTCTTGTGAACCCCTAAGTTTCTTAGATGAATAAACGTCCACCCCTTTTACAAGATTACTGTCCATCAAATTACTAACACCATTAGCCTCACCTGCTACAGCCTATCTTCAAATACGGAAACTCCACTTCAATATGTCAAAAGAATCAATAATATGTATAATACCAGATGGAGGACAATTTCTCAGCACTGGATCTGTCTGCAGTAGGGTCATCAAATTAACACACCAACCATGCACATGTTCCCAGGTCAACTTTATTCACTGCCATCTCAACAATTAAGGTTGATATAAATAAAATAGCTCAATATTTCCTTTGTGTGGCGTACATGTCCAAGTTTTACGACAGTAACGTGTCACTCATAGGTTGATTCTTCTGGAACAAGGCTGAGCACCCACACGCCTGGTAGTATAAACAAGTCCGCTGAACACCCTGTGGCAACCAGCATCTCGCTCGGAAGATAATAGCTACTGGGCGGCCGCCCTATCCCTCCCACTATCCCAACCGGTCCACCAAGATTACACTGGACGTTTGAATAGCCCCCGGCTAGTGTGCACGGACGGATACACGCCACAACATTTACCTACCAAGTTCTGTGCGTTCAAGAATCAAGACTGTGGTTAAAAACCTCGCCCGGCTTCTTGAGATCGTGATTCCAGGTGTAGACGATAGTGTTGTGTACGGCAAAGATGATTTTCTCCTCCAGCTTCCGTTTACTCTGCATCTATCATCATCATCACCCATAGGGAACTGTTGCAATTTAAATACCATTTTTAGTATAGTATTCACTAGTGATGTCTATCGATATTGATTTAATATCGATACATTAAATAATTTTCGCTATCGTTATTTTGTATACAGTATCATGATATTTCAGGGAAATAATAAAACCATAGAAATCATAATATTGATCTTCAAAAAAACATTAAAGACACTTATTAAAAACGAATCTTGATTTAAATCGAAATCGATGATATATTTTCGTGTTGATGAGCATCGTTTTTTGTACTGCGTAATTTATGTCATTCGTGGCAATAAGAAGTAGGCCTATTAACTTAACACAATTGCAGTAACATTGCGATCAATATAATAATAGGTGACTTAAACGTCAGGAAAAACTAAGATGGCGATGGAACAATTATTCCGAACATGGCCGAACACATCCCAGCACTAGTACCTGACATAAACTTGTGGCTCGTGTATAAGTTATATCTCGTCGTCTTGGTCGGAATGTCCCTCGGTATTTAAACGATTCCTCCATCAGTTTCTAATAACCCTCGGTATAATGTCGTCCACATCCTCATTAAACTCCCACCAAACATATGATTACAAGGGATAACTGCATATTATAAGAAGGCGATTACGTCGATTACACGAATTTGCATAGGTTTCAATAGTTAGCTGTTTATTCACGAATAGTCAATGCACCACTCAAAATCTTAAGGCCACATGCACAAAAACGATAGGTAATTAACTTTAATTATGTAATTTTATTCCTGAATAATACTTTTCCTCGTAAACAAAATATATCCTACAGTAGCCCATGGATTTCATTAAATAATTAATAAATCCACCGAACTTACTGATCCATAGTTTGATATCTGCAAAGGAAGCTAAAATTCCTCCACTATCTGGAGATTATTTACAAGAAAACATGGCAAACCGACAATACTTCCACAAACCCTGATCGGATTCATTACATGTTAAGAATAGTTACTGGGGCGAAGAAGCGAACACCAGCAAGGTTCTAAGTTCTCAACCGATGAGTACAATCGTAACAGCATTTCATCACGTCTATGTCCCCTTTAGCTTGACAGTATCTCGTTCCAGAAGTTTCTTCAAGAGGGCGGTCGTGTATGCTCCACCAGATTGCGCAACGATTCCCTTGCGAAACCCGACATGGCTCCCAAAGCAGCTGCGACTGAAACCTGAAAGTCTCCCGGTGATCTATAGTGGGGGAGGGGGAGGGGGTGAATCTAACTCGAGATCCAACGAGATGGATAGTATTGTTAGTTTGTCTAGCTCGTTGCTAGATAGTATAGTAAATTGCTATCTAACTTGTTGCTCTATCTAGATGCACTAACAATCCAGATGTTCGGTAGCTTAGGGGTAAAACACTCGACCGGCAACCGGGAGACCGAGGTTCGATACCCCACTGAGATGGATTTTTTAATTTCTGGATTGATTTATTTAAAATACTGTTACTAGATATAGTATTTTAGCTCGTAGCTCTATTAAACTACTATCTATATTATATAGATTCATTAAATTTCCAGAATCGAAGAGTGCTATTATATGAGCCTTGAAAAAATACGAGAAGTCAAGTCGTAACAATCATAAATTGCCTAAAATTCATGTCCTGCCTTTTCAGTCAATAGTTCGTAGTCGCTTATATATCTGTTGTGGGATATGTGGGCAATCATATAAATACTTTTCGACACTGATTTACTGCGTACTTGTTGCCTTCATAGACATCCTGCGTATAAGACCGCTTCATTACGGGGATCAGTAATCGCCTGGAATTCGTAATACGGCAGGAAGATACATTACAGAGTTGATTTTATTTTCAGTAAAGAATAATTTAATGTCGGAAAAGTGGTGGTAATAATGATTCATTAGAAATGAATAGCAGATGCATTATCATTACCGGCAGTTAGGATCGCAATAATGTGAATCCTTGCTTGATTAGGTTGCAATCCATTCTGTTTTCTTATTACCGTTACAGAGCTGATGAAAGACCAGTTCACACACTCGACAGAAGACAGCAATTGCACTTAGTGAACGGGCGTGCACGAGAGCTATGGATTGTGTTTGCAACTATATGCACTTTATTTTTAAATTACCAACTAAGGGTTTGGTTATAAACATACCTACTTGATGGTCAAGAATATCCACATTTGACACACCGATAGATCATTATTTTATGTGCATTTATACTTTGAACTATATAGACTTGAAAATTTATCTTGACATTCGTTATACGTTGTTTAAGCCTATATGTAACTATTTTGGATTTGATATAACATTATTAGCTAAAGTGATACGATTTGGTATATTACAAGTTTGCAAGGTGTAACTGAACATGATTGAATATAAGATATAATTACTTACATGCACAAAAAACCCATTCACAATAAGTATATAGGCAAACAAAATAAAACAAATTAACGGAATGAAAACATACTGTAACATCAGTTCTACAATCACTCTACAATCACGCAGAAATAACAAGAGACCTAAAAGTAATAAATACGCATCCCAAAAAAATGGATGGACAAATATTATTACAACAATATAGGTTTTTCCTTTTGGTGGGAATTTTTACCGTATATTTTTCCAAACCAATCACTAAATCAAGGGATTAAAATCTCTATTTCTAGTGTATTTTTGGACAAAGATGCCAAGAAAGTTTCTGACATAATGTTATTCAGACAACTATCCTTACTTCGATTTCAACGATATCGTTAAGGCTTCAGCTACATTTCAACACCATCCAACCACTTCTCCAAACCTTGTACAGTAATTACCTCAGCGGATAACGTTCCATGGTCAGGTAGTTGATCTGCTAACTATTTGGCATGTACAAAGTAGTTTTAAATTAAAAAGTATGCAGTAATTACCGTCAAGTGCATTTATGGGTATTATATAGCATAAAAGAACTTAACACACAACAAGCGTTCAAGCTGATAATAATAGATCCGCAGTAAACCTATCAAAAACTCGCTCATCACGTTAACTTTTTAGAAATGAATAACGCATCCAGAGCATTGACAAAAATATTACACACAAAGTTTTCCTTTGCGTGGGAAGTAATTTCCGGATATTTTCCACAACTCATCACTATAATCCATGTAGGATAAAAAGACGTTATTTCTAGTGATATTTGACAAAGATGCTCAGGTAGTTCCTGAATCACTTATTGTTATTTCCAGACAACTATCGCTTACTTCAGACAACGATATCGTGAACAGGCTTCAGCTACAGCTACACCATCCGACCACACATTCTCAAACACACTTTTACAAGTAATTACTCTGAAGCGGATAACGTTCATACGTGCATGGACGTTCGACTGCAGCAAACTATTTGGCATGTACTAGTTTTAAAATTACCAACGTGTAGTGCAGTAATTACCGGCAAGTGCATGCATGTGGTGTTGTATATGCAGTAATGATCACTCATATAACGACTAATGAACCTCGTCCGCTGTTGCATTATAGTGTGTTCTCATGCGAGTGTGTAGCCTTCGAAACACACTCGACTCTATTTTTAAACATAATTTTTTTAAGACAAGTATCTGCTGCATAACTTGTCATTACAGGAGACACTTATTACGGAACGTTTTCTTTTAAGTAGATGTTTTTTTCGTTTCTACAAAACCAATTAAAAGTAATACCGAAAACTCAACCAAGAACATTTGTGTAAAGTTAACTGCAGAAGTAGATTGTGTCAGTGTAGGAGAGTGAGGAGGGGGAGGGGCCGGGGAGGGGGAGAGGAAGGGGGCGAAACAGGGTGGTGTTTGTTCATTTGTTCGCACATTGCTAATCACGTATAATCATATATTTTAACATATTTAGGCCTATATGTGACAGATCACCGCATATTCTTGAATCCATTCTAATGCCAGCGAAGAAGTTTTGCTGAATACTTATTACATTAGTATAGTAATCATACTCAATTAATATATTTTTCTTTATATATTTTTTTATGTCGAACAAGTTGTAAACGCCCAAAAATGCCAACTAAGGAAGGACATCCATAGAAATAACTCGGTGTAATTAAAGAGGAATTTAAAGAAGTAATTTAACCAATCTGGTAACGTTTGCCAACGATGGCACGCGCCAGTAATTACGCAGTGGGAGTAACGTTGAATTAAACTGTCAGTTAGCAGGACCAAGCGAATATACAAGGATTACTGTTTAAACTTCTGTGTACTGTACTATGCACGGCAGCAGTGCAACAACCCATGCTAGACAATCAGGGCCGGACTATAAGGAGGTAATGCCTAAGAGATCATGTTGCAGCTAATTACGTCTCCGATGAACCTGAAACCACCGTATCAACAAGACGAGACGTTAGTGAACACTGTGACGATGAAGTGTGGCCAGAAACCCAGTTCTGACATGCTTGAAGGGGTACACCCGACACCGACACGGTGCTATGACGTGATGCAACGGTTATTCTGATATTGGCATCATACAATAACTCAATTTGGTTGTGACAACATTAAAGAAGCTGGAATTTAATTGTTTTTAAACATTCGCGGCCCGTTTCGGTTATATATTATATATATTTCGGGTTATTTCGCCGCGGCGCGAGTAAACATTGAACATTGGCTGGTATTGTAGAAACAACGATACCCCTTAATTTACTTCTGACGCCGGGTGTATACCTCGACGTTTCGTTACCTCTGTGGGTAACATATTCATGTGGAGGCTAATTAGTTTGTTTCAGCCTCAGCCGAACACTCCTCGTTGGCAGTGTCTTCTGATTAAATTGTGGTGAAGGGCGTTAGGGGGGGGGGGGTTGCTATATTTATTAGGTTTTACCTATTCGGAAGTTATAAATGTTAAATGACGTTGAAACATTATTGAAATTACTGTAAATTATCTAAGCATTTGATGGCATACATCTGGAGGCTATGGGCACCCTCGTAATCCTATAGGAGTAAAGATGAACCTATCGATATTTGTCAGTGGTCTTGGCACCCACACCTTCATCTCCACAGCCTCGTAGTCTGTCACTGAGCTGCTGCCACAACTAGACGTCACTAAACCTGTCTGCAAGAACCAAACTGGCTCGCGAAGTCTGTTTCCTAGTAATATGTCGCACTCGCACGGCTCCGGCTTGTCAGGCCTTATCAGTCAGCCGAGAGAGCGCAAGACGCTAGGTGTCGCTAAATCAATGTCACTCAAACAATCTCGATTATGTGGGGGATTCTTTAATGATCGGATTGATCAAACAAGTTGGAAAAACAGAAATAATAATTGCGTGGGAAATATTTTGTAAAGAGCTGCGAGTGAAGGACAGATGTAACTGACAAACACTGGTAGCAGTTTACATTCTGTAGGTTAGAAGCGATTACTAGAGGAGCGAATGTCTAGGGAGTTTTTGTAGCGTTGCTTCACTCACTTGTTTGGTGCTGCAAGGTCGCTTAGGGCTGTCAACTCTTGACACCACAGCTGGACTAGGAAACACCCGCGGCCTCATGTTTCAATTTCAATTTCAATTTTAATTGCAGGTTTTATATTATAGAAGAAAAAAAATTTTAGTGTATGTATATTGTAGACTTGTAGCTATTTTAGAGTACAAACTAAAGTTAAATAATATAAAAGATAAGATTGTTAAATTGCCATTACTTAGAAACTCTTATGTAACAAATTGTAAATATTAATTTAAAGAGAAGAAATAAGGTTCATTAAACAGTCAATCAGCAACAGAGCAATGTTCCGTAATGTTTCTGAAAGATTATCATTACAGAAACAGTAGGATTTCAGAATTAAAATTGGTTTTAGTTTATATTTGAAACGGTCATAACTTGAAATATTGTTAACAGAGCAGTCCCTTTCGACACAAATGTTGTGTAGTTGTGGTAATGTTGACGAAGAATAGGGCAACAAGATTCTTTGCTACCCACCACTTCATGTTTCGAGTTCACATCGAGGCTCTAGCTCCGAGGGGATCAATTAAGTTTTAGGTGAAATGGCGAAATAAGAGAAAAAAATCTTGAACGAACGAAACGAGTTTTATACAAAATTTGTCAAAACACACATACACATATACATATTTAATATTGAAATGCTTCTTACACTGCCAAGAATCAATAGCCTAATGGAATAAAATGAAGACAGTTAAAAGAATTTGTTATTACTTTAAAACCGTCTGACATATTATTAATTTTTTATAATGGGGTTAACTCTTAAAAATTTTGACTTTTACTTCTTCTAACTATTACGGTTATTTGCAATATGTCTTATAGCAACGAAAAACACAATAAATTATTATACAACAATATCCTACTGAAAATAAGTTATTGCATCTCTTGTCAACTCTTTCTTAATATGCTGCCTTTGATTAATGTGTGTATAGTGCATTATAGAAATAATGTCAAGTCCGTCTAGGCAGAATATGCAGTGAGGCACAAATCCGTTCAATGTTCAGAACAATTTGGCACTACGATTTTAAAATAAACCATCATTACTTAAAAATCTCAAAGTTCCAGTATACATTTTATAAATGGTGCGACTTTCTGTGTTTGATGTAAATAAAAGTAATAAATAAATAAATTCGTATTTTAGCTACCCACTCCGTCATACAACTGGTTAATATATTATTTTTTAAGTCACATCCACAACTATCATGTAGCTTTCAGCCTGTCACCTGCAGCGCTGTACGCATGTGGTCAGGCTAGCCTCATGGTCGAAGAAAAGAATATTTTTGTACCATGGGCCAGCCCACAATACACGATTTTTGCATGGTTTACAGACGCTAACATTCAAATCTCTAAACCTATATACACTTGCCTCTCATAAGTTAGTAGTTACTCAGTCTGTCACCGCGCCACCGTCCGGTACGCCTGCAGACTGGCGGCATGCAAGCCCGCAATACACGGTTTCTTTACCTAGCCCCTACCCCTACATCTCCTAGTAGTTCCTCAGACTGGCACCGCGCCACCGTCCGGTACGCCTGCAGACTGGCGGCATGCATGCCCGCAATACACATTCTCAACCCTATTGAGGAAGCGAGCACACTGCTTTAGCGCGGGAGTCTGATTCGGGGATCATTGGGACATTACCCGACACATAACATTCTCGTGAGAGTGGTCAGAGAAGTAAATATTTGCGAAATATAAGTTATTGTTGAAGGATCTGGACAAAATTTAAATTACTGGTGAAGACGTTCTTCTTGTTATTGTAATTGTTAATATGTTTGATATTATTAACTTTATTAATGTAATGTGTTATTCACACTCATTATATCATATTGTGCTTGTTATGTTCACTTACAAAAATGGTCGAAATTGTCTTATAAATTTCTTGTTATTTAATCGTACATTATTGTGTGGCTTATTAATAACTGTACATTGTACACATTATTTCTGGTACCTTTGCCATCTGAGCTGTTTGTTGTTCTTGAATTATTTAAAGTAAGAAGCCCTCACGCACAGGCCGCAAGGCCCATGTGGGGATTAATTTTCTTTGTATTCTTGATTTTGTTGGTATTATTGTATGTTATTCAAAATGTGTTTAGATTGATTATTCAAAATAAGTGTTTAGATTATTCAAAATGTGTTTAAATGTTTTCTTTATATTGTAATGTTTTGTAAAACGAATAAAGCTTAGCCATCTTTAAAAAAAAACACTGAAATAAAAAATGAAATTCGATACAATTATTTTATACTTCATCGCATTTTGCAATAGGAAAGCAGCATACGGTGGTATAAAATTAATAATATTTTGTGAACATTATATTTTGTATTGCAAAGCGAGATAATTTACTAATTATATACAACCATCTAGTTCTAGTACCTGATGGCATCTTGAAAATATGTAGTTGATATATTGAAATAAATTTTTAGACGTTTACTTGTTGTATATTAAAATTTTTATAACATTTTTAAAATGTCATAAAGAACGAGAAAAAGTGTTAGAAATTATTTCAATACACAATCTCAGCGATATCTATTCTTGATCTGGTTAAAAAGTGAAAAGTGTGATGTTTCTTATCGGGCTCGTTCCCATACTCTTTGTTACAACGTGTTTATAGTTGATAATGTGCCAATAGATTTGCGCTGCGTTTTCCTTGGATTATATCATTATGTATGGCAAGATCGGCATCTGATATTAATGACGTTGCTTCAACTGTCATTTGCTCTGGGGAAAGATTGATGACTATTTATGATGCAAGGAGGTGGAAGATAAAGACGTTGATAATAATTCACTATTTTTATGGCGTTTGATGTACACAGACACAATACTGAGTCTACATAAAACAGAACACGAAGCACACAAAATATCAGCTCAATCATTAACAGTGGTTAAATCGTATATTTTTCTGGAATTTGCCATATACATCCCTCTCATGTTTCAATTAGCATTGTAAAAACTTACGAAACATTTCTTAAAATCGCAATATAATTGTCATGGACGTCTTACGAAAAACACTGTTTAGCTTACTAATGGTTCATATAACTCTTGTCACAACCACAGAACAATTAAATAAATTGTTTACAAGGTCATTAGGAATCAAATCAATAGGTTAGTACTTTGGTGAATTACATCAAAGCTGACCACTGGGTGTAATGTGATGGTTGAGTGGTCGTGATCGCCGGGAGTGAGTGCCACAGAGCGTAGGCCGCACTAGCCCGGTCAGACTTCTGCCGGCAATTTAACACAGCCGCGAGCAACGGTCTTCATTATACCAGCGTGAAGATGGTTATATTTGCCAGTGGAGACCGTAACGGTAACATCAAAGTTAGATGATTCTAAATGAAAATTTCCTAACGTTACTATAATGACATATTAAGGACAGGTCGTTATAAAGAATAAGTTTTACAATGAGTATTCAAACAATTTGTGACTTGCGGACGTTAATCATTTTCAATTTATGGAGTGTTAAATATGACCCTTGAGGCAGATTTATCTGATAAATGAATGATGCTGAGGTATTGATGAAGAATCTTCTTAGGCTGGCAGAGCGTGGCCAGCTAGTGGCTAGTGACTGACAGCTCTACAGTACTTACAACTTGACGACTGCAATAAGTTTGTCAACAATAATGCCAGAGAGGTAATTGGTACGAAAATCGACGTGGGCCAATTTAAATTGGATTAAATTGGATAAAAGTTTTTAAAAGTGTCGGTAACAGGTCAGTTTTGGCGCAATTGATCGCTAACAAAATGTTTCCTCATAAACAACGGTATAATCTCAAAGCGAAAGAACCAGCCATTGAGATTAGTGTTTACGAATGTGCTCTATGGAAAGATTTGTGTTCTGGTGAGGCCATTTAATTGGCAAAACTACAGCAAAGGTCATTTAATTATAGGGGCCCTATAAAACCAAAGAAGGGAATCATTACAAATCATCATAACTCAACGCAATCGTTTCAAAAATTAAACCATGGTTTTCAGTGCGAGCGAGCACATGTTCTCCCAGTTCGTTGGTCGCGTGGATCTAGCATTCTTTGCAATATCTGCTCTCAATGTTTTCTGTTCATCAGCATGATTAAATGTGTTCTGCTTTAAAGAATATCTACACACTCCACTTGGCCCCAACGACCGACGAGCTAGCCTATAGCAGGGCGATAGCTTATCCAGCGTCGCAAACGAGTTTTCATAATGTCCTTTAATCACCAGGTAATTGAATTTTGAAACCCGCTACACACGACAAGAAGAAAAAAGGGTTGATCTCGATCCCGTTTTGACTCCCCAAACCTGCAAAGTAAGAATAAAAGTGAAATTCTTAATCACCGAGATGGCCCCGGCGTCTTTCCCATGGAGATTTAATAGAAGGCAGCGTTAGTACGAGCTGTGTAATTGATCCGCGATATTCTTGCCCCGTGGCTCATCTATAATTCTTTGCCATGTTTATATTTATGATGTATTCGTCAAACATACTTATAATTACATATTCGAATAGCCTATTAAAATGTAGACGAGCCGAATATATTGTCAGCGAAGTCGTTCAGCTGGTTAACACGGTGATACATAAAGTTGTAAACTGACGCGATAACTTCCTACGAGATGGTAATTATAAACATTAAACACGTGTTATAATTATTGACGTGTGTCGCAGTTGCAAAAAATGATTTAAACATTTTATCAAGAGAGAAATTATTAAAAGTTGTGATCGCAAATTCCGACTGTTAAGAATTTGACCCCCCCCCCCCTCCCTAGAAAAAACAGCTTTAAAATTTTAGGATAGTTATCATATCCAAATAACCAACTACGTTATTTGGGCCTAGAGAATTTTTTCATTCTGCTAGATTTTTTACTGAAAATCACACTGTTTTCATGAAATTTAAAAAATTGTGCGTTTTTCGAAAAGTCGAAATATCCCCCTAGCTTATAGCCCTCAATTACGTTTTTTTACCCCGTAAGGGTTTTTCAACTTTTTTTTTTTTAAATCAGATTCAATGTTGAAAAGGGACTGGTGAAAGTGTGTATAACATTTTGGACGAGTGAGCGCAACGGGAATACACCGAACGGGCCCAACAGATCAAGCTGAAATTTTAAAACAGACACGCAAACAGTTAAATGAGAACTGCCCAAAAAAATAGCAAAACCGTTGCGAATTGCGATTTAAAACCCAAAAAGAAATAATCAATTGAAAAAAAGGCTGAAAATGTTAGGTTTAATTTAACGACAATGGTTTTTTTTCTTAAAAAAATCATTTTTAAGAATAGTTTTTCAGGCATGAAAATTTTGTGTTCAAGGTTAACAAATCTCCCCCCTCAAGGTTCCCAAAAAATTCGCGGGAATTGAGCAAAAGGGCCCTGTGTATAGAGACCTGGGAAATTCCCTTTCTTCACCCTACTTTTAGGTGGATCTAGACAGCATGGGTAAAAATTCCCGGGTATCAACACATGGTTCCCCACAAGTCTAACAACGACTTTGGCGTTTTTTCCTTTTTCTAATTAAACAACGAGTATACCTAGCCCAAAAATAAGCTGCAAAGAGGGCCCGGAAATGAAAACAACCCCAGACCCAACCTGCTCCCCTAATGGGGAACACCATCAATTAAAAAGGAAAAGTCAACCGTTGTTTAGGGCGAGTGAGCGAGTATGTGTCGAGTACCCGGGAAAAATTTTTCATTTAAGTTTGATAAAAAATTTTATAAAAAAATAATAGGGTTTTGAGTTTTTTGGTAAAGGGGGGCGTCAAAATGTTAGGCCATAATGCGTCACGTTAGCCTATGATAGGCTTGGGAGGAAGAACCATGGTGGAACCAGCCTGAGGTAGGGGGAGGAAAGGGAATGTTATTATTATTTTTTTTCAACATGATTGAATTTCAGTAATACAAGCACATTGCTGGTGGCAACACATGGCTCGCTCACTCGTCTAACAACGACTTTGGCGTTTTCCTAGTTATGTATTTTTATGTATAATTATTTATGATGAAGACTTAAGATCAGTTGAAAAATAAACAAAACGTATCTAGGTGCCCGTTAGGCGCCGCAGCCAAGCCGCGGTGCGCTACACACTCCAAGCACCTTATACACCAAGCAGAGTTGGGGTGATTTCGAGGTGTTACCCAGCCGTCATGTAACGTGATGTGAACTTGAAAACTATCACAATCGAGGGGATTTAGGTACCTGACAACACATGCCAAATTTTATTGGGGTACGACCATTCCTTCTTGGTGAAAAAATGTCTTCAAACATGCTCAAAATCACTTTAAGGATGTTAGCTACTGCTAGCTACTGCTAACATATAATACGTCGGCCGCGATTCTGACCAGACGGGTGGGGGTACAATGTTCATATTTTACATGGACATTAAGGTTATAGAAATATAGTCTCTTTTGAAAAAAAAAGTTGAAAAAGTTTTGGGAAGGCTTCCAAATAAAGGTTTTAAAATAAGCCTTAAACACTTGGCATATAATCAACAAGTAACCATAGTTACTTGACACTTTTTTGCGGTAAAGCGAGTTAGGGGGGGAAAAAAAGGTGCGATACGTAAACAATGGCGGACATTTAAAATTTTTCTTTTGTGTGGAACGAAAAAAAGGTGTCATTATACTTCATAAAACAAATCAAAACCGCCCGGGCCCTAGGCCCAGATTAGAAAATTATTTAAAAAAAACAGTGTAGGTCTAAAGCCCTTTGGGCTATAGGACTAAAAAAAAATACTTACCCCCAATTTTTTACAAGCCCTAGGCCTTTCTTAGCCAACCCGGGCCAGAAAAACCTTGTTTTTGACATTTCCCCGCACAAAAAACTGTTTTGAAACAAGCCTAATGCATAAAAAATGGTATGAAGTCCCTAGGCTTTTCCAAAATTTTTACGGCAATAATAACTTTTTTCTTTACTTTTAATAACCCTCACGCAATCTACTGTCACTTTTAAAAAATGTAAACAAAAAAAAAATGGTGAAAATTTTAAATATTTTTCTCTTTCTGATATTTCTGGCTGTGGGTCAAGGCCGCTAGATATATGCTTCCCTGTGTGGGTGCGTGAAAAAAGGTGAAAATTACATTTGTTTTGCGTTTTTTGTTACATGGGAAAGTTTTAATAGGATGTGAGTTGCCAGCTTAACCCGTCCTTATACCGTCGTTTTACCCTGGTTATACCACCATACCCCGGAGTACATGAATCCGGGCCTAGATTTTTTACATCCTTTTTTATTGCTAATCCAAAAAAATTAAATCAACTTTGTAAAAATTTATATTTTTTAAAAAATAATTTTGTAATGGAACTTGAAAAAGTAATAAGATCACACACTAACAAAAAATTGTAGAAAACAGCCAAACCTTACACACTCAAAAGGAATGAGATCAAAAAAAGGGGCCCCAAGCTCATTACCCTTCCACATTTGCGATTTTTAAAATTCAAAAACGTCAGTGGTCCCAACAAGCATCCCCCGAAAAGCTTGGCAAAATAGAATTTGCATGTTAGTTTAAATTAATTACAAAAAAGAACTTTGGAAAAACTATATTTTTAAAAAATAATCCAATTCCCTATTTTGCCAAGCTTTTCGAGGAGCTTTTTATGGGACACTGACGTTTAGAATTAAAAAATGGCCAATGTGGAAGGGTAATGAGTTTGGGCCCCTTTTTTAGATCTCTTTCCCTTTTGAGTGTTAAGGTTTGGCTGTATTTCTACAAGTTTTTTTTATTGTTGTTGTTAACAAAAAAATAATTTTAATATACATATTGGACAGAATAACCCACGAGTTTTTTTTTTCCCTACCCTTGAATATCAATGCAGCAGTTTTTTTTCTGCGTTTAGTCCCTTTTTTTATTATTTTAGTTACTAATTGGCCTCATTAATTTAAATATGAATTTCACTTTTTGAACCCTTTTAAGGCCTTAAATATTAATCAAAGGTGGGGGTGGATTAGCCGATTTAAACTTCAATCACCCTTTTTAATGCTTATGGCCGTCACGGGCCCTTAAATATTAATAAAAATGGGGGGGTGGATTGGCCAATTAATTACAAAACACCCTTTTTCTTATGGCTGTTACAAGGTCAAAACGTGAAAAAGCTTATTAAGCGAGCGAAACGAGCGTTTTTCCCTTTGACTTGCCCGGAAAAAATTGCAAAAAAGAAAAGGCGCACGAATTTTTCTGGGACTATCATGCCACCTAGAGTAATCAAAATCTATCGAGGAAGCAGGGGTATTATTTGTAACCAAAGAGTTTAACAAGGAAATGATGTCAAAGTCCTCTAGATGGCGGTGGATTTTATCCAAAGAGTAAAGGTTTACCCACGGGTGTACCCAAATACCTTGGCAATAATAAATTATTTTGGAAATATTGCCCCGTAGACAGCGAATGTCGCAAATTTTAAAATTTATAAAAATGTGTATGTGTGTTATGTGGGGCACGTTTCCTAGTTCAAGTTAATGTAGGCTGATATAGTAACTAACTAATAAATAAATCGACTAAACGCAGAAGGAAGAAAATACTGCATGTGATATTCAAGTGGTAAAAAGACTCTCATATGGCTCAATCATGTCAAAAGCCAATAATACCAATAGTAATGTAAATAATTTAGATGTAGGCTTATTGTGGCTTTAGCTAGGAATAGGATAGACATTAAAAAAAGAAAGAAAGAAAGAAATAATATTATAGCCGATCCTTGCAGGCTGTAGCCTCTGTAGATACAGAGAAAGTATGGGCTGTACGGCTGTACTTCAGCAAGCGTTTGTGTCTTCATAGCCGGTTACGCTTGTAATGAAAATACGAAATTCTTTGTTCATGTCCCCCAACGATATGTTTTACACTGTGAGTATGCTTTGTTGGATGAGCGAAGCGAAGACTT
This sequence comes from Sweltsa coloradensis, assembly GCA_024449915.1. Taxonomy (NCBI): domain Eukaryota; kingdom Metazoa; phylum Arthropoda; class Insecta; order Plecoptera; family Chloroperlidae; genus Sweltsa; species Sweltsa coloradensis. The sequence continues at coordinate 278,647 of JAMZAV010000586.1, forward strand.
CAATTTCACTGACCCCCCAAAAATTTAGCTCTGGTGTTTTTTTTTTTTTTTTTTTTTTTGTTTTGTTTTGTTTTTTTTTTTTTTTTTTTGTTTTTTGTTTTGTTTTTTTGTCTGTTTGTTAACTCTCTCCCAGGCAAACGGCATATCCGATCTTGATGAAAATTTGACAGGACCTTCGAAATCTCTGAACTTAGAGGTGTATTGTTTTTGGGTACAATCGAAGAAATATTTCTCATAATATCGTACTTTTACGATTTTTTTCGATTTTTAGTGCAATATTTTCGTGACATTTGGGCCAATTCTGACCAAACGGGCGGGGCTACAACGTTCATATTATACATGGACATTGAGATTATGATGATGTAGTACATTTTTAAAGAAAAAGTTTAAAAAGTTAGCCAGAATCTATAGAAATAAAGCTTTTAATATAAGTTTTTTGATTTTTTGTGCGATATTTTCGTGCCTTTTGTCCAATTCTGACCAAACGGGTGGGGCTACAACGTTCATATTATACATGGACATTAAGGTTATGGTGATGTATTACCTTTTAAAAGAAAAAGTTAAAAAGTTAGCCGAATTCATAGAAAAAAAGCTTTTAATATAAGTTTTTTTTCGGTAAATAATAAAATTGACAATAACAATAGAAACTTGACAACAATCACTACAATGCGTAGGCAACAAAACAAAGCACTTGCAAAAGTAAAGATATCCATGCAAACTAAAAACTTTAAAAAGCTCATCCATCAACGCGGCGGGACTTTAGCGTTTTCCTAGTACTAAAATATACTACTGGTGTGCGGGTACCCGAAATTTAGGGTCGGTTCGGGTTTTTGGGGGCAGACCTGAACATCACACATGTTTAGGGTTCTGGATTAGACTCTGCAAGACTTACATAAGACGATAAAATAATCGACGATTCGCTGGAATTGAACCCTCTTGTAAACGATGGGGTATATATTACAGAAATCGCCAAAGTCGTTGTTAGACGAGTGAGTGAGTCATGTGTTGAGTAGCCGGGAACATTCCCTTATACCACGACTAAACTCAATTAGTCTGTTTTTAATTGGTCGGTGAGTGAGTGAGTTCGCACTAGAACGGGCGAGCGACTGAACAGATTGCGCTGAAATCTCAAACAATCTTAGCAAACTCCGTTACGATTTAAAACAAGAAATAATAAATTAAAAATTACGCTGGATTCTATTTAACGATATTGGTTTTGTTCTAATCATTTTTATCGAATCATGTTTGTCAGGCTGTGAGTGCATGCAGTGACCAAGGTGTATATGGAATCTTACACGCTCAAGCTCCCCCACCATTCTGCTGGGGCATTAAGTAAACACTGCAATTTTTACACCTATTTCGTACTGGCTTATGTTTTCCATATAGTACTGTAAATGCATTTCAATACAATGTTCTATCATTTTTAAATACTAGGAAAACGCCAAAGTAATTGTTAGACCAGGTAACATTCCCTTTCTTCCCCCTACCTATCATAGCCTATCATAGGCTAGAGTAGCGCATTATGGCCTCAGTTGACATTCAAAACACTATTATTATACCTTTATAATTATTATCAAACTTAAATGAAAATATTCCCTGGTACTCAACACATGGCTCACTCACTCGTTTATCAACGTCTTAGATGTTTTCCTAGTCTAGTTGGCTAAGGCGCCCTTATACCCGGAATGTGAGAGACTTGGGTTCAATCCCCTGGTCGGAAAAGATTTTGTAGTTTAGCGATTGTATTTAAAAAAATTATTAAACATGTTTTGAAATGCATATAACGCAGTAAAGTCAACATCAACTATGCCAATTATGGAAAACATAGCCAGTACGAAATACTAGTAAAGATTGGAAGGTGTACTCAATCTCCCAGCGGAATTTGGGGGTACCTTGAGCGTGCAAGATTCTATACACTTTGATCACTGCATACAATCATGGCAAGACATAAATTGTTCGATCTAGGTGCCCGTTAGGCGCTGCAGCAAGCCGCGGTGCGCTACACACTCAGGCACCTTATACAGCAAGCAGAGTTGGGGTGATTTCGAGGTGTCACCCAGCCATCATGAAACGTGATGTAACTTGAAATTATCAAAGTCGAGGGGATTCAGGTACCTGACAACACATGCCAAATTTGTTGGGGTACGAGCATTCCTTCTTGGTGAAAATACGACTTGAAACATGCTCAAAATCACTTTAAGGGCCTTAGTTACTACTGGCTACTACTGGCTACTATCTAATTCGTCAGTTTCAATTGCCCAGCGATTCTGACCAAACGGGTGGGGCTACAACGTTCACATTTTACATGGACATTAAGGTAATAGTGATGTAATTCCCTCTGAAAGAAAAAGTTTTAAAAAATTGCTGGAAGGCTTCCAAATAAAGGTTTTAAAATAAGCCTTATACAGGCATACAATCAACAAGTAACTATAGTTACGTGACAATAATCGCCTACATTGTTTACAAAAAACAAGTCTTTGTACCACTATATTTTTTCATTCTATTGTTAGTTGGTAATACCATAGCAATTAAATCGACTTTGATAAATTTATTATATTTTAACAAATAATTTTGCAATGGAACTTGAAAAAGTAATGAGATCCCACACATAACAAAAACTTGTAAAAATACAGCCAAACCTTACACACTCAAAAGAAATGAGATCTAAAAAAAGGGCCAAGCTCACTCTACCCTTCCACATTTGCGCATTCTTAGTTCATAAACGAACAATGTCCCGTAACAACACCCTTGAAAAGCTTGGCAAAATAGAATTTGCATGACCATTACGTTAAAATTAATTAGATAAAAATGACTTCTTCAAGAACAAAAGCATTGTTGTTAAAATGAAACCTACACATTTCAAGCCTATGATTGTGCTCATTTTGTTAGCAGTGTTCTCAGTTACCAGGTCACGGATGTCTGTTTAATATTTCATCTCAATCTATTTGGCCGTTCGGCCGTATGAAACCGGACAAAGAGACATTTAACATTTAACAACAGACAAATTAATCACGACCAAGGCCCATTCGACTTGCGTTGGTTCGCTGCGCTCACTCGTCTTATTAATAATATTTAGCAACAAAATGCTAGGATCCACTCTCAGCAGTTTCGGTATTTATAGAGACTAGCAATAGTAATATAAACAACGACAACCAAGAAGAAAACTTTGGCTGGCATTGTTTACGAACAATGAGATTGGTGACAAAATACAAGAAAAGAAAAAGAAGGCATCATTCGATCGGAAGATGCGATTTGGTCGCCATCATGAGGGCTAGTGATGACCAATGTCACACTTGTGCGCATAACTAATAAGAACTCATTAAAACTTATAGACCTATTATAGAACTCATTAGAACTCATTAGAACTCATTAGAACTCATTAGAACTCTACTAGAACTCGTAAGAACTCTACTAGAACTCACTAGAACTCTACTAGAACCCACTAGAACTCATTAAAACTCACTAGACCTCTACTAGAACTCGGCCACTCCCTACACTTGAGACTAAAATAAAATACTGACTGTGCCACTGTGCTATGGACGATATTTATGTGTGTTGCTCTTTGCTTTCAAACCATTTTAATAACCATTAACGAGCTGTACAATTAAAAATTAGTCAAAACAGCATCACGGTTTTAGTGCCGCTTTGCACGCAGACTCTGCATCGTTGTTCGTTGCTTAGTGAGAACTAACGGGTGTATTATCTCCGGTCAAGACTTAAACAACAATATTCTCACCAGAACCGTCAGTCTGAAACGCATCATCATCAACATGGTAATCTTTTGTTTACGTTTTCATAATTCCTAAGTTATTGATATATTTTCGTTCGTTAATGATAAGGTTTAACATTAACAAGGCTAAGTACTTATTATTAATGTTTTGCCTGGTCATTTGTCAAATGGCTCAATATTAATACACCTGCTGGTCTGAATGTTATGCCCTACCTGCCGTCTATAAGCTCCAGCATATTATCAGGTGAACAGTTATTATATCACTTATAACGACATCGTTAGACAAAATATTGTATAATTTGTCTATCAATCTCATTTATATCCCATTCTGAAAGTTTGTGTTCCCTTTAATGCTATGAAATATGTGCAGAGTGGAACCAAAAATGGACACTGTTAAACAAATAGAGCATAATATGACTGTCCATCAATATTTGGACTACAACCAATCATAATATCATAAATGTTATTGTCGCCGTCTCATAACGACTTAAATATCACCTCAAATATTATTTAATAATATTTATTTGTGCAGACACCGAACAGTAATAATAAAAGTAAAAGATCTACTTAATTAAAATAACAAGCAACGCGTTATGAATGTAGTAATAAATTCGTGCATTTAAAATTTCTCAAGGTGACTATTTACTTATTTATTTTATTTTCTCGCAGATATGTAGCTTGGCAAGCATTTTGTAGTTGTATCAAAAGTACCAAACTTCATATCTCTTGATTCACACTGATTTTTCACACAATACAATGACGACGTGGAAATATGCTGTCACTGCTGAGCTGAGTTGGATAATCACTGACTATCACTGTGCGAACTGTCAATCAAGATAGTTTTTGCGCTAGGTACACCCAACGCACCCATGCATTAGCTCCTGAGTGTTCTGGCCGCATGTGTTATATAGCCCAGGCTCGGAGAACCACTTTGGTCAGCATCAGTGGCGTTGAGTGTTAGGTAGGGGGTGGGAGAATCCCTACACTGCCAGTGTTACGTTATGTCCACTAACGGAGAACATGATTGTTGTATTGCCATACAACATGACACTATCCTTTTCATATCACCAATATAACAGAAAAATAACTGACCAAGATTATAACATCCTACAAACGTGATAATAAGGTGGTTCAGTGTGTTTATTGAACCTTCACAAATGTATTGGTATACAATTAAAAGACAAAATAAACATGTAAGGATTGGTAATATATATTCGAGCTATAAAAATGCTACTATTAATAGTAGAGCCACACATACTATTTCCTGTGCTATAGAAGAGCAGTCAACAGTTCCGTTCTAACACACCTATATTATAGATTTCAACCAAAGCGACCTACAATATAAATAAAACCGCCGGGCCAGGCCAAGCCTAGCCCCCGGACCCCCCGTGATTTCTCTACAGCACCACTGACAACGGTAGTCGCAGGATGTGTAGGATTGTGAGTTATCAGCCGTGTTAGGTTGTGTAAACGAGGGACAGCCCTATCGTGTGAAAGAATAATCAATCTGAAATCCCTTGCACGAAGACAATGAAATCAGGGTTATAAATCAACCGAAAAGTATAGACTTGTATAGTAATGTTGATTAAAATATCAAATAAGCTATAATGAAGATGAGTTTCTTTATTCAATCAAAACATTAGGGCATGTCAATTATCAAGCAAAAAAATTAATTGGGTAGAAAGATAATCAACACAAAATTAAAAAGAGTTCGTAAAAGAATTTCTAGCCATTTCGTGTTTGCTTAATAACAACGAGACGCCAGAGGAAGTTGGGTTGTATTATACACTATAAACCAGATTTTACAGCAGGATGACGCAATTTCCGGTCATTACGACGATTGTTGCTTTTGAGAAAATATTGGGTATACATAACATGAATATTGTTAATATCTGCAATACTTCGATTGTCGATAATTTTTGTGAATGTCTCGTGGGAAACACTTACCTCTCTATCTTAACTGGCGACTGTTGAGGGTTGTTTTAGTTTTGATTAAACACGCAGGGGCTCTAGTTGGAAACTCATATTGTCAAGGAAGACTTAAAATCTTCAATGAGGATTGTTAGTGCTATCTAGTGAGTCTATATACCAATGATGTTTAACATAGTAGGCCCCAGTTATTGTCATTGTCCCACTGGCGTATCAATTAGAAGCCATCTTGAATAGGTCAGTCTCTATGTTAAAGTAGGTTGTAGTGATTTGTAGCTCAAATATTTTTCAAGATGGCTGTCAGGTTAACAGGTGAGCATATTAGCCATTAACAGCAGACGATACGAGTATTCTTGTCAAATATTCTGGAGCAGGCTGAAGCTCAGTTTCAAAAGTTTTCTAGATGGTTTGAAGATAATAATCTTGTGCTAAATGAAGCTAAAACTAATTTCATACAATTTCATACTATACAAAGTAGTAAATCTGTCGCTAAGGTCGACCAGTTATCAAATCTTACAAATGGCATTCATTTATTGAGAGCGGAGGCAACCAACTTTTTGGGTTTGACTCTTGACCAGCACCTATCGTGGAAATCGCACATTGAAATCCTCTCCCGAAAACTTAGTTCTGCTTGTTATGCAGTCAGAGTGGTGCGTGCCCAGTCAGACCTTGATACAGCTAGATTATTGTATTTTGCTGAATTTGAGTCAAGAATGTCGTATGGAATTGAGTTTTGGGGGGCCTCTTCAATTGGAAATTAAATATTTACCATACAGAAGCGTGCAATTAGAATTCTTGGCAGAGCTGTAAGGGACCAACATGCAAAACCGTTATTTATTCAATTAAATGTCCTGACTTTTACAGTTATTACATACTACAGAGTTAAATTTAATTTGAAGGACTATCCCAAACACGATTCAATTCACAGCCATGACACAAGAAGTAAATACGATCTCTATCAAGACAAAAAATAATAAAATTTCTCAATTGCATTCCGACTTCATTTATATTAAAATGTATAATAAATTACCAACTTCTATAAAAGAAATCACAGATTTACGTTCCCTTAAATATAGTTTAAAATCATTTCTTATCGCTAAAGCCTACTATAGTATTAATGAATATTTAATGGATAAGTTTTGATTCATAACCACACTTATTTATACGTGTAAGAAGTTTGTTTATTTGTTACTGTTTTAGTTGCTTTGTATTGTTTTGAAGATTGTTTAATTTGTTTATTGATTAATATTTAATACAATCCAGAAATTTAAAAATCCATTCGGGGTTCGAACCCGAGTCTCCCACTTTCCGGGTGTACGCCTTAGCCAACTAGACCACCGAGACAGTAACTATTTAACTTCTGTATTATCGTTACATTATTATTATTATGCTAATATAATAATTAATATATAATTGATGTTAAATTGACTGATCATTCTATATGCCTTAGGCTCCACTATAATTTTGTTTTTGTAATAATGTTTTGATATTATTATGATGTAAGATTGTGGATGAATAAATGAAATGAAATAAAACACCAAATGATTACTAAATTCCCTTATGCAATAACTTCTTATTGTTTCTGTTTGTGCATTCCCATGCTGTACAAGCTAAAACCATATCAAAACAATCCAGAAAATACTTAATCACATTTAAAACTTAATGTCAAGCAAATTGAAGCGCAAAATCGCCATCTTGAATAGGTCAATTTGGAACGCTCGCGCCTGTGCGGACGTATTGGAGACTGGGGATCTAGCCTACCACAGATGTTAAATATCAATGGTCTCTATATCATGTAACATATGCCTAGGTTGCTTAATTAACAACTATTTCTTAGACCTCAAGTTATGTTTTCTTCTTTTCACTCTGCAAACTAAGCAGTAATGTAATTAAATTTCCTTCTTATACAACATGAATGACTTAGAGTCTCTTACATTCACAACATGTTCATGTAAGAACTCTGTACCTCATAGTTCCCGGCTAATGAATTACAAGTTTTATCTATATCCCCTTGATAAATTAGCAAACATTTTCACACATGTTCTTCCCAAGCATCGAAGTTGTTACAAGCTATTGTTATCAAGGATGAGGTCATTTTCATTTTATTCTTTATGTAAATCTCTTGAGGTGGGATGCGATGAGATGCGCTTTTTAGTGCTCCTTATCAGTGTAATAACTTGCGAGATGCAATAACCTGTTGAATGCAGGGCTGGTATGTGTGCAAGATGCCACTATACAGGCAGCAAGGCTCAGTGCGACGGTTACAAGGATAGGTAGAATCTATATGGCTACAGTCTATTGACTCTCATTTGGGAGGACCAGAGTTCGAACCCCGTCAAGACCGGCAATCATGACTAAATGTTTTTACCGAGGTTTTCCTCAGTCGTTAATGTGAATGCAATGGATTGAGTCCTCTAAAACAGAGCTCGGACATCCCTTCACAAATTATCCTATATCCGCAACATACCGAGTTCGCCTGAAGAAGGACATATTGCACCCTATTACAATTTTAATTCCTGCGATAAAAGAACTTAAATGTATCCGTCTATACCAGATGAACTAGCACCACGACAATATGTAAACTAAAAGAGACTTATTACTATTGTCCAGGGCAATGTCAATCACTTTCTCGGTAGAGCAAGCAAGAGGCTCGCCCTCTTTTAAGTTGTGCTTATAGACTACTCGCCTAATCTGGTACAAAGTATAGCAAAGTGAGGGAATGTATTTAATTATCTATGCATATATTACATCATTGGTTAAGGCTGTCCTTGCACATTTAAAACAGTTATTTTTATGTGACGAAACAATATGTTGACGTATTATGAATAATAGCCTATATATGAATGAAGCCTACCGAAAACCAAAAGATAAATCTTACTATGCCTTTCACAGGGTACATATCCAGAGAAAGCTTGTCTCTTTGATTAATTTCAAAGTTGTAGTAAACCCCTCCGTTAGAGCCGACGGAACAGAAACCATCCGAAATAGAGCATCGCATGCTAGCGATGAGCCATCTCCAATAGTTTCATCAGAGCACGTTCCTGTGAATGATAGTGTTGCGGGGTTCTGTCAAAAGCTGCAGGCTGGACAGAACCTGAACGATACTAACAGCGAACACTCATTAGCTTTGTGAGTAAACTTTACCTCATCATGATAATAGGAACATATTTTATGCGCGCACTTATACAGGAGGTTACACACAAATATAATAGGTCAAGATAAAAGATAATCATCAGCAATGTAAATATACCTGCTGCGTTTTACAAAGTGTGAAAAACATGGCATATCTATTTTTTTAGTTTCTCATTAGTTATTTTCAATTATTTATTGTTTTCGTATCTTAATTTAACATTACCTTGCGCCAATAAGTGCACATCTGCGTATGTTTGTGTGATTATGTATCGAACACAAACTATGTGCTGACTTTGCCTCGACCTTTGATAGCTTCTTGAGAAGTAACGCTGCACAATTACATTGCAGGAACTAACGAAACCCCGAATCTTGGACATTAATTTGTTGACACAGTAAATTAATCACCAAATGCATTGTAGGAAGCAAGTAATTTTAGATTCCTTGTCTTTATAAACTACTACTTTCAAACTAGTCCCGCTAAACTTATTGACCTGGACCTAATCTACTAAACGTTCCTGACAATTTAAATAAATAATTAGGCCTACACGAGCATTATTGTATTTACTTAGCAGGCATTTAAAAGTTTAAAAAAAAATTCCAAAGCTATATCTAAATATGCTAATTCCAAGTATGTATCTGTAACAGATGATGTATTTTGTCTTTCTATATTTACTCTATTCTTGTTTACGTATTGACACCTATAATATTAATTGACATCGAACACAAACTGAAAGCCCAGAAGAAACTCTGGGTGTGATGGTTTGCTGTTTTTTGTCCAAGAACGGGTTTGCCTCTGTAAGAATCTGTTAGCTCAGCTCGACTATGCCCACTTTAGATTGAAAAACTGACTTCTTATATTATGTGTTCTAAGCGTAACAAGACTAATTGCATTTCAATCAGTTTGTATTGTACACCCGATGTAATCACACACTTGGTATACCTCGTATAGTCTCCCGCGCTGAGATGGGATCCCAGCCTAATCTATTCTCTCTCCAACGACAAACCCGTTATGAATGTAATTTGCACCCACCTTAAAAGGGATAATTAAGTTACTTAGACATGAGACAAATCGCTCGAGCAGGCCTCTATAATATAAGTTATGATATAACAAGCGACTGGACTAGAAATTCGTATGCATTCCGAGTGCCATTCTGATTAAGAGCCGCCTCTTTTTTTATCCGTTCCTCCTCAACACGTGAATAATTAGCCAATAAAAAATATAAGGAAGTGAAAAGGAATGCGTTGTTCCTTGGAATGAGTTCAGTTTTGAGAGTGATGAGGCTTGGGGCCTGATGTCATAAGAGTGAGTTGAGTCCAGACCGGTGCAAGATTTACTACATCACATTTTACAACACGTGCTGTTCAATTACACGTGACATTACATTCAGCTGCACTTGCTCCAATCTGTTCTGTTCGCTTACACTACAGGCACGGGTACTGGAGCACCCAAAGAGGGAGCGAATCTACTCTACAGATCGCCAAAGAAGAATATAAAATTTAAATAATTCGCCGGGCGGTGAACGTTTTGATGGTGGCGCCGGCTGTGTAAAGTTTAATATCTACCTGAAGAATGCGTCTGCCGTCTATCGCCGTTCAAGTTTTGTTTCGATTTGGGGCTCAATATTTGAGAGAAATTAGCACATTATTTATTACACATTGCAAATAAGAACCGTGTAGCATATATTGAATATACGCACAAAGCCTCGCATAAAACCGGGTATAAGTTTCAAACCATTGTACTGGATCAAAAAATGTTGTTTATATTCAATGATGAGTGAGAGAGCGTTTTAGACAGTCCATTTTTCTGCTATTGTGTTTTGCTGGTTTTATATTTTGTTTTGTTTTCTTCGGCTTGAATATGTTCATTCTTTGTATGTGGGAAATACTGGCCACGAGCCGTAAACATTGTTTTAAGATACACGGAAACTAAATTTCATTTCATTTCTTGATAATGGATTTTATTTTTAATATCGAAAAAATATTTGATCTATTTCTTTGGCTAATCAACAGGATGATGATGCTTGGGGGGTGGGGAGGTGGGTAGGGACCCCCTCTCCAGTCATAGAGCCCCATTGCCGCCCCTCCCTAATCTATTATCCTAAAGTATCCACTGCTAATTAGCACACTGCTTGTCAATGACAACTATGTAAAGTTTCATAGGAATCTTGCTGCATCTGTGTAAGGAATTAGTTCTCCTCCGCAAGGGCTGCTCGTGCCAGTTGTAGCACGTAGCTGTGTGCGTAGCAGTTGACACGTCAGTGTGAAGTCCGCAACCCTTGAAGCAACAAGGACTTGGTACTACTGGGCCAAACCGAGCGCGAGACAGGATTCACCGGTAAGTGGCAGTGCTCTTATCACATAGGTGGACTAGCAGTAGCGTCCATGGGTTAATATATGGTCGCGGGCTAGAATACTGCAGCCGTTTAGCCTTGTGTATTTGCCAATGTATATTTTCTGCGTTAATAGAGACAAAGTCAAGGAACAATTATTCAATTACAAATCATCACCAATTAGAATCAATCTCTTGGCCCGGGTACGCTAAAGCGGAGTAAGATCCACCAAATGCATACGTAATAATGTTGAGTTCATCAAGCTCTCTCCTCGTTTCCTGTGAGCTTGTTTGTACTCTTGAGTCTATCCTTGCTTTTAATCCGGGTTCATATCCCGATGCAAGCAGACGTGTTTTAACTAAGACATTTTGTTTGGTTACAGTTTGTGAACACATTTGCCATTGACTTAAGACGAGTTGATATATTAGGAAGGGGGGGGGGGGGGGGCATATCAATTACAAGCTACTGGAATGAAGTGAAATTGGCTGAGTTGAAATAGTCCTACTTATTTTGTTTTCAGCCTTCATGCATCTAGCGATGTGAAGTGAATTGAAGTGAGTCCGTTTCTTTGAGAATGTGCGAATTGGCTATCGTTAAGTCATTCGCGGTGATGAGAAATAATTTAGCACTTGTTATTGATTGTAAGGATAAAATTGATGTTCAATTTTGTTATACAAATAGACGAAAAACTTGATTCTCGAGTTAAATTAATGAAAAAGTTAAATTCTTCAATTGACTTCAATTTTATTTTTAAATGATGTAAATGTTGTAAAACTAGACACTCCAAGTCTCAACTATAGGTAAATAGGCCCACAGTTTTCTGTGGCATGCCTGTAATAACATGAAAATGAAGTGATTACATCTAGGGCGAAAATTCCCTCATTGGGAATCTGAACAGACAAATTTGACGAAGACTCTGCGTAAGTAAAACTATTCACGATAGTAAGAGAGTCGCCAGGTAGTCCAGAGTCCTACGTCTTTTGTACTGTGTGCTTATGTAGTTTTGTGTGTATTTGATATCGTCGAGAATACATCTACATGTTCATTTCTCTCAATTAAATTATGTGGAATTACCTAGTTGGAGAACGGTAGGGCGGCAGGTCGAAGTCCAGCGCAAGCAGTCCTCGGAAGTACAGGCCTCGCAGTTACACACTATAGACACTCACTAGACATCTTCACTACACAAAACACGAATGCAAACTGAGTGCACAAATAAGTTACGTTGTCAAGTTGTAATGATCACCTGTATTGTCTCGTTATGTTGGTACGACTGTCGTGAAGAGTCTTCTGCCACACGCTGAAAAGTGCCAACCCCCCCTCCCTCCTAACCACGTGTGATGCCTGCCTGAGACAGTAAGGGTATTTAAATGGGGGGAGGGGGAGGGGGGGCACACGTGGATTCTTACAGGTACAGATATTTAAGATCAAAACAGCGGTTTCAAAACACGCAGAGACAATGTTTAATTACAATTTTTTAAAAATCAAATGTTGCGAGTGGAGACGATTCCTGGGTCAATTTGGCCTGCGTTATGCACGCCAAACTAGATCTTTCGTAAATTCTCGTAATATGCTAATTCAAAAAACAAATAGCGATCTTTCCTACGGGATGAAATTAGGTACCCCTATCCTCATAACTAGCACTCAACTCGATGAAACTAAGCCAAACCTATTTGTCGCACTAGCAAACACAATGTTGGCATTAAAATTAAATTGCTTATATAATTACTTTAACACTCAGTTCAACAAATTCTGCTATGTATTTCGAAAAGGATCACCGCGGGTACAGATTTTATAATCCTTCATTCTTGTTTCCATATTCGCATTCATCAGCCTACCCTGACAATACCAGAATTTGTTTTCCCTTTAAATTTACTTTAAATTTGAAGAATAGCGAATGCTACTGGTGATCTCTCGTGTAGGAAGGATAGGAACATTTTAAAAAGACTGATTAGTGTCTGGCCCTAAAAGCTCATAAACATTATTATTTTTATGGCAGATATGGCTAGTTTGTAGTTTTACTCAAAACATTTTCGGGAATGTAGAACTCGAGAGACCAAAGTGTGTATTGAGGTATTTACTGAATAGCTGGGAATGATCACACATTCTTTACCGTTAATTAATTTATATCTTTTAGGACTCATGTTTATTTATGTAGTCATTAGCAGCCAAATTATTTCAAAACTTTCAAAACTCCTTTTTAATATAGTTTAATAATTAATTTTAAAACAACGGCGTTCATTATAAATAATGTCAGCTAGTGTTGGATAAGTTGCCGTAAAACATCAACGTTTAAAAGTTTCAGTTCGTCTTCATAAAAATACCTTTTGAGTTTCTCCTGCCTCAGGCATGCTCATTGTACTCGCCTTCAAAGTTCTCAGCCAATTTTAGTCGCATCTATTCGCTATGTTACATAGGCCTAATTGTGTAAAAGTGAATTATAATTTAAAAATCATCTATCATTGCACTTATCCATTAATTGATCATAGAAAATAAATACCTAATGAAATCAATTTACTGGAATTTAAAATCTGTCAAAATGATCAAAAACACCCAAATAACTACACATTTTCTGATTGATCATATAATATAATGGAATCTGATATTTAAAGGAGAGTACATAATACGTCCTTGATTATCAATTATGCCAAGTTGTATTCAGATTTAATGATTTATGGCTGCAGGACAAGGAACACGCCGACCATCAAATCACAGCTTTTCCCTTTTAGTTGGTAAAAATAAAGTTCATTTAGCGGATAAATCATGGACTGTTTCATGACTCACGTCACAGCAAGAAAAACAAAGATTCGTTAATCGAGGCAACGCTATACCACTCCGTTCGCTATCCGCGGCAGCTATAGCCAATTCAAAATGTGTATAGAGAAAGCGGACGCCTCCAAGAGTAAAATTCACTTTTTAAACAGGTATAAAACTTCACCAATGTTGTGACCTGTGTTTTTAAAGTTCATTTTACTAAAACAGAAATGCATTCCTTTTTAAAAGTTCCAACCAATTATGAAAAACAAACTATTCATATAGATAGCAAAGAATTGAAAATATTATGTTACGAATATAACAACACTAAAGCGATGTCAATCAATATTCAATATATAGTCTGGCGTGGGTGTGAATCAATTGTGCACTTTTATATAGAGGTCCAAAAAAATTTATGCGTGTACTTCGCCCCCAAATATAGTCATTTTTAGACCAGGAGTCCATTCGTCCCGACATTAATTTAGCTATGGCGGCCATCTTTAAAGATGGCGCCAAAGTGTAATAAGACTACCACATTTCTAAGGAATATTGGCATGTGGCTTCACTTTTTCCATTAAATCGACCATGGGGAACTTAAATATGGCATCAGAACTAGAATTTCGTGAATTTCGAAACCGTAAATTGTAAATTTTCAGTTTTAAGGCAATTTTGTTACGAAATTTTACAGGTTTCTACGACAGCCGAGTTGACCGTAATAACATGTATAGTGATCAATTTTATTTTATGCGTGTACTAGACACCCCAATAGTCAGTTTGAGACCGAAAGTTTATTCGACTCTTAATCCATTTACTTATAGCGGCCATTTTTTAAGATAGCGCCAAAGTGTAATAAGACTACCACCACGTAGTGTACTCTGTTATCTGTGCTACCACATTTCGGAGGAATCTTGGCATATGGCACCACTTTTTCCATTAAATCGACCATGGGAACTCAAATATGGTATCAAAATTAGTATTTCGTGAATTTCGAGGCAGTAAATTGCAAATTTTACACATTTTAAGGCAATTTTTGTTACAATTTCACTGTTTCTAGACATTAGCGAGTTCACTGATACATATAGAGACAATATTTATGGGATACTAACACCTACATAGTCGTTTTTGACTGGAGGCAGTCGATCTTAAAATCATTTCTTTGCCCGATTTTGCAAGGCATCTTTCCAGTATAATAGACCACCAATTAGAATTTGCACGAATGTATTTGTGGCACCACTTTCCCTAAATGACCATGAGAACTCAAATATGGCAAAGTAGATTAGTATTCCGTGATTCGAGCATAAATTTCAAATTTACACCATTTTAAGGCAATTTTGTACGAAATACACTGGTTCCATCTTTGAAAGACGGCCGCCATAGGTAAAGGATAAGAAGAAATGGACCCAATCTAAGAATGACAATTGGTTCTAGTACAAGCATAAAATTATTTTGACTCTCTATACAACTTGCTAACAGCAATTCGGCTTTTCGAGAATTGTGTATTTGTAACCAATTGCCATAAAAATGTTTAAATTTGCAAATTTACAGCCTCGATCCACGAAATACTAATGATACTGCATATTAAAATCGTGGCACATTCATATTAAAAATGGTGCCAACATGCAGATTCCTCAAAATGTGGCAGTAATTTAAACAGTATAGAAGCCACTTTAAAGATGCTGCATAGTAAATGGATGCACTTAAGATGGCTCCATGGTATTAATGACTTTGGGGATAGGCTCCGATCAAAATTGACTATTACAGGTTTATACGTCAATTCAGCTAATGTGATCTCAAATATTTTGTAACAAATGCCTTAAATGTGTAAAATTTGCATTTACAGCTCGAAATCCAAATTTCATAATTTAAATTCAATTTGAGTTCATGATGAAATCAGTTTATACTAAAAATGTGCCAATGCCCAGCTATATCGTCCGTGCGGGACAGGGCGCGCCCCTCCAAAACGAAAGAGGCGCAGCTAGGCTAAACTGTCAAGAACCCTAAGATGTGTATCCATGATTTGCTGAGTCGTTTCTCAACTTTTGCTTTCTTACAGAAAAAATATTATAATCTTTTAGCCACGACAAAAATAGTGCAATTAGTACAATTTATGAAAATTGTTAATAGTATAATATTGGAAGAGTTGTTTATCGTTTGTATCTAGGGCATTGCAGTTAAATATGTTTAATTGTGTTTGCGCTTGTTGAACTAAGCATATCGTTGTTTAAAGCGACGTAACTTCCGCTGATCAAATAAGACCTAGCAGCCAGTTCCTTTTGTCTTTAATATTCAACGAAGTTTACAGGGAAAAATGATTCTGTTAAGTAGTTGTACTACGAATGAAGCGACAATGCGTAAATTATTAATATCTTGGCTTGAGTGAAAGTATCCCAGGTAGTTAGAGCGTTAAAAGATCAATATGAAGTATATATGCTACATTATGGCAATGACAGAGGAAAATATTGAACTGCACAAAAATATTTTCGAATCGATAAACTAAAACATTTTCTATTCAGGCCTTGCTACGTACGAAACATTTTGTCTTGACTATATTAAAAGACAGCGAGATTCATGCACAAATGTGTCATACTTTGTTTTACTTAAAAATAGGATAAACTGCATAAAAATGCAGCGAAATGATTTTTTATTGTTTTAATTATTGTCTTAGGGGGCGGGGAGGGGGGGGGGTATAACAATGAAATATTATCGGTATTGACTTTTGACCGCCCTGGCACTATTCTATTTACGACTGCACCCCTGCACATGCCAAGATTCCGTAATAATGTGGTAGTCTTATTTACACTACAATACAGACGCCATCTTTAAAGATGGCTGCCATAGGTAAATGGATTGAGAGACGAATGAGCTCCCGGTCTCAAACTGACTATTGGGGTGTCTAGTACACGGATAACAAAAAATTGATCTCTATACATGTTACTAGAGTCAATTCGGCTGTCGTAGAAACTAGTGAAATTTAGTAACAATATTGCATTAAAATGTGTAAAATTTGCAATTTACGGCCTCAAAATTCACAGAATTCTGATTCTGATGCCATATTTGAGTTCTCCATGATCGATTTAATGGAAAAAGTGGTGCCACATGCCAAGATTCCTCCGAAATGTGGTAGTTTTATTTCACTTTGGCGCCATCTTTAAAGATGGCCGCCGTAGCTAAATTAATGGCGAGACGAAAGTCCATTCGTCTCGCCATCCCATCCCTTCCCCCCGGTCCCGGTCTAAAATGACTATTTAGGGGTGAAGTACACGCAAAAAAAAATTTGGACTTCTATATAAAAGTGAACATTTGGTACTAGTGGTGTAACATGGAAGTCGGACTAACACACACAAACTAAGTTAATAATTTTAATCATCTTCACCATGAGGGAATACGTCAATCACAAAAACAGTGTAAGTTTTAAATATTTAATATACTTTTCAGAAGGTAAAAATTCATCCCAATCGGGGTTCGAACCCGAGTCTCCCACATTCCAGGTAGCTATTTAACTTCTGAAATATAGTTGCATTATAGATCTGAATGGATGGAACAGTACTGCAACGAATATATGTTGCCTTTGAACTGACCAAACACAAAACTATTTAAATGGATGGATTTTTTAACTTATGAATTGTATTAAATATAAACAATTCCACCTAAGGGAGTGTTTCCCGACTAGACAAATCGAGAAAAGTGTAAGTTTGTCTTTTTTGTTCCTGATGTATGAGCCTCGTATTGATGCTTGATGCTTGAGCTGGAGTTTTGGGTTCGTGCTCCAGTCATAACTAATACTTATGACAATTGCTGTCAAACTACAATAAAAATAATATATCATACAAAAATTAAGTAAAACAAACATCCAGTATAGTGCATATTATAATATGTCTATTTTTATCCAACATAATACTTGCATATTGAAACTTTATTTACTCAAGACTTTGGAACAAACTCATATTCAATTTTTATTTTATACCAGGAGCATTTTGTTTCATTTACTACGTATAAGTACATGATGGTTTGAAATCGGTTTTGACACTGTTCAAGTCAAAACCATTTTCCTTGGGTTTGACTTCAAAACTATTTTCAAAACTGCCATGTATACATAACATTTCATAAAAGTAGGCCTATAACTAAAAACAGTTTTGAAAACGTTTTGAGATCGTTTTGAAACCAGTTCCTGTATATACGGACGTCGAATTAGTTTTGATTCAAGTCAAAACTTTTTCAAAACTGCATGCAAACGTAGTAATCGAGTTATATGAAATATAACACTTGAAAATCAATACATATGTACATGTACATGTGCAGCGTGTTCAGTGTGTGTGTGTCTTATTCGTACGAAACTTATTGTGTAGGAACATAGTGTACACACATTGTAACTCGTATCTGTATTTACCGAAAATAAAACAACACACATACTCATGTGTGTTAAAAAGTGATACAAACTGCTTGACAATTATTACAGGCATTTAATATTAACACAGCAATGAATGGAAAGAATTTAAATAGAAAAAGAAACTTCGCCACTAATGCGAAATGTCTAGGAAATAAATAAACGAGCAATGTTGTACGAAAACCAGTCTAGTTTAGAAATTCGTTTGTCATCTACCGAATTAAAACTAGGAAACCGCATAGCTCGCGAGACGCGGCCATTAAGTGAAAAAGTGGAAATTGTGGATGGTGGTGATCGTATATCATGTCAGCATTGTGTGGGCTGGCTGGATGACGGGAGGTGTACGAATATGCTGGGGTAAACAAACTTGAAATGAAAATCTGCTGATCTGCTGGGGCTGGGGCTATGCGCCTTTCAAACAGTTCGTTATTCTGTGGTTCTTACTCTTGGAATGCTATTGTGGAAAATATAGTTTGGACAAAACATCGACATAGATTGGGAGAGAAATAAAAATAAATTTACATTCAACAAATAAATAAATTCGTATTTAGAGTCTACCCACTCAGTAATATTCATTCTTCTTACACCTGTGCAATGGTATGAATACAAAAAAATCAAATACCGTAAACTGTAAAAATGAAATAGAAATAATTTTCGGAAAAAATTGCAACGGGATCATGGCAAGCAAATGAAGCCTTATCTTCCATCTTCCATCTTCCCTCCATCTTCCATCTTCCATCTTCCATCTTCCATCTTCCATCTTCCATCTTCCATCTTCCATCTTCCATCTTCCATCTTCCATCTTCCATCTTCCATCCTCCGTCCATCTTAATCCATTTCCGTTTCAAATGTCTTCTGCATGTCAGTGTTTGTTTCTGTTTGCGTTTTGTCTGCACGTCTGCGTGTGCCTGTCTGTACTTGTGTCTGAATGTCTGTCTGTATTAATAGTGTCTGCACTCGGCACGTCTGTGTGTCTGTAGTGTAAAGTTTAGTGTGTAGAGAGCACCCCGAGGGCAGTGCCCCTGGCTAGTTCCCACGGTCCAGCCACTGCCCCAGGCGGTGCGGGCGGACCACAAGACGAGAACAACCTGTTCTCCTCGCGGGTTTGGTAACTCACACAAATCAAAGAGATAGCCGGACATTCTCCTTCTCCCGCGGCCGCTGCGAGGAACATGGTTGCACAGGCGGGACTGACTGGGAGCCAATGACATGTTCACTGCAGCCGCTCAGAGGACGCAGGTCACGTTTGTGTTTCTGATTTTAAAGACGACGTGGGATCTACTGAAGCAAGTTTTTCGCTATCATTAAAATCAAAATCAAAATAAATCACAAACAGTATTGTTGACACTGAAATTGAAAGCTGTAAACAATTTTAAACTTTAAATGGCCTCTTCTTTACGGAAATGATTATTAATTATTCAACCGCTCTTTCTTTGAGTAAGAATAGAGATTTATTACATTTATGTTCTTCGTCTCATTTGTAATGCAAGAACTAAATAACACGTATCCTGAACTTTAACATTTCGTTCGTTCGATTCAATTTTAAAAGCATTTGTTTGATTGAGTTGTTATGTTGGTGCACAACCGTAAGAAGCTACTGTGTTCCCAACTGTAGGTATCCGACCCACTGTTGTGTCTGATCATGCTGTAGTTCTAAATTGCAAGACATTGCCAGAAGGTAAGTTTGACCTCAACCATTCATTCCCTTTTGCAGAAACATGACCTCATACAGTCATCTAGACACGGCATTTTAAGGTTTCACACAATAACTATCTTTATGCATCTAAAGCAGTTTAAAATGGATTTTGATTATAATATTGCGCTTCCTTCAGTTTCCCAAACATTTAACTTGGTTGTCACGAGCTGGTGGTTTTCCCACCAACGTCTTGTAATCATAGTGTCTATAAGCACCTACTGTAATTTAGCTCCTCGGCTGCGCGTTGCACTTCGGGAGCTGTCGGGAAACGTCGTGAGTTGTCGGGGATCCCTCGTGACGCGCCTATTATCGCCTCGTGTAGAGATACGACGCCCCTGGATCCACTTCACCGCACTATAATACTAGGCCGGGAACTACTTGGGCGCCATTCACAACCAGGCGGGCTGCATGGTTGTCAGATGGTTGTCACAGAAAACAACCCCTAAAATATATTGTTGTTAAATGACCACAGTGTGTGTAATTCTCGACTTTTGCGTTGAGGAACTATTTAAAATTTCATTATGTTATGCAAATAATGCTTAGCTTAGCTTAGATTATAAGCCTAAATTGAATTAATTAATATTAATTGGATGAGCGTAGCGAGCGAAGCGAGCGAAACGAAAACTTCAATTTCACTGACCCCTCAAAAAATTTAGCTCCAATGTTTTTTGTTTTTGTTTTTTTTTTGGTGTCTGTTTGTTTGCACGATTCCGGGCAAACGGCATAAGCGATCTTGATGAAAATTGAAGGGGACCTTCGAAATCTCTAAACTTAGACGTGCCACGTTTTTGGGTACGATCGAAGAAATATTTCTCATGAATATCGCACTTTTACGATTTTTTCGATTTTTGTGCGATATTTTCGTGACATTTGGGCCGATTCTGACCAAACGGGTGGGGCTACAACGTTCAGTGGCGGATACAGGGGGGGGGCGGTGGGGCGATCGCCCCCCCCATGATTCTTAAAAATTAATAAAAAATGATTTTATTATTTTATTGTGCACGCACCAAATGCACTCAAAAAAACGGATTTTCAAAAATTTCGCCTGCGGCGCTATTTATTTAAAACTCTCTTTTGCCTCTGAAATTTGTCTTCATCAGTGTACTTCGATTTATTAAGTTGTCCTCCTATGTGAATCGTTTTTTTAACTAAATAGGATAGACGTTTAATAAATAAATAAAATGATGATTTGAAAATAACATCAAACGTTTATAATAATGTTGCAATCTAGACCAATGCAGTAAATTGTAAGCTAGACATGACAACAAAACAAATTGGTGCACACAAACTACATTGTTTCCGTATTACAATCCGCCCACCACTTTTTTCTAAAACGCACCAAATGCACTCTAAAAACCTGATTTTCAAAATTTTCGCCTGCGGCTCAATTACCGGGGGCTCCGCCCCCCATACCCCCCGTGCGTCCGCGCTTAGTCCATTTCCCACGACTGTACAGTGTACATGCACACACAAACCGCCCCCCCCCCATGATTAGGTCCTAGATCCGCCACTGACAACGTTCATATCTCACATGGACATTAAGGTTATAGTGATGTAGTACCTTTTGAAAGAAAAAGTTGAAAAAGTTAGCCAGAATCCATAGAATAAAGGTTTTGATATGAGTTTTTTTTTAGGTTTATAATAACAATTAACAAGTAACATTAGAAACTCGACAACAATCACCTACAATGCATTCACAAAGCACTTGCAAAGGAAAAGTGGTTCCACGCAAACTAAAAACTTACAAAAACGCTCATCCATCAACGCGGCGGGACTTGCGCGTTTTCCTAGTTAAATATAATACAGGGTCCGATCCGATACCGTTAAATATTAAAAAGGGCGATAAATTATATTTTTGGGAGGAACTCGCCAAGAATATGCACGACCTTTTGAAAAACAGCACTGTTTATTTTTACTCTGTTGCTGGGGAACGCATAAATAAATACACACTTTATTTTAAAGCGATGAAAAGGCAGACAGGCAACCTAGGTGTCCTCGAGATTTGTAACTAATACCGTGTTAGATAACCTTAGCGGTTCACATCATCAGATTATCTTAATCGACGCATCAGATCAACAAATTAAAACCGCAAATGACAGTGTTGAAAATCCCCTTCATTATCGCGATCTCGCTTCCCTCGCTGTTTAGACGTCTGCAAGTCGGCTCGGCCAAAGAGCTGCTCCTAAGATACCATCTGACAGAAATCGCGGGTATTTTTCTCCTGCTAATTGCAATAAGAGTTGGCCTACACATCGATGCGATCTAGTAAAATGTGTGTGAAAGATACGGTGTAAACAAAAGTCTAATGATTTCTTGACCGGTTCAACTTATAGATTCAGTAATTGAACAGATGATGTCTCGTGGACCCGTTCTCGTTTGATTCTAGAGCTCCGACTACGTGAGAACAAAACGCAAAGTCGCAATTGTACCAGATTGACATGGTAGAAAGTATTATACAGGCAATAGCAAAGAAAGAAAACTACTTGTTGTATTTATATTTGATTTATTATATTCAACCCTTTTCTTGCAGAACAAGGACATAAAAGCTAATCAGTACATTATAGTCAATAATGTAAACGTAATGGACAGAAGATATGAGGAGCGCGGCGGTAGAGTTCACGTGATCGAGGTGGGCAGGCTACAGTGAATATAGTTCGGGGTTGGAATGCACAAAAATATTTTTTTTTTTAAATTCGTGGAAAACTTGTCCAGGCTGCAATTCCATAACTAGGTATGTTGTGGATAGGATAATTATTGTGAAGAGATATCCGAGGGCTGTTTAAGAGGAATCAATCCCTTGCATTCACATTAACGACTGAGGAAAATCCCGAGAAACAAACTTTCAGTCAGGATTGCCGGTCTCGACGGGATTTGAACCCGGGACCTCCCGAATCAGAGTCGCGCGCTTTTCGCTCGATCCAACACCGTCGGTCGTCATAGAAGTGGTCATTCGGCAGTGAATAGGTCAGGGGAGCTTGGAATGCACAGATTGGAATTAAAATATCCGGTAGAAGTAGCGCGCGAGATTTGTTTCGGAGGCCACTGGTTCGAAACTCGTCACCAGCAATCCTGACTGAACGTGTTGCCAGGGTTCTAATGCCGGGAATTAAGTCCTTCTAGTCCCCATGCTCTCATCACTTTCTGTAGTCTCTTGAAGAGGAGAACATTTTGACCTTGGGCAGGTTTCACATAAAATATATTTAATATACTATACAATTAATAATTTCTGAAGTTAAATTAGTGACTCCCAACAGTGTTGAATTCAGACTTTTCATCCCGGGGGTACAATATACGGGGGGTTTGGGGGGCGAAGCCCCCCAACAATAGCGGCGCAGGCGACAATTTTGAAAATCGGGTTTTTAGGGTGCGTTTGGTGCTTTTTAGAAAAAAAGTTGTGGGCTGAATGCAATACCACAGTAATGTAGTTTTTGTGTGTTGTTGTTGTGTTGTGGACGCTAAAAGTTCCCAAATATCTGCTAGACTCACAAAACGATCATTTTAGCAACGAAAACAAATACAATATTTTCCAAACAGGGTGAAATACAATTGTTTATTTGTAGTTGCGGGCCCTGCGGGCTCCTAGTTCCGCCCCTGAATATCTAGGTGCCCGTTAGGGCGCCGCAGCCAAGCCGTGGCGCGCTACACACTCAAGCACCTTATACAGCAAGCAGAGTTGGGGTGATTTCGAGGTGTTACCTAGCCGTCATGTAACGTGATGTGAACTTGAAAACTATCACAATCGAGGGGATTTAGGTACCTGACAACACATGCCAAATTTTATTGGGGTACGACCATTCCTTCTTGGTGAAAAAATGGCTTGAAACATGCTCAAAATCACTTTAAGGATGTTAGCTACTCCTACTGCTACTACTGCTACTACATCTAATTCGTCAGTTTCAAATTTCAATCGGCCCGCGATTCTGACCAGACGGGTGGGGCAACAATGTTCATATTTTACATGGACATTAAGGTTATAGTAATATAGTCTCTTTTGAAAAAAAAAGTTGAAAAAGTTTGCTGGAAGGCTTACAAATAAAGGTTTAGTAGTAGTATAGCTATAGTTACTTGACACTTGTTGACGGTACAAGCAGAGTTAGGCGGGAAAGTGCGATACGTAAACAAATAGCGGACATTTTAAATTTTTCTTCTTTGTGTGAAACGAGAAAAGGTGTCATTATACTCTCATAAAACAAATCAGAAACCGTCCCTGGCCTAGGCCCAGATGTAGATATTTATTTACTAGGAAAACGCTAAAGTCCCGCCGCGTTGATGGATGAGCTTTTTTTTAAGTTTTTAGTTTGCGTGGGATATCTTTACTTTTGCAAGTGCTTTGTTTTTCTGCCGACGCATTGTAGGTGATTGTTGTCAAGTTTCTATTGTTTCTTGTTAATTTGTTATTATTTAACGTAAAAATCTTACATTAAAAGCTTTATTTCTATGGATTCTGGCTAACTTTTTCAACTTTTTCTTTCAAAAGGTACTACATCACCATAACCTTAATGTCCATGTATAATATGAACGTTGTAGCCCCACCCGTTTGGTCACAATTGGCCCAAATGGCACGAAAATATCGAACAAAGAGTCAAAAAACTTATATTAAAAGCTTTATTTCTATAGATTCTGGCTATTTTTTCAACTTTTTCTTTCAGAAAGCAATACATCACCATAACCTTAATGTCCTTGTGAAATATAAACGTTGTAGCCCCACCCGTTTAGTCAAAATCGGCCCAAATGTCACGAAATATCGCACTAAAAATCGAAAAAAAGCGTAAAAGGACGATATTCATGAGAAATATTTCTTCGATTGTACCCAAAAAAGGAGCAAGTCTAAGTTCAGAGATTTCGAAGGTCCCCTCAAATTTTCATCATGATCAAGAATAAACAAAACAAAAAAAAACACCCGAGCTAAATTTTTGGGGGGGTCGGTGAAATTGAAGTCTTCGCTTCGCTCATCCAATTATTATCATCATGGCACGATTCACCGTGTGTGATATTATATTATATATTTTTCTTCCGACTTCGACGAAGAATTTATAAATTTTATTGAAAGACCTTTTCGACGCCAAAGAATAATCTACGAAAGACAAGATTATTTTAATAAATATGATGATGTAGACTTCCTAAAGCGTTTTCGAATCACAAAGGTAGGCCCTATCTGTGATGATGGTGCTGAAGCAAATAGAAGTGGAGCTCGAGTTTGAAAGTTACATGTAAATAACTAGGAAAACGCTTAAGTCCCGCCGCGTTGATGGATGAGCGTAATTTTTTTAAACGAAAAAAGCGTAAAATTGTGATTTTTTTAATAGATCATTTTTCGATAACGGTCAAATTTCACACGAATATATTAACTCATTAAATTAAAGTTCTGTGAAAAAATCATTACAATCGGATAAAGCATGTAGGTTTTATTCGTCGAAGAAATGTTAAAAATTGAAAAAAAAATCGGAAAATTGCGATTATCATGAGAAAAGATTTTTCGATTGCGCTCAAATTTCACACGAATATATTTGGATGAGCGTAGCGAGCGTAGCGAGCGAAGCGAAGATTCCATTTCACTACACTGGAGAAAAAAATCCGGAATGTTTTTTTTTTTTTTTCTTTCTTTTTTTTTTGTATTTTTGTGTGTCTGTGAACACGATTCCGGCTAAACCAATACTCCAATTGCGATGAAATTTTATGGAGGTCTATAAAATCTCTGAACGAAGAACTGCACGGGGGGAAAAATCGATCGAAAAATTATTTCTCATGAAAATCGCAATTTTACGATTTTTTTCGATTTTTAACAAAATTCTTCGATTTATAACACCTGCATGCTTTGTCCGATTGTAATAATTTTTTCACACAACCTTTATTTTATGAATTGATATATTCGTGTGAATTTTGAGCGTTATCGAAAGATAAATTTCTTTAAAAAATCGCAATTTTTGGAATTTTTTTGATTTTCAAATTTCTTTGGCTTATAGCACCTACATGCTTTATCCGATCGTAATGATTTTTTCACAGAACCTTAATTTCATGAATTTATATATTCGTGTGAAATCTGAGCGCAATCAAAAAATTATTTGTTATGAAAATCGAAATTTTACGATTTTTTTCTTTTTTTAAATTACGAATAATTAAAAAAAAAGAAAAAAGTTTATTTTTTATTTAATTTAAATTAGTTTAAAAAAAATCAACTAAGTAATGATTTTTTCACAGTACAACAGAAAATCCGCATAACACTTAACAACTCAATGCACCAATTACGCTCATCCAACAACGCGGCGGGACTTAAGCGTTTTCCTAGTAATTCATAAAATTAAGGTTCTGTGAAAAAATCATTACAATCGGATAAAGCATGTAGGTGTTATAAGTCGAAGAATGTTTTAAAAATGAAAAAATCGTAAAATTGCGATTTTTATAAGAAATAAATTTTTGATTGCGCTCAAATTTCACACGAATATAATTATTCATAAAATTAAGGTTCTGTGAAAAAATCATTACAAATCGGAGAAAGCATGTAGATGTTATAAGTCGAAGAATTTTTTTAAAAATCGAAAAAAATCGTAAAATTGCGATTTTCATGAGAAATAATTTTTTGATCGATTTTTCCCCCCGTGCAGTTCTTCGTTCAGAGATTTCACAGACCTCCATAAAATTTCATCGCAATTGGAGTATTGGTTTAGCCGGAATCGTGTTCACAGACACACAAAAATACAAAAAAAAGAAAGAAAGAAAAAAAAAACGGATTTTTTTCTCCAGTGATAGTGAAATGGAATCTTCGCTTTGCTCGCTACGCTCATCCAATAATACAACAGTGTAGGTCTAAAGTTCCATTAGGCTATAGGACTAGATAAAATTATTACTTACATTACATGTTTGACAAGCCCTAGGCCTTTCTTAGCCAACCCTTAGCCAGCACAACCTTGTTCTGACACACTTCCCGCACAAATAACCAGTTTGATTACTAAAAGCCTAATGCAGATAAACAATAGTATGATTGTTCACCTAGGCTATACAAAAATAAACGGAAATAATACACCTATTCATTTCTTTCAATGATCTCACGCAAAACTCCTGTCACTATATAAAAACGTTAAACAAAAACTGTGCAAATTTTCAATATTCTTTTGATAATCTTGTTGATTTACATGGCTGTGGATGCAGTGAAATAGGTGTAAAATAACATTAGTTGTGCGTTTGTTGTTGCATGGGAAAGTTTTAATTGGATGTGAGTTGCCTAGACTTAACCAGTCCTTATACCGTCGTTATACCATAGTTATACCACCTATACCCAGGATGTACATGAATCCGGGTCTAGATATTTTACATCCTATTGTTATTGCTAATACCATAGAAATTAAATCAACTTTGATAAAATTATTATATTTTAACAAATAATTTTGCAATGGAACTTGAAAAAGTAATGAGATCACACACATAACAAAAAATTGTAGAAATACAGCCAAACCTTACACACTCAAAAGAAATTAGATCTAAAAAAAATGGTCAAGCTCATCTACCCTTCCACATTTGCGCATTCTTAATTCATAAACGTACAGTGTCCCATAACAGCATCCTCGAAAAGCTTGGCAAAATAGAACTTGCATGTTATTACGTTTAAATTAATTAGAAAAAAGAACTTGGATGAACTATTACGTTTAAATTAATAATCGCAAATTCTATTTTGCCAAGCTTTTCGAGGATGCTGTTATGGGACACTGTACGTTTATGAATTAAGAATGCGCAAATGTGGAAGGGTAGATGAGCTTGACCCTATTTTTAGATCTCATTTCTTTTGAGTGTGTAAGGTTTGGCTGTATTTCTACAAGTTTTTGTTATTTGTATATTCTTAGACACAACCTATACTCATGCACGAATCATTGTTAATATTGACACTTGCCATTGCCTTACACAAGATGCCTACGCATTGGTAACCTGATAATATACCGTTCGAGATAATAGTGTTTTCGCATCGAAAAGTACACTGACCGTTTACCCCGCATACTGCATCTGTGTTAATCACCCTGTATCAGTCCTGCAAGCGCAGCGACTGCGAGCCACATATTAAAGAAGACATAATTGGGAATTTCCTAAACAGAAGTCGGAACCCGTCGATAATGACCATACATTCACAAATCGACCTGACCCTGACCTGATTCCTGACCTCGTGAGTTGCCCACACGTTTTTCGTAGGGTCTGCCTATACTTGATTACAGTTACAAACATAAACTTTAACAAAAACCCATCGTTCACTCGTCGATTGCGTCCGGGGCCTTGTAGGGTTGGCTTGGTCACTTTGGTTTACTGTCCCCCACTAAAAATCAGTTGTGTGACTGAGTGGGTCGACTCTAAATACCGATTTATTTTATTTAATTTAAAGCATTATGTTCGTGCCCTTTCAAAATGAAGGAATATATAGTGCATGTAGTCAATTTATTCCCGGAGGGGGGGGGGGGGGGGCGAATGACAGTTCCCGTGGATTCAGCTGGATTCACTGACCCTGATTAAGAATTCTGGTTGGAAGCGACTTATTTCGAATGTGGCTACTCCTTCCGAAATAATTAATTAAATTGGAGTTGCATTTGTTTTTACACTTTATTATTCGACTTTTATGTTATTTTGTGTATGGATAACTTAACTTTGCTATTTGACAGTAGTCTAAACATGGACTGAAATCTTTGCCTTGCATTCGTCTTTTTACTGGAGCAAACCTTTGAAAGTCATGTCATGTTTGCCTGAGAGTTTTGCGTGAGCTACCTCTACCGGTAACACTAGGGTGTTACTCAGGTGTGTTTATATTTCCAGGAGTTTGGTTTAATTCTTAATTGATGAGGAAAAATTTCTACTTTATGCCAATGGAAGAACGGAAATTGAGACGTTGCATTTTATGCAATTATTAAGTCCTTGGTAATTTCAAGAAACCATTAATTTGGATAGATGAAATTGTATTTTAAAACCAGTTTTAGCTCGGCTAATAACGTGTCCTGACAAAATTTACGAGCAAAATATAATGTACAAGTAAGAGCTTATGACATGTAACGTAATAAGTTTATGGATATTTACAAACTCACTCATTTTCGACTTGCGTTGTAGATCATAGCTACGCACTTCCTTTTTTTTCACAGAATTTGGAAGAAGGGATGGGGATAGGGAGAAACGATGCAATTTGGTTTAAGCAATACTAGTATCTATGAGCACACTTAAGTGTTTATGTTCTAACTGCTTTCAATAAACAAATGATTGTCGGGGAAGTTGGTGACAACGGACGTCTGAGCAACAAAAATTGTCTAAATTCGAGCACCAACATTAGTAACATCACGTCCTATAAGTACGAACTAATTATTTCAAATGCCAACTTTTTATTTTTTGTTAAGGGGTGTCTGGGAAAAATATAACTTTTTGATTCAACTTACAAGTAAGTTAGTATAAGGTCAAGTTCTAAGCTCGCTTTTAACACCTGCCTAAACTATATAATTGAAGCATGAGTATTTAACATTTTGTCTTTTTAGTCGTTTTTGGCCCCTCAATGAAGCTACCGATTTAGTTTTCCGGGTTGCCTTTGGTGTTGTCAGGAAACATCACGAATGTTTTAGTCAACTCTCAGCTCGTTCATTGTCACATCTTTGGAAATAAAACTATAACTTATTATGTTATTATAGTTTTTTTTGTTAAATTATTATTAGTAAACAATAGCTTAGTTTTCGCTTAAGTGGCACAAAGGATCTTAAACATAATGTATGAATATAACGTCTAGCCTATAGTCAAAAGTCTTAAAAAGTTGGAAGCACCACTACTTCAGCTTGCACCATAATTTCCTAGCGTTTAAGGTTTATGGTTTAACGAAGTTGAAACATGCGCAAAGCGCTATCGCGTTCACATGATTTCCTAAGGTTTAAAGGTTTAGTGTCTAAGGTTTACAAGATAAAAATATTTCATCGCGTTCTAGAAACGTTAGAGAAAAACATTTCTAAAACCATAAACCATAAACCTAAAACGTTCGGAGAGTCTGTGCACCGGGCTTTATACTCCAAAATGCAGGTTTTGTCTACGAAAAGATACTGCCGAGTCACGGTTAACAAGATATTTGTTACATAATTATGTGTTCAGGGTAAACCAACTCGGTCACATGACTAATATATGTGGCAGCCTTTAATTGCATCTTTAAAGATCAACCCTGTCGGCGCCGACGCCATCGATGTGCGGTGATATGTGAAGATACCCCGCATGTAGGTGGAGTATCAGTATTCAGTAAGAATGTGTATGTGCAGGTGTTGTATCCACCTCGTTAAAAGGAAATCGCCGGAAACGCCGACAGCTTTGATTTGACAATTACGAAACACTTACAGGAATTAAGTAACCCCTTTGGTTTGCATCACGATCACGCCATCAGGAACATATTTTCCTTGTAATGCAATCCCAACGCAGAGCTACGAGCCCAGCGGCTCATCACGCACTTCTCGTGACGAGAGAGCCACACCGACCGCTTTATGAATGAATACCTGCTGCACTCACAGATGAATGAAACACAAGTGTAGCAGGGCTGGAAGCAATCACACTTATCATTCATACAGAAACCGGATGTGCTTCCCTACCTTGTGAGGGCCACACCGACCGCTTTATGAATGAATATCTGCTGCACTCACAGATGAATGAACGACAAGTGTAGCAGGGCTGGAAGCAATCACACTTATCATACATACAGGAACAGGAACCATCATGTGCCTTCTTACATTGTCTTTTCATCTTTGGGCAAAATATTAATCCTGCGTGTTCCTATTGAAAATATTGAAAACTAGGAATGATGAATTGAGAATTTGGTTTCATTTGACATTTTTATTATTCACATTTTTTGATAGTTTATTTATAGTTACAAAAGTAATTTAAAAAGGAAGGTATCAAATAAGATAAGAATAACAAAATTGCAAACAAAATAAAACAGTCCTTTTGCATCATATAAAATAAATCAGAAGATTTTTTTTTTTTAAAACTACACTTTTAGATAAAGCAGTGCTATTTCCAGACGATAAGTGGTGATAAATGCCGAAGAAGGGCGACTACAAAAAATTACATTCGCCCTATGCGGGAATCGAACCCATGTCCTCGTAAAGCCACACGCCTCGGACCAGCGCCCTAATTGTATGTGCTCCGCGGACGGTATAATGCTTTGCTTATAAGTCACTTGTAACATCGGGACGTATAGAGGAAACCCCGACATCTATATCCTCGGAATGAAACCGTCGTGACGCATCAACTATAATCTCGTTTAATTGTATATTATTATAAACAGCTCATGAACGTCCTGCATCATAAATATTACGTACGTTATTGATATATTTCAACTATTTGTTTGTATTTGCTGTAATTATTTAAATAGCCCTCTTTCCTGCAATTAACAGTGTATATTTCGTGACAATACAAAAAATATAATATATATTTTAACCTAAGTTATCGAGACTAAACCCTGCATAAAATCAACGTTTTGTACATTTACTGATTGTTTAATTTCGAAACTGTTTTTTTTTTTTATTTCCGGATTGTAGGCAATGACACATATGAGCCAACACACCCCCCACCTGTCCCCATATATTTTCATTATTATTTGTTGTATTATGTTATGTATATATTGTCATTGTCTATAAAATAGTCGCTGTTAAATTTAATATTTATAGTTCATAAACTGCAGGCAAGGCACATTTCCTTGCACTAGTCTTGCCACCAGCAATGTGTATGTATTATGTAATTCAGACATATTGAAAATAAATAATACTAATAACTGGCCAGGATTGTCGATGCCAGGGATAGGTCCGAGAGCTATACGTGCATGTGCATGTGTGTCGTTTCACTCTTGATATTTGTCTTGATAATTGGAAAGTGTAAACAATTTGATATTAGTCACTCAACGATTTGAGTGTACAGAGATGTGAACTTTGTAGGAGATATAATTATTTATTGAATAAATACCTTAATAGGGAAGTAACAAATTGACAGTTATGAGGTTGGGGAATTGGTCAGGTAAAACCTACTGTGTGGAAGTTTACCTAAGACCAGATTTTGAAAATAAAATAAATATACATCATCTTGATAATGAAGTAGGTGACACCGGTAACGATTTAACTGGTCAGATCATGACTTTGATGGAGTCGTCAACATAGAGTTAGAGTGGCTGGCTATACCCGCATCATCTTGTTTTGCGTCTGACCGTAAGACGGCTCAAGCAGATGTATGGACATTTGATTTATAGAATGTATTATAGGGTTGTTTGTAAAACTCAGTACTAAAGTCCCGGGATTCGTCTTATGATAACGGAACATGGAACCTCGGGCGAAACGTTCTGTTCTTCTTTCCAAGTGCGATAATCATGGCTTATTTCAACGCACAATCCACCGTCGGTAGCATTTCTCCACATTACACACTTACTCCCGCAAAGTATAGGGGACCAGCCCGTACATGGCACTTAGCTTATCATCTTCGATCTGCCTCGCTGTGATTGGATAATCGGCACGGCAAGCGTGGGTCAAACCTCCTCGGACGTGTAGACGTGCCCAAACAACTTGACCTTTGACCCACTTAATGGATCCAGAGATCCGAGCCCAATCGTCGAACAAATCGATACTTAACACGGTCCAAGTGGGAGGGGGTCGTAGAATCTAGACCTGCTCGCTACAGCTCTGTTAACCCACACTCTCTAGTCAACTATGAGCGGTAATTAAGCCATTCGACTTCAAACATGGTCTTGTTTATTACGAAACTAGTACAACATCCTAAAACGATTTGATTGTTATCAAATTCGTTCTCAAAAAGATGAGATTCGTTTTATTTCTCTATTATATTTTCAGTATCCTTTGGCAAAACGAAGACATGTTGAACGGAACTTTAAAATTGCTTATACAAAAATTTGAAAACTAATTAATGATCTAGACCAGATAAGAGAATTGCGATCAAAACGAAGGCTGACAGGCCAACGAACTACTCATTTCGAGTTCATTATAATTTGTTAGATTGACTCCCCCCCCCCCCGCCCCCCTCCACACTACACTTAATATAAGTATTAACTCACGTTTGTATACAAACATTCACAACTAGTGATAGCCTATAAAACATACTACAAAAATATCGTAAGTATAAACACAAATTACTCCCAAACCTTTGGTTATATTATTATATTAATGTTAACATTACTAAAAAATTTCTATTGAATATCGATGGGTTATTTTTATTCAGGAATTAGCTATTTATTCTTTGATTTCCTTAATTTACTGGTAAAGATTGTATAGATATGAGAACTAATTATGAGAACTGATTTTAAGAAAGGTTTCGCCCTTTTCGAGGAGTTTTCACGAGTAGCTCAAGAAATCTTCCCCTAAATAGTCTGCCCTGAATGTGCAACCTGGTACCCCTTCCTACACCGAACCGCACGCAGTGGTAATGCACTGTTTGCTGCCTTGTAGAAATCTCCCACTAAATAGTCTGCCCTGAGTGTGCAACCTGGTACCCCTTCCTACACTGTTTAAAAAAATCGCGCCAAATTGCGACATTTGCTTCGGAAGTACTGCTAACGACAGCAAATGTAGTAATTTTGCGACGTACGATATCTTGCAATTTTGCTACGAATGCTCTTGCTAAAATGCGTTTACTGCCTGCAAATAAGAGACGTATGCCCTTGCAATTTTACTTTATGCTTTTCCGATTTTACTATCCATGTCTACCAAAATAACAATGCTATTTGAAGCTAAATTGCTTCAATGATGTCACGAAAATGGAGCGTTTAATTCTCTGATTTTACAATCATTTTTTAGCTATTGGGCAATGCTTAGCCAGCAATTTTACTATTCCCAAACTAAGCGTAATAACACGTAGGTCGTAAAATAGCTACGATTGCTGTGATAATTTTCATACAGCATAGCTACCATATTAGAATAACCTGGTCATGCTATTTCATGAAACATTATTCGGTAATTTTACTGCTTCAAGTAGAACTTATTATCAATGCAGCTGTAGTAAAATAGCTACGATTGCTGTGGTTCTATTCCTACGTAAATGCTCCCAAATTAGAATCATTGAACAAGCTATTTCACGAAGGAATATTCAGTAATTTTACTGCTTCAAGTAGAACTTATTATCACTGTAGCAGTAGTAAAATAGCTACGATTGCTGTGATTCTTTTCCCACGATAAGCTCCCAAATTAGAATAATTGGGCAAGCTATTTCAACCTGTAATTAGAGCTGAACACAGAGACAACGTTGACAACAGCAACACTATACCCGGTGGTGGAACCTGACCAAAGCTAAAACAAGAGACCTACTTTTAGTGGAGGCAGCACGACCTTTACCGGTGGTGGAACCTGAAGAAGCTAAAACATAGAGACAAACGTTAGTGGTGGTTGCTCAACACCATAATAATTTGGTGGCGGAACTTGTGATAAGCTGGAATACAGAGACAATCGTTAGTGGTGAAAGGACCAACACTATGCCCGGTGGTGGAACCTTTGGAGTAGTTAGAACCCACGTGTATCGTATTGTGAGTGTAGTGGATCGTGTTTTATAAACGAAGAGTCAACTGAAAGTAATGTAAGGCTTGCTTGCTTCTCGTGCTGTTGTCGGGGTCGGAATGAACGAATGAATCTTGCAACAAGAACTTAGATGCCACCTCAAGTTTTTTCTCGCGTAAGGTCAGTGTCCTTGACGAAGTACCCCCGCCCCAACCTCCCACAGCAGGGGTTGGGTTCAACCGTGAAGACGGGGCTCTTTTACAATGCCATTGTGAAGCGGAAACATCCGTTACACTTGTCCTGCATGACTACAGAGTAACAGCCAATCTTATTTTTGAAGTTAGAGTTCTGTTCCAAAATATGTGTCCCGACCGGGGATCGTACCCGGGTCCTCCGCCTTCCCCTAGCAATGCTCTACCGGTCTACCAAGTAAGCTATCGAGGCCACTATGTACATTTCTATCCTTGTCTTTACATCAGGAATTATTCAGGAAACTGTTTAGGACTGTTACGTTTGTTGGTGTATTTAAACTTACTGTTGGGAGTTGTAATTGTGTTTATCATGACAAATATATAAGTATGAAATGCAAGTAGGCCTACGCTGTAGAAGGTCACTGGTTTCATATCGTCAAAAACAACAACAGTAATCTCACTTTAAAATAATCACATTTTGATTAATGCTTTGTTAAAAATAAATGCATTCACCTGCAAAGGGGAATTTTCAATTGGAGATAATTAGGTAAAGAGTATCCAATGGATAGGCTGGAGGCCCTATTCATTAAAATTCAACCTTGCAATTTCCTTATGCAAATAATATCGCGAAAATTATTTAACAAATAATAACACACAACTCACTACATAAGCTGTACATGGACCGCTTGTTTATAAACTAAGACCTAGGAATGTCTTCTCGTTTCAATTAGTAACAATTACGTATATGGTTGGTTCGAGCCCCATGTTATTTTAGGATCGATACCCTTCAGTCCGAGCACAACTTGAAAGTTGTAACAAAGACGGGTGAAATGTTTCCTTCCCCCATACAGCGTTGACTGTCTTTATTTGAGGGTCGCCATAAAGTTTTTTTGAAGGAGCCCGGCCATTATGATGGAGTTTGCATCGTCGTAGTTGTGGAACCCTTCAAATACCCATTCACGTAATAAAAAGGAAATGTACAAAATTATTATAATGTATTACTAACAAATTGGTAGTTTGATTTAGGCCCTATGCAAATACGTCTGACAGCAGTTGACAAGTATTGCGCTCTCAAACAACATGACAATTTTATAAACAGGTGTGAACGTCAAATTGTTTTAAAAGAAATAGAGAGCATGTTCATGACCCGGATAGCAGTGCCCCATGTTATTTAATATTTTTGTGTTCTAATATTTATAAAAATAATAATAATAATAATAAATATAATAATAATAATAATGATAATATACTTATACTAAAAATACTTATAGTAACTCTCCTCAATGTATTTAGTGAAAATGCCAATTTACAAGGAAATACGATAATCGACGCTAAAAGATAACCGACGCTGCTAAAGAGTTACGTCTATCAGAAAAGACTTAACTCAGTAGACATACAATGAACCATTGATTAAAGAAGGCTATCCCTTCTTTAATCAATGAATGAACTACACAAAATGGCGTGAAATAAATATTTGAAAACGGGGTAATTCTTTGAGAAATAGAAAGTTCTATGAGTATGATGGCTATTCAAGTGATAAATTATCATATTATAATTTTGCAATTAATATGCAGTTCATATAAATACACGTCAGTTTTCCTGACCGTGACAAATATCTACACCCATCCCATAAATCACGTGTAGCCGATAGATATTAAAAGTAAAACATTGTAGTCACAAGTATAATGTATTGAATACTTATCACAGAGCGTTGGAGATGGTATTTAACATTTAAATGAATGGCAACATAGTCATATACTAAGTTAATTATGCCTTCATTATAAAATATAAAGCCCAGCTTGTTGTGTATTTACATGTAAAATAGGTAAAATGAATAATACAATGAGAGAGAACTAGCAAATATTATGTGAATGCGTCCAGCAACGTATAAAAAACCCGTCCATCTATACCCACTTAGTATAGGATTCTCTAGCCCACTTCCACTTCACCCAAAGTATTGCATTCTAGAGTAATAACTACTACAGCTAGAGCTTTTTATAAGAATGCTTTACATGCTTGGATGCTCATATAATCTACTCAAAAATAAAAATTTTGTCGTAGATTTTAAGATAGAGCTGGAATTAAGTTACATATAAAATAATCGCCTTCTCTCAGATTATTCTTATAGACGGACAAAAAAGTTTTCCAACACACTACTATTCAAGAGGAATGTATAATAATTGATACTGCAATACAGTACGCTCGTCCGTACGCATAATACTATCTGTTCTAGAGCCAAGCAGTAAACATGAATGCTATTTTTCTACGTTATGCTGTGATCGTGCATTAGTGTTCGTGAAGTATGATTCCCCATATCAAATAATCACTTGACACTCATTATTAGCTCGACATGTTTTCATTTTCTTCGATATTCCACATTATTATGTTTTTTAACTTTGACGGCTCAAATGTCCTTGAGTAGGTTTCCAATAAAAACTTACTTTAAAATTGTATAAATGCATAGCCTATACCCATATGTAATGATTAATTATCCATGAAATGTTTGTGAGTGTTTGTTTCGCACCTAAGTCTTTTCATACAACACTGCGTGTGTTTTTTCATTATGTAGGCTACGGGTGAAGAATAATCGATTTAATTTATAAATTCAGTCATCGTTCCATTGGTTTCACGATTGTCAAATTGGAATTTGATACCCAACTAAATATTGCTAGTCCGGGGCTATGTTTTTTTAAAAGATATTTGTATTTGTTTATTTACCGTATCAATTTAACGTATATTCTATTCATTTATGAAAACTGTTTTTGTAGAGGGTTATAAATATTATTAATATGTACATATAATATTTTAACGGATAATCGCTGATCGAACTATTGTAATTTTTACTAACAAGTACGCGGACTTAATCATTGCATGGGCAATGGGCATACATAATTTTAAGTTCACACTGATGAAAACACCTCACTTTAAATTATCACTTCTTCGATTTTTCCACTTTTCTTCCTTCATTTTCATCAGAATGTATCTAATAATACCTATTGTTATTGGTGAATTGGTAATCAGTGTCTTATAAAGTGTTATACTCTGCTGCATTATCTTTGTGCTAGGGGCCTATATAGGTATATAGTCGCCGAGTCGGTATGTCATATTTCAATTATTAAATATTTTTCCGACATTTCTATTGGATTTCAAATATCAACAACTCAAAATTATATCAAATACACACTGAAAGAGATAACAAAAACACCCAAGGTAACACAATAATCAAGCTAGGCCAAAGAAGTTGACATCTGGTATCTTTTAACACGGAGTTCGTCAGTTCATTTTATTAGAGAACCTGTATCTTATTAAAGGGGCTAAAAAAAACAAAAATTATTTTTTACCACGTGATCTATAGCACAATACTACACTTAGATGACCGTTTAAAAAATGATACCTTTAAACTGTGATTTAACACGATTTTTTTAATTTTTTTGATCCAGAAATTGGTAAAAATTGGTGTTTTGGAAAATATCCTAAATCGGCTTTAACCTGCTTCTTTTTTGGTCCACATAGATACTAGAGCATAGTACCAATCTAAAATGCCCCTTTATAACATCGTGTCTTGAAACTGTGCCCAAATATACCCTCAAACACGCAAAAATATGCATTCCAAAATCACACCCCATCTTGGTAATCAGCATATTTTGACCGAACTACTTGCCCAAATTACAAAACAAAATATAGAGAATTTACAGAAAAGGCTGTAGAGTACGTCAATAATGGCCAATATTTTTTTGGATCAAAATCCTCCAAGGTCACGGGCATAAAGATCGTCCCCATGTTATTTCTTATGGGAGATTTTTGCCGATGGGACCTAGCTCGAAAAATGTCATATTTGACAATTTTTTGGGAGGTCATGGTGGCCCCAATAATTTTTCTGTTAATTGCTAAATTCATTACTAGTTAGCCTGAATGAAATATATTTTTTGAGTTTAGCGGTTAAATACCCCTTTAACTCATTTTATCATTTAGAACTAAATTAAGTCGATAATGAGACTGCTTGCCCAGAACACAGAGGCCTATTCTTGCCTGGCCTTGTGGCAGGTAGTATGGTTTCAAGAGTATTATTTTGAATAGTTTGATGTGTTATGGGTTCTTGTTATGGGAACGTCAGATAAAATAAATAATCTCTAACGTTGAATATCGAAAAGTCTAATTTCATTATTCAACACAATATCTAGGTGCCCGATAGGGCGCCGCAGCCAAGTAGCGGAGCGCTAACAAACTCAAGCCGAATTGGGTCGATTCGAGGTTTAACCCATCAATCAATCTCAAAAAGAGAAAAATAAATATTGTTGCCTACGACAGATTTTGCATTCGTGTATAAATGGTAATTAAAAATTGTCGTAGGACCCAAACACAGAGAAAAACTGTTTCCGCTTGATAAATGAGACTGGTCCAAAAAGATCAGTAATGTGCTGCTTGTTTGTAGAGCCCCTTCGTGAGATCAATGTTGTATAGGTACTCAACGGTTAGTGTTGTATCGTGGAAGTCACACGCCTGACAACCTCCACCCGCAATGCATGGCTGAACCAAGGGTTGCCTAGACGCTAGGAGTAACCTCCACCCGCAATGCATGGCTGAACCAAGGGTTGCCTAGACGCAAGGAGATATGTTATTTTGCAGCAATGCATTACCCCCACCAAGATGATGAGCAGTAATTCTTGCGACTGCTACAGTAACTCACACCAAATCACCCAAGTAAAATAAAAATTCAACTAGATTATTAATACATTAATATCTTATTAGGCACCAATGTTTCCAAGAGGATGCACAGAATGAATATTGTGATCTAAGAAAAGCTTATACCTTGGAAAGAAAAACAAATTCACACGTAAAACACAATTACCACTGAACTGTTTTTAATAATGAAATAACCAGAATCACGTACACCACTACACCTGTAATTCCAAATATTATATTTAAAATATTAATAACGGTGATGGAGCACTTCTACTCTACTAGTCACTCACCGAAATCGTTTTACATGCTTCACCGTGTACTAAGACTATTTCCCAGTATCCTTGATCAGGAAGTGACGATACGAATAGACTCTAGTCTAATCCGTTGAAGCTGACGCCTTTAAGTTTGTGTTTAGCTACAAGCAAATTATTAATAAAATGTCCCCCTTTGTAAATCTGTAAATGACCAATTTCCGTAATAACCTTAATACACCAGATAGATGAATCATCAATATCAAACTGTAGTGTATAATAATTTTAAAATACGACATGATACAACAACAAACAACAATCATGATAATTAATTATCAATGAAATTTAAGGTGGTTTTAGTTCAGGCTGATTTATATAGCATTGGAAATAATTTACAGCTTGGCAGCTAAATCATTGCGTATAACGGCTATAGTTCTAAAGATGTGCTCTTGCTTTTGTATATATTATATCTGCGTTTAAATACCATTTAATTTTACTTGCTCTCTTAGCAGTATTCGTAGACATGGCGTAAGAAATATTCAACGCATTCGTAGCTAAATTGCTACGGATATGCTGCCGTAAATTTACTTCAGTTTGTTGAGTAATTATGCATTTGACACTGCAATATTTACAAACATAATGTGTGATTTTACTACGCATTCACTCCATAAATGCTAAGGATTCATTTACTTTTTAGTTAAACCATGAGCAGTATTTTAAGAACATCGGAAGAAGCAAATATGCTACAAATGCTCTCGTGTTTGCTCTGTTGCGACAGCATTTGTAGCAGATGGCGCTTACTAGAGCGATGTAGTAAACTGTTACTGCAGCATATGTAGCTATTTTGCGATTTTTTTAAACAGTGTACACCAACCGCACGCAGTAGTGCACTGTTTGCTGCCTTGTAGAAATCTTCCCCTAAATAGTCTGCCCTGAGTGTGCAACCTGGTTCCCCTTCCTACACCGAACCGCACGCAGTAATGCACTGTTTGCTGCCTTGTAGAAATCTCCCACTAAATAGTCTGCCCTGAGTGTGCAACCTGGTGTCCCCTTCCTACACCGAACCGCACGCAGTGGTAATGCACTGTTTGCTGCCTTGTAAAGCGAGTACATGCAAGAATGCCATCAAGAGCGCCGCGCTACATGGAAGCCATAACGACTCAACTTCTTCTGCGCTCAGCTCAGCCCTGTGAAGAAATACTTCGTGTTGATGGATAGGATAGAACATAGAGTGGGAATGTTAAGATGCCATTACTCGGTTATGATGGCATGTGGGGTTGATGGGAATTGGCAGTTGTAATTTCACTTGACAATATTTCATCAAAATTACAACCTTGCCATGTACGACAGAAGGCAATTACATTGGATGTATATAGGAAACCTGTCTAGGCATAAGAAATTAAGTTATATAAATATTGATGTTTAGCATTAACATGTGAAAATATATACCCTCTGTATTCCAAAAGATATTTTCTACACACCACATAATATTACAACAATATTTTAAACAATTTACAAATAACCCTTGTAGAAATATTTGGTTGCGAAACGGTTGCCAAACAGTCACCAACAGATCACCAAGGCTTGTTTTTGATCGCCAAGTGGTTAGCAAGTGGTTATCAAAGGTCGCCACCGAAATTTCAAAAGAAATATGACAGCTAAGCGTTCACCAAAAGGCAGCCAACGGGTCACCAACTTTGAAATGCAGTATTTTGACACAAAAACGACCTGTTGGCGACCATTTGGCTTCTTTTGGTGATCACTTGGCAATGGCATCACTTGGTGAACTAGTTGGTGACCTGTTGGTGACCACTTTGCAACCATTTGGCAACCAAATATTTTTACTAGGGAAGTACAAGAAACCAGCTACAAATACGCAAATTTATGAAAATCATACCATATTGTAGTAATAATTTACAACAGTACACGACGTAGCAAACTTTTCAGAATACATCTTTCAACAGCAAAACATAGGAAACAAGCAATTTTAACAGCAGTGTACATTTTATAAAGTCAACTTACGTCAGTTGTCAACACACACACTACCACCCTTCGTCGTGTGGGTTGTATTCGGATTGAAGATCAGGCAATTGCAACTGGTATAACACTATACTAAATGCACAAGATATAAGGAGGCTCCTAAGCAATCGTGACCATATAAAACTCGAGGCTGGCGCATAATTGATCACTTCATCATAATTCATCACCTCGGTGAAGCAGAAGCGCGCTTTAATCATAATCATGTACAGCAATATTAATTACAGGTGGTACAGACTACGAGGTAGGCTGCAGTCTTTGCCACCGGCTGCCTACATCTGTAGTTGGCAAGCTGGTGCGGCAAGGGGCGTAAAAACAAACCCATTACCGGTATTGACAAGTGCGTCAAGACTACTGCCGGCGATTTCATTAAGAAATCCGATCGCTATAAATGTCAATAAAATAATTGTATTGACGTTAATAGTTTGTTGTAGAAAGAAATCTGTTGAGATTCTGTGTACGTCGTTGACTTGTAAGTACTCGGTATGACATGAACACGGAGGTAGCGCCAAACATGGAGGCTCGGGTTCTTTGGTTCGATACCCTGCGATGGTGCGAGACACATCTTGACATCTGTTGAGTCGGCTCGAGAGTTGCTGCTGTGCGTGCGTGCGTGCGTGCGTGCGTGCGTGCGTGCGCGTGAGAGCGTAGATACTGTACACGCATGCAAATGCTTCTGACAGCAAAAGTAAAGAATATTGTGATTTGTTTTGAGTTTAGTTAAACACACTAGGCCGCTTTGCGAACGTTTTTCACATTCGCGTTGATGGATAAGAGTATTTGGAAAACTGACCCATCTTTACCATTCTCTTGAATCTTGTTTGCTTTGCTATGGTTAACATAGAATTTCTTTTTTCAGTAGTACCAAACTATTGTATAATGTATTTTTATTCTATTTTGATAGATCTTGAATAAATGTGTCAGAACAAATTTGATCCTGGTGATTAGACGAGTGAGCGAAGCGAATGAGGATTTATAACGCTACTCGATCGGGCCTTGGTCGTGATTAATTCTGTCCGAATTCTGCCTGTCTGTCCGGTCCCATACGGCCGAACGGCCAAATAGTTAGAGCTGAAATTTTAAACAGACATCCGTGACCAGGTAACTGAGAACTGCTAACAAAATGAGCACAATCCATTTCGATTTGAAGCTACAAGAAATAATAAACTGTGAAAAATAGGCTTAACACGTGTAGGAATTATTTTAACAATAGTTTTTCTTTTGAAAAAATCACTGCCTCTTAGATGTTACTCGGTTGCAATGGAGGCCATGGAAAAAATATTTGTAATGCAGTTATGCAGTGACAAAGGTCTATCGAAACTTACATGTTCAAGGTACCCCTTAATTCCGCTGGGAGATAGAGTAAACCTTGCAATCTTTACTCCTATTTCGTACTGGCTATGTTTTACATAGTATTGTCACAGTTGATGTAGACTAAACTGCGTTATGTGCAATTCAAAACATGTTTAATATTTTTTTTAAATACAATCCATAAACTACAAAATCTTATCCGACCAGGGGATTGAACCCAGGTCTCCCACATTCCGGGTATTCCGGCCTTAGCCAACTAGACTAGTAAATTGAAAATTAGGCTAAAAATGTGCAGGTTTCACAACAATGCATTTTTTCTTGAAGAAGTCATTTTTATCTAATCATTTTTGTCAGGCTGTGATTACATGCATAGCAGTGACCAAAAGGTATATAGAATATTGCACGACCAAGGTTCCCCTAAATTCCGCTGGGACATTGTGTAAACCTTTCAATCTTTACTCGTATTTTGTACTGGCTATGTTTTCCATAGTATTGTATGCATTTCAAAAAAACATGTTTTTTAATTTTTTAAATAGGCCTACTATCCAAAAATTAAAAAATCTTTTCCGACCAAGGGTTTGAACCCAGGTCTCCCACATTTTTGGTGTAGGGGCGCCTTAGCCAACTAGACTAGGAAAACGCCAAAGTCGTTGTTAGACGAGTGAGCGAATCATGTGTTGAGTACCCGGGAACATTTGCATTTAAATTGATTGATATACCTATAGGTATCATACTAAAATTTGTAATATGTATTTGAATTTTCTTAAATACGTGAACTGAACTGAAAAGTGTGCATTAACTGTAGGCCGAAGCCGAAAACCATATTGCGCCACTAAAGCCTATGTTAGGATAAGGAGGAAAGCAACCCCATGCTGACTTGATGCAGCCTTAGGTAGGGCTTTGGGTATAGGGCCACCCAAAAGCCAAACCCAAAGGGTAGGGGGATGAAAGGGAATGTTTCCGGGTACTCAACAAATGGCTGACTTACTCGTCTTCCAACGACTTTGGCGTTTTCCTAGTTTATATCATCTTACTGATATCGTCTTATGTGTTATAGGTGCCACTTCCCCGGGAGTCAACTGCGTGCTCTCCGGGGTGTTCAAGGTCAGTGCTGTCTAGAGCGGATCCTCTTAGAGGCGGCGGTGGTTCCTGTGCAATGAGATGACCTCACGAGGGCAGTGCGTTCTCATTGTTGCCTCCTATAAAAAGGCAATAAACGTAATCTAGGCACGTTCAAGAATTTAGCAACTCACCGTCAGACGGTTCGGTAAAAAAGAAACAGTTTGAACAAATATGCCCAACAGGTTTTAATTGCACATTATTTAAAGTTTAGCTACCATTTGCTATTTTCGGCTTTATGGTTATCTGTCGGTTTTCCCTGCAACATTTCATTACCTTGCCCTGAAAGCTAAGAGGGAGCCGTGGGTGTTTGGCTTTTACCTTGTACATTTATCATCCAGCCCATAGGCTGATTGGTTTGAAACTTTAAAACTTTTGGTTACTTTTGCTTTTCAAGCTTTAAATCTTAAACTTTAGAGCACAATAATATGTCAGAGCGAGCAGACTGAACCGCCTCCGCCTCCACCTGCAACCACGGCACGTAGCAGACTCTGAGGCAAGAAGACAACAGGCGTAAATTAACCCTAATAGGGCCGGACGAGTGGCTGCCCGTAACGCTATGATAATTCCGCGGTGAATGATTGGAATTGCGCTGTTTTTAGCTCCTGCACTTCAGTCAATGGTGTAATTAATGGAGGGTCTTGCTCCCGAGTAGACCATCTGTCTGGTGTCCACCTGTGCACGTATGTCCGTCCGTCTGTTGGTTGTTGACT
Source organism: Sweltsa coloradensis (assembly GCA_024449915.1). NCBI lineage: Eukaryota > Metazoa > Arthropoda > Insecta > Plecoptera > Chloroperlidae > Sweltsa > Sweltsa coloradensis. Next base: position 323,375 of record JAMZAV010000586.1, read on the forward strand.
GGCACGACGTACATGGTACAGCGAGGACTTTTAAGTTAAGATACAGTCACTTCATTACTGTTGCAGCATTGCTATTCCACGACGCTGGTCCTTTTTATGCTTACCAAAAAATTTTCCTCCAATAACAATTAATATTTCAATTGTAACTAGAAAGCTTCGCAAATGCATTTTCAGGCGCCTTGTTGGATGAGCGTAATTTTTTTTAAACGAAAAAAGCGTAAAATCGAGATTTTCACAAGAAATAATTTTTCGATTGCGCTCAAATTTCACAAGAATATATAAATTCATAAAATAAAGGTTCTGTGAAAAAATCATTACAGTCTGATAAAGCATGTAGGTGTTATAAATCGAAGAAATGTTTTAAAAGTCGAAAAAAATCGGAAAATTGCGTCTTTCATGAGAAATAATTTTTCAAATGTGCTCAAATTTCACACGAATATATTAATTCATAACATTTAGGTTCTGTAAAAAAATCATTACAATCAGATAACGCATGTAGGTGTTATAAAAGGAAGAATTTTTTTAAAAATCGTAAAAAAAAAATCGTAAAATTACGATTAATTATTTTTCGATTGCACTCAAAAACGTGGCAGTTCCAAGTTCAGAGATTTCAAATCGTGTTAACAAACACACAAAAATACAAACAGAAAAAAATCATGATTTTTTTCTCCAGTGTAGTGAAATGAAATCTTCGCTTCGCACGCTACGCTCTTCCAACTTTTCATTAAAATTTTCACTGGTTTAGTTCCAATAAAGTGATATGTGGTTCTAGGTCAATACAACACAATACAAATTATCTTTGTTTTGATGTTTTGATCAACTGTTCATTTGGATAGGTGCAATCAAAAAACAAGGCAAAAAAATCCAAAAATGGAGTGTCGATAAGCACTAACATACTAATAATACTCAGTCATTGGATGAGCGGAGCGAAGATTCCATTCTTCTACACAGGAGAAAAAAATCCAAAATGTTTTTTTTTGTATTTTTGTGTTTGTTAACACGATTCAGGCTAAATTGACACTCCAATTGTGATGAAATTTTCTGGAGGCTTTCGAAATATCTGAACTTAGAACTGCCACGTTTTTGAGCGCAATCGAATAATTATTTCTCTTAAAAATCGCAATTTAACGTTTTTTTGTTTTGTATTTTTGTGTATTTTTTAACACGATTCCGGCTTAACGCGATGAAATTTTATGGAGGCCTTCGAAATCTCTGAACTAAGAACCGCCACGTTTTTAAGCGCAATCTAAAAATTATTTCTCATGAAAATCGCAATTTTACGATTTTTTTCGATTAAAAAATATCTTAAAACATTTCTTCTACTTTTGACACCTACATGCTTTATTCGTTTGTAATTATTTTTTCACAAAACCTTAATTTTATGAATTATTATATACGTGTGAATTTTAAGCGCAATCGAAAAATTATTTCTCATTAAAATCGCAATTTTACGCTTTTTTTTCGTTTAAAAAAAACTTCTTCGACTTATTTATTGTTTATTCTTGTTTGTTAAATTAACAACAAGAAACGGCGTCGACGCTAGCAAATATCTTGTTAAAACACTCAAAATCTGTGGAAATCTCGAGCCGCGAAGAGCCTTGATGAAGCCCGTGAAACTAACTAATTTAGCACATGCAGTTAGTGCTCCCTGCACAGGAAAGGAAAATGTCTCACTGAGCAGTCTTTGAGGGCGGGCGGCAGGTCGTTCCATTGGTTAACAACCCGGAAAGAAAAAGCACGTCGGCCGAGCACTCCTTTGGCAGGAGGGGGTTGGAGGCGGGGGTGCCTACTATCGTCGCCTCTCAACACGCGGCCCTGGATGATGCGCGCGCACACGTCAAAATCAGTGGCACCGCTGAGGCATCTTTTAAAAAACACCAGGTCTGTGTACTGCAGGTGCATGATCATTGGCATAACCTGCTTCTGGTCACAGGGTGTTGGGAGGTTACGGCCATGTATAAAATGCAGCGCCCTTCTCTGCACCCTCTCAAGCTTGGTAGTGTTCTCGATGGTGGTTGGGTGCCAGGCGGGGAGGCCGCAAGTCATGGAGGGCTTGACTAGCGACAGCCTCTTGACGCGAAGCGTGCAGCCGTGCAGGTTGCGGGCCGCGAAACCCAGCATATCGGTGTGCACTTTCCATCGGAGGTCGCTTGTGATGTGAACGCCGAGGAGGCGCTGCTTGTCGACGTACTCGAGTGAGACACCATCGATGGTGTACATGAAGTAAAGTGGGGTGCGAGCGCGCTTGATGTCCATCATCTTGCACTTGAGGGCTGAGCGACATGCCATTTTTGTCGCACCAGATCTGAATGTCGTCTAGGTCTGCTTGGAGGGCGTCTGCACCCTCTTGGGTGACCACGATACCGTACAGGGTGACGTCATCAGCGTACTGGAGCATTTGGATCCTTGCCGAGGTAAGGAGGTCGGCTACGAAGACGTTAAATAGCAGGGGGCCGAGCACACTGCCCTGGATGACGCCCGAGGGCAAGTCCCAGAATTCAACATGTTTTATCCGATTGTCATGATTTTTTAACACACCACACTGGACCTATTTTTTTAGCTACACTTTTTAACTACACTGGAGAAAAAAATCCGGAATGTTTTTTCCTTTTTTTCTTTTTTCTTTTTTTTGTATTTTTGTCTGTTTGTAAACACGATTCCGGCTAAACCAATACTCCAATTGCGCTGAAATTTTCTGGAGGGCTTTGAAATATCTTAACTTAGAAATGCCACGTTTTTTAGCGCAATCAAAAAACTATTACTATAATTAAAATCGCAATTTTACGATTTTTCCGATTTTTTAAAATTTCTTCGACTTATAACACCTACATGCTTAATCCAATAGTGTTGATTTTTTCAAAGAACCTTAATTTTATGAATTAATATATTCGTGTGAAATTTGAGCGCAATCAAAAACTTATTTCTTATGAAAATCGCATAGTTACAATTTTTTTTTTTTTTAAAACATTCTTTGACTTATAACACCTACATGATTTATCCGGTTGTAATGATTTTTTCACAGAACCTTAATTTTATGAATTAATATATTGGTGTGAAATTAGAGCGCGATCGAAAAATAATTTCTCATTAAAATCCAATTTTACGCTTTTTCTGTTTAAAAAAAAAAAACTCTGACTTATAACACCTACATGCTTTATTCGATTGTAATGATATTTTCACAGAACCTGAATTTTATAAATTTATATATTTGTGTGAAATTTGAGCGCAATCAAATAATAATTTCTCGTGAAAATTGCAATTTTACGCTTTTTTCGTTAAAAAAACATACGCTCATCCAACAACGCGCCTGAAAAAGCGTTTGCGAAGCTTTCTGGTATAAATTAATATATTCGTGTGTTATTTTTGCGCAATCGAAAAATTATTTCTCATGAAAATCGCAATTTTACGCTTTTTTTGCTTAAAAAAAATTTCTTCGACATACAACACCAACATGCTTTACCCGGTTGTAATGATTTTTTCACAGAACAACAGAAAATCTGCATAACACATGACAGCTAAATGCATCAATTACGCTCATCCAACAACGCGCCTGAAAAAGCGTTTCCAAAGCTTGCTGGTATACACAAACTCAAGTGAATTTATTCTGCCAACAAGTTGGATCGACCTATTGAATGAAAATTGATGAGCATACGTCAACGGTATTACTAACTAGGAAGCTTCGCAAACGCTTTTTCAGGCGCGTTGTTTTATGAGCTTAATTGGTGCGATTGCGCTCAAATTTCACACGAATATATTAATTCATAAAATTAAGTTTCTGTGAAAAAATCATTACAATCGGATAAAGCATTTAGGTGTTATAAGTCGAATAATTTTTTTTTATCGAAAAAATCGTAAAATTGCGATTTTCATTAGAAATAATTTTTTGATTGCGCTTAAATTACACTAATACATTAATACAAAAAATTAAGGTTCTGCAAAAAACATCATTCAATCGGATAAAGCATGTAAGTGTTATAAGTCGAAGAAAGTTTTTAAAAATCGAATAAAATCGTAAAATTGCGATTTTCATAAGAAATAATGTTTCGCTTTCGATTGTGCTCAAATTTTACACGAATATATTAATTTAAAAAATTAAGGTTCTATGAAAACAATCGAATAAAGCATGTAGGTGTTATAAGTCAAAGAATTGTTTTAAAAAAGAAAAATCACGTAAAATTTCGATTTTCATGAGAAATAATTTTTCAATTGCGTTCAAATTTCACACGTATATCTTAATTGATGGACTTAAGGTTCTGTGCAAAAATCATAAAAATCGGATAAAGCATGTTGGTGTTATAAGTCAAAGAATTTTTTTTTAAATCGAAAAAAATCGTAAAATTTCGATTTTCATGAGAAATAATATTTCGATTGCGCTAAAAAAAACGTGGCAGTTCAGAGATTTCGAAGGCCTCCAGAAAATTTAATCGCAAAAGGAGTATTGCTTTAGCCGGAATCGTGTTAACAAATACACAAAAATACAACAGAAAAAAAGAAAGAAAAAAAGAAAAAAAACATACCGGATTTTTTCTCCAGTTAGTGAAATGGAATCTTCGCTTCGCTCGCTACGCTCATCCAAATAGAAATACAAGAATGCTCTAGGCCTCCAAAATTAATAATAGTTGGAACTTTGCGAACATCATATTATAATTTAATATTAAACTCTGGAAATAACATGTTTCAAGTCTGTGATAAGCCCTAGACCAATCACAAGACGGTACTGGAACTAGCTAGGACGTCTTAACAAATACTAATAACCAAGGGTCTCAACGTCTTGTGTGGTAAAGGTGTGCTATTACTATTACTATTAATTTGGTTCCAGTTTCAATTTATAACGTGTTTTTGAAATTATTAGCCTTTCAGCGCGAGTAAATGATTCTCATAGTTTTATGAAGATGACGCTATTAACAAGTCACCTGAGCAACTTATTGCGAAGAAAGTTTATACGAAATATCGCAATCTTAAACCACAGATAACTAATTGTAATATATTATCAGAGTACCATGGGAAATATACTAATAAGTAATAACTTGTGGCAATTGTGACTGTGAGGGACTTGAGTAAGTGGAAAGTAGCTAATGTATTTGAATATTTATTCACAAACATGAAGTCACCTTGTCGGCGGCTAACTCAAACGCAGGAGGGTACTAAAACAAACGTTTTCGATTAGTTTGTTTTGAAGACAGGGATCGTGAAACTTAAGCATGAGAAGGAGATTAAGATCTCTTTCACGGTTAAACAAATAACATTCGATCCCTGGTTTAATTTCTCACCAGTTTCATTCCGATCCTGCACTTGCATTCGTACAAATCTATAAAGAGGAAAATAAAAACTGATCTTCAAATTGATAACCATTTTAGTTTGTTTTGAATAAAGCTGATTTCACATCGTATAACATATGGAACAGTTTCACATCTTACATTTCATTTTATCATTTTCTTTAAAGTCGTTAAACTAAATTAAAAGTTGAAGCAAAACTTACTTAAATGTGAACATGTCGTTAATTGTTCAGAGAGAGTCTACTCTTGTGCTACGAGAATATGCATAAATTGAAACAACGTACAGCAAACATAATAAACCTTTGGTGTTCTAAAAAAAACTCTATGGTGATCACAGATTGAGCTTTAGTTTGCTTTATGTGACACACACTCCACAAGAACAATGCGGAAAACGACCCAATCAATGATCGTCGATAATTATTATCAGCCGTGCCAACATCGTGATTCGTGTTCGCTGATTTCTGTAAAACAACGTGTCTGATTTATAATTGAAACTTGCCTATCGGTCGCGTATAAAGCTGAAAAGTATTGTCACCAGCACGTGTCGAGATGGTATCGGACCACCGCACTTACCATCACAATCAAACATGCGAAGATCGTACGCAAAAAGTACGCTCGGCCAAATTCTCGGGTTCGTGTGCTCGGAATTGAAATTTGCCATCAATGGCCTTGAGGTATGGACGTTGACCTTGTCAAATGAGCTACATTATTCCTGGCTTAAACTCCTGGCATCGCTAAAGGGATCAGGTATTTGTCAAACACTTAAGTCACTTAGATTTGCATATCTTGTGTCTTAAAACTGAATTGAATTTTAAGTAGTGTGTAATTATACATTTTAAATTACTGTAAATAACCGTGTAGCTATTTGTTTTCTTTGAATTCATTAACTTTATATAATTATAATTATGTGTCACATTTTTATTATCATGCCGTGATGTTTTCCAAAATGCAAACAATTTCATTCTGAAAACATGTTTGAAGTAAGTACCAAGCTGAAATCAAAAAGCAATTTGCTGAATTGAAGAGTGTAGATAGAAGTTGTTATTTTGTGGTATGAACGTGATGGGCTGAATGCGATTACATGGTAAATAGCTTGAATGATTCCGGTAAGATTATGGATCACAGAAAAGTATTTTCTCAAGGAACATCGTTTAAATGCTCTGTGAGCAGAAGCCGAAACCATAACAGAATTATTTTATTTAAGCACGCCAAATGATTAATTTTTCCCAATAGATATTGAAATAATCGGTTCAAAATGTGTTATTTGATATTGGTCGATAATCGATGAACTGGCATTTATTTATTTCTATCAGTTAAAACCGAAAATAAAGTGGTAAACGCGAGCCAACAGAAGCGCGTGCCACCGAGGACTGTTATTTCGATATCAAATAATCAAACTGCATTTATTGATAATATTTTACTATTTTTCTAGAAAACGCTGAATGCTTTGTTGTTGAAATAATTGTTTTAGATTATATTTTGTTGTCGTGCTCTGTGTATAATGTTTTACATAGAAAAGAACATGAGAGCTGACATGTAGTTTTCAAGTCAACATCACATAAATAATGCTACTCGTTCGCCTGAAATGTTTTGAAACACATTCCACCTACACCAGCATAGTGGATGGTTGAGAAATGGTGGACATTAGTAGTTTGGTAAAACAGGCTCCCCAACACAACAACATTGAGAAAGTAAACACAGGACGCCTTGTAAGCCCTCCAAGTACGGAGTAAGATGGATTGACGGGGGTCGGGCGCGCATGGACACAGTTTAGCGGTGCTTTTTGTCTCGGCTGGCTCATTTATTAAATCTCACGCGTGTTAGGCCGTGTTCTTGTCACGGGACAAACATGCTAATCCGGAGGACAAAACACTGGACATCCTCCTTATGACCGGTCATCTGTTCACTAGTGGGCGCATCACTATAATAAGCAATTCACTCATTTATGCACCTGATTTAATCAACAAAACTCGGCAGAGTTTGGCCCAACTCAAATGCGCGCGCTCAGGTGTTAACGATTGCAGCTGAACGGTTCAATATAACATTACCAAATTTTGCATGAATGTTAATCGAGTTCATTTATATTGATATCACCACTTGTTGCCAAGAATTAGCCTTTAAAAATCAATGCAAGAGGTAATTCCAAACTTGAAAAAACGGAAAATTGAAAACATGGTTTTCAATTTTGGAAATTCCAACCAAACCGTTTATCTTGAACGTTGATATCCAGTTGAAAATTTGGCGGGTTATAAAAATCTGTACACTTGGTATAAATTCCCAAATCACCAAAATTGAGTAAATTGTGGGGATTTCACTATTTTTTTAATCAAAACCGGTGGATTAATCTAAAAATACGCGTACTAGATCTCATAGATTGATCCTTTATTAACGTTATTGTGAAATATGAAACCGATGCTGTCAACCGTTTACCCCAAAATAAAACAAAAAAAACAGAAAGTTAAGCGTCTAAACTCGTCACCGCGCCAGCCTCAGCGACCCCTCTTAATAATCGTGCTCATCCAACATACATGTATCCTATTCAAACTTTCGTAGTCGTACCATAGTTGCCATTTTGAAAATTGTACTTTCATACATTGTTTACATTATTATTGAAGTATTTTTCTTGACTTTTCAAGATGTTTATTTTTAGTTTTTATTTTCAATTTAAAAATCTCGTCATTTTTCTTCACTGTCAATACAAACAAAAGAATTATGTTTTTTTTTCAATGTGAAAACTATTACATAATAATTACTTCTGTGGATTACTTGGTGATTTTTCAATTGAAAACGACAAGTGAGCTAAGACGAAAATATAATAATATGTAGATGTGAAGATTTTATCTAAACACATTAAAAACGTGTGGGCATAATAGCATTGGTTGAAATATAGGAAGATCTAGTTATATCAGTTTGAAAAGGCTGTGCATGTGTTTTTGCCCTTTTTTATATTTGATTCATTCATAAATTGCATTTAATATCCTTTTTATTTGTTATCAAATTTGTTGAGTTTTTAATGCATTGTTGTAATATTACTATTTCAAATATTTACTTAAATGTAGTTAATTGTTGTGTCTGCATCTATGTAATTAGATTTATTTAGTTGTCCTCCTTTGTAAATCAGTTTTTATAACTGAATAGGATAGACGTTAAATAAATAAATAAATAAATAAATAAATAAATAAATAAATAAATATATAAATAAATATATAAATAAATAAATAAATAAATAAATAAATAAATAAATAAATAAATAAATAAATAAATAAATAAATAAATAAATAAATAAATAAATAAATAAATAAATAAATAAATGAACTGATGGTATTTCAACATTCATTTAATAACGCAATTAATTCCTATATATCATTTTGATGTTCGTACTCTGCAGACAAGAATTCCGAAGATGTAAGTTTAATCATTGCATTAGTGCCAGAAGAATGTGTACCGGGATGACCATATCGTACACCCACGAGCTTCGCAGCTGACAGCTGATAATAAGACTAAAGAACGTATTTTATTACCTACCTTCCTGTATGTATGCGGCCATATAAAACCTACGATTGCTCAGACGACAAGAACAAATACGCGTTTTGCAATCGTATGATGGATCGACCATCTGAGAATTCCTCAGTGACACGAGTACATCAATCTGAGCTCGTAGGCCTACGTTTACACCTACACAAGGTGCTAATTACTCAGCACGTCCCGACTCGTTTGCGTATCTTTCAAACAGGCACAATGGCAATCACCCGAGACAACACACCGACCAATCTTCTAGTTGTAATGCGATATTTCCGGGATCAGACGGGAACTAATTGCTGGATGTAATTGCACACAACGTGGTACCTAACTGAAAACATAAAACAATGTTATAATGACAGTTGACAACGAATTATACAAACGTGAAATAGTTTTTAAGGTTGTTGATTATAACTTTTGTATCCACCAACTCAAATAACTTTTTCTTTTTTCATTTTTTAAGGTTTCAAACATGAGTTGCTTATAGTTTATTCCTTATTTTTGGTTGCAATATTTTTTAAACATTAAAACAGTTGGCTGTGGAATGACGACCAAAAATAAGATTTATTGAACAAAAGTTACATTTTGTAGATAGATATTTCTTCAAAATCTTCCATTATCACCAGGATAATTTAAAATATGTTTATCCAGAAAAGTTTTGAACCAAAAACAATCGTATTCGTAGGTGTATAATATCATCAAAGTTTTTCGATTTCACGAACAAACTGAGTTTTAAAATCACTAGACCAAAACTAATGTATCGGAATTGTATCTTGGAAGAACTAATTACTAGAATGTTTTTAGAAGACGTCAGGGCTTTTATTGAAAAAATTGTGGCTTACAGCTATTCCATCACTCGTACCGATATCTTGAAAGTCGAAGGAAAATTGACGACTAGAATTTTACCCGCCTCCTGACGTCACGAGGCAACATGGCGGAATGAGTTGGGATAAATCCTCATTTCCCAAGTTTACGTCTGTTGAATGGCGCAACACTAATCACGCTCTAACTCTTATTCTATTCATTATTTCGACAAAACTTAAGAGGAATATTATTTAGCAAACATATCATTGCTTATAAAAGCGATTATTGCGAGTTTTTTGACACAGCCGTTAACTTGTTATTGCAATGTACGCAATACGCATCATACATCAAAAATAATCAAAACGATTATAAACTTTCTCAACTTCAATTGAAAAAAAAACTACTGACCGGATTTTGACAAGACCTCCTTCAAAAAATGCATCTGGCTGTTTAGACAAGAAATAAATCAACTTTCTAGATAGAAAGTGCACTGAACGAAATTTTATAGCATAGGTTCATATGCAGTGTATGTGTTTTTATGACAAATACGCACTTTTGACGTGCGGATGAGCCGTGAAAAACTGCACGCTGCATATTAACCCATGCTGTAAATTTTCGTTCAGTGCACTTTGTGTCTAGAAAGTTAATTTATTTCTTGTCTAAGCCTGATAAATTTTTTGAAAGAGGTCTTGTTGAAATCCGATAAGTAGTTTTTTGTCAATTGAAGTTGAGAAAGTTTATAGTCGTTTTGATTATTTTTGATGTATGATGTGTACATTGTAATAACAAGTTAACGGCTGTGTCATAAAATTCGCAATAATCGCTATTTTAAGCAATGATATGTTTGCTAAATAATATTCCTCTTAACTTTTGTCCAAATAATGAATAGAATAAGAGTTAGAGCGTGATTAGTGTTGCGCCGTTCAACAGACGTAAACTTGGAAAATGAGAATCTATCCCAACTCTCGACACTTGGTCTATCGATCGTTTTAAGCTCCGCCCATCACCAGTCGTCCATTGCTGAAAGTTGGTTGAACAATGGACGTGAGTGTGACAATAGCATTTTGGCCATTATATTCCAATTTTGGGTCAATAAGAAAAATAAAATTCTCGGTGCAATACTTGATTTTGAGCTACATTTTGTTTTATTGTTTAATTAAACATACATTTGTCTCCGCTGCGAGTGTAAGGGAAAATAATTTTCTGAAAAACTTTTAAAGTACGATTTTTTTCAGCCAACGGTTCAAAACTCTTATTTGTACCATTAACATGTGACCAAAAAAATCACACATCGAACATTATAAACATAAAAAAATTGTAGCTCAAAATTGTTATACTTGATGGACACAGCCGCCATGTCGTACCTCCCCGGCGTCTCATGCAGTTCTAGTTTTCACAAACCTAGATCCAGAAGAACAGCCATCTCACAAACAATACTAGATCCAAGGATGAAACCCATCACAACACCTTGAAACAATAAGTTGATTGTGTTTCTCATCCTCGAGTCATTTCTCAAGAAGGTGGGCTTGAAACTTGAAAGGTGAACGCATACATACACGGCGATCGGCTGCAGATAAAGGAAGACAAATGCCATAATTTGTAGCTGAAAATATGAACCCTGCCCTCCTGGTCATATTAATTCGCATGGCATCAAGATAGACGCGTCGCCTCCTCCATCATGCGGCACGTGTGTGCATGCGTGTGTGGCGTGCGCACGTGCGCGCCTCTCGAGGACATGGTAATAGTGATCAATCTACGATATTATCTATAAACAAAGAAACGGTTATTGTTTATGCGTGTAGAGTATAATTAACACAACTGCGTGAAACAGAAAGTTACTGAATCCACGCTTTTTTTTACTTACAATTATAGTTATTTATGGTTTCTAAATACTGTGATTTATAGCTAATATTGTTGTAGGCTTGTACTAGATTGAATGAATATTTATTACTTTAGGTTTGTATTGTTTACATGTTTATAAAAAGCGGACTTTATAATTAATTATTCTAATTCACATAACTGACGCTACAATTTGAAAGCAATACTTGTAGTAAAAATCTGCCCTGGCTGGGTTTTGAACCAAGAACTTCCGGCTCTACATATACGATGCAGTGCTACCAATTGAGCTAACAAACCACAGGGTGACGATCACCCTTCATCCTCAATCCTCATCTATCACCACTCATCGTCTCGAATAGCCTTAGTGCGTTAATTTGAGACGTTAAGCAATACCAATCAATCAATCAATGTGTATCACATCATATATAATGAAAAATATATTGTTATCAACGTAGTATAATTTTGTCATATGGTGAAATAAAATGAGCAAGCCACCTTATACATCAGTGGCATAGTTCGCACTTGTGCTCTTGCATGCGTGAACTGGCTCGCCTATAATACAGATGTCGTTTCGATCAATTTTTAAAATGATCAGTAACTTTCTCCACAAAAGTATCGCAAGAAATTAAAAACTACCATCAGCACTATGTTATAATTCTGCAACTATAGCGTCCTTGCTGGCCTGTCCTATCTTGCCCAACACTACACGGACCCTGTCTGTCTGTCTGTCTGTCTGTCTGTCTGTCTGTCTGTCTGTCTGTCTGTCTGTCTGTCTGTCTGTCTGTCTGTCTGTCTGTCTGTCTGTCTGTCTGTCTGTCTGTCTGTCTGTCTGTCTGTCTGTCTGTCTGTCTGTCTGTCTGTCTGTCTGTCTGTCTGTCTGTCTGTCTGTCTGTCTGTCTGTCCGTGCTGGGCATGCAGGGCGTGGGTTTGATTCTCGCGATACAATCGAACACGAGGTCCAAGAGTTAGGCAACAACTTGTTAGGACTGGAAACATATCCACTTGTAGTTCTAGGCTGTGTTCCTTCAGACAAGTGTTAGCACTCTAAAACTTATTGTGTAACTAATTAATAACGTCATCATTACTGAAGCCATGCACGATTTGGATTGTGCTTCACAGGGTCCGTATAACTATAGCAGTCATTTCGTAGTAGGTTCATCATCGCAAGATTATTTGATGAACAAGAACAAATCAAGTGGATTAATTACTTGAGCTGCATTGTAGACTGGGCGTGATGCATAACAGTATCAAAGACAAATTTTAAAAGAACACTTGTCAATTGTCTTTTCTTTACGGTAAACAGGAGCTTTTTAGCCGCGAATAGTAAAATTAAAACCTGTCATTAAATATGTTGTACAATTTTAAATGTTGTATATTTACAATGTTTTGGCTGTTCAAATCCAAAGAGTAACTACAGCCATTGACGATTGACACCATGCACCATGTCATGTCACATATCGACAGAAACATGATTTGCAAACGAGGTCCCTCAATTGAATTACTCAAATTAGTTTCTGAATTTACTGTTCGAATTTAAATTAGCAGATGGTACAGACAAGCAACATCGTGTGCTGAAAATATTGTATACATTGAAAATTGTATGTTTTAATGGTTTGACCACGATATACGACATATGTTGACTTTATGAAAGCTAAAATATTGAATAATAACAACTTATCAAAATGTTATTATTGTAAATACATGCTTTCGGTTGTATTTTGTCAAATAAATAAATCAAGACAGTGGTGTTAGTGATCAAGCCGAAAGTCTCGCACCCATGCCATGACCACACGGACCCGACACAGCGCTGTGTGGTGTGAGTCTAGTCCAGTCTATAGTCCAGGCCGCTATGCTAATACTGCTTGTCGGGGTGTAGCGTTTCCTCATACATTCTTTCGTACACCTGTACATAATTATATCGAGCATCTAGAGGCGATACTTCGATCAATGTTGTCACAGTTCGGTGTGATCGTTCATGTGAATTGTTTATCCGGCGCTGGCATCTCACGACACAAATCATGCAGGTGTGATGGCCACGATACCCCACGAACAATGCCAGGAGAGCTACTGTTGTATCTGTCAGGTGTCATGGCTACCTCGAGACCGGTAGCGCGCATGGCGGGGGGTGGGCCCACTAACTAATTAATTACAGGGTTTAAGTAAAGAAGTTTCGGTGATTGACACTAAGGCCATGCACACTCGTGGATTCTTCAATGGTGTTGCTATTGAGAAACAAGATTTTGTCGACGTCGAGATCGTTAGCTATAATACATAAATTATAAACCGTTTGACGTGCTACATGCATTGCAATCCGTTTCATAAAAAGCCACTCTGAATGAAAGATTTGAATGTATATGCTAAATAACAGATTGAGAAACGATAAGCTGACTTGATATTTCATCTATTATTTGCTCTAGAACTCTGCTTTTCTTTTGATATAGTAAGGTGACACCACATTTATGCAAATAACATTTCTCTCGGAATTTTAAACCCCGAAGTGTATTTTTTACACCATTTAAATATGATGCACTAACTTTAATGTTTTAGAGTTTAGGACCTAAATTTCTCGCCAAGAACGGCACATATTATAATATTTTAATTATAAGAAGAGCTTACTATAAGTTATTACAAGAAATGAACATCTGTATGATATATTGTTCGTCTACTGTGGATACAATACGAAACTTCAGAAGGAGTGCTAAGAGTTGGTATCGAACCACCGACTTCTTAATTCTGAGTCGCGTGCTATGACTTATCTTAATGTGCGTATATGTTTCTCGTTCTATTACGGCTATATGCAACCCTGCAATCTACATTACACACTATTTAAATTGCCAACAAGTGATTATTCGCGTTGCCTAGTTAGATCACTGGAATCAGGTGATTGGAATACATTTCATAATAATAACCTGAACAGATACGAGTTCTAAAACTGGTGATATCTGCGATCTTGGTTATAGGTATGCTGTGCAGGGCAGTGTTTTATTTGATTAATGACTGGTTCGAGCTATCGTCTGAACATACACAAGGGATTTATGTCATGTAGCTGCATAGCTGATTTGAAAATGATATTTCAATACATTAATGACTTTGAATAATGAAGCGCGTTCGGCGTGTTCCGATTAAAAAGGGGCAACGCAGCAAACATGACCGTTCCAAGTTCTAAGGAAGCGGTTGGAAATGTAACGCTGTAAATCTGTCTAGTTGGGTCTAAGAATAGATTCAACTGAATGCACTTAATGTGGTTCATTGTGCAAAGTGTGTTGTCTTCATCCTACACATCGGTAATTAACAGCATTAACTAACGCAGAATTAACGGACGGTGCCAAACTGCATTCTTTATTGTTTGTAAAGTTTGTGTTCAACGCAGGTCTCGCTAGACTGTAGAGTAGCATCAGTAGTCGGTACATGCTACACTAACAGCCAGAAACCTAATGGTGATTATGTAGGGAGAAGTTTTCAAGATACTACGTTCTACGTTCGTAAAACTGAACGATGTAGATTAGTATTGTTGTTCGTTTTACCTGAATCCTGTATTTAGACCCCAGTGGACAATAAATCGTAAATAATCATGTTTTAAAAAATGTACGTGAGAATTACGCCATACTAATAAAATGGAAAGTTTTTGCATTATAAACATTTTTTTTAAAAATTGATCAGTGACCAAAAACATTTCAGTCGTGTTTCAGAAAAAAAATATTGAAATCCGCCTATATATACCCTAGATATTCTAGATATACCCTTGATATACCCTAGATACCATGGGCAGTATTCTGCACGTCAACGCACGTATTTTTATGACACGAATACGAAGGTGATATTACTGTCTGTAAGTTTTTAATTTTGAGAAATCATATTTTCCTCACTCGCTTTCAACTTCCGTATTTTTATCTTCATTTTGCAGTTGTGAATTTCTCACCACTAGGTATTTTCTTTTCTTTTTGGGTTCACTTCAGAAGATCTTACACAAAACATACAAGGTAAAACAGTGAACCTTTGTGATTCAAATCTAACCTTTTTAGCTGAATTTCCTTTGCTATAGGAATCTTCTGTAACCAACAGCAACGCGCTGAAGACATCGGGAAGTAGAATTATGTGTCTTACGAGTCTCTCTCTCTCTCTCTCTCTCTCTCTCTCTCTCTCTCTCTCTCTCTCTCTCTCTCTCTCTCTCTCCCCCCTCAAAACTCTCTTCCTCTCCCTCTCTCTCATCCCGCAAAGAAAAATGGCAGTCTATCACGATGAACAAGATACAGGAGGACATATTCATTTGGCGCCATTTCAACCCACAAACAACATCTAGTTCTATGGGGGAGTTTGAAGGTCTTACAAACCTAGTGATTATTCAACGTTGCAGCATCGCAGAAAGTGACAGGCTTTGTTTGGTCAGTAATTAGAGATGTACCTATCCGACCCTTGCGATGCGTCGGTGTTTCCCATCCTCGGGGCCGGTTAGGTGGTCATTGGAAATCGGTAAGATTTATGGAATTGACTGACAGGTAAATATCAGACGCTGCGAAACAGACCGCAGAATAACCCCTCGTATACGAGGCTGGCGACTAAGATGCCAGGTCTGTGTCGGTGCACAAGAATTAACCTCATTTGGGCTCAACTCCCTTCCATTGTGCAATCAAGGACTTTCAAAAGTAAACATCCCCTATCAATGATTTATTTTGTGATTGTTTTAGTTGAAAATGTGTTTTATTTTTTAAAACAGTAAATTGTTTACGCTAGTTTGACTTTCATACGTTTTAATACTAATCACTCGTATCACCTTTCACTGGGTTTTGTATTAAAACATTTTTTTACATTAAAGTTTCTATATATTTATTAATCCATCTTTGGTTTTCAGTTTGGTGAGATAATGTTTTTAATTTACTGTTTGTTATTCAATTTTTGCTTTTTATAGTTTGTTATTATACAATATTTGTGTGTGTATTTCATATTTGGTATAATATCAAAGTGTAGTTTATGACAGTCGTGTGTTTGATACATGTTGTTTAAAAATAAACTATATGTTATTGGCTTGCCACGGTACAAGACTCAACGCAAGTAACAGTCGGTTATGGCCGGTTCACAAGCTGGAGTTGTACGCCACAACAGGTGCTAACGACGACGTCGAGGCTTGAGAACAAGGCATAACTTCCGTACGCAGTTTGGTCCCAGTCACCAACTCTGTATTACATTTATCTTCTGGGCTTTGTAACAATTAAAACATTCGAGTTCCTTACTTCACGTCTACCTTTTACTTATGATAGAGCATCTAATAAAATTTATGATAACGAAATTAGAGCAATAAAATAACTTATTTAATTTAAAACTGAAGACTGATCAACGTTCTCGTTCACAAATAACAAGTCACAACTGTCAATTTGCCACGAATGTAAGCAATTTAATTCTGTTCACAATATTTTCACGCATTGTCACTTGTATCATCGCTTTATGTTGGATAAGGTTGGGTGAGAACTTATCTTCACAATTGTTTTGTTCGTTCGAAGAATCGCTCTTTAGTAGGCCTATTCCTCTTTTTACTATATAACTGTAATTTGAATATTATTATCATCATTTTATTGCTATTGTCGTGCTGTGTTATGCCTGGAGTTATAGTAACGAGTTGACATCGAGGTCGTGCTCACACTACACGGGTCAGCCAACCCTCGTACAGAGCGCATGCAAATTATAATTATTTGTCGATTGTTACAATAGCGGGATACCCAAGGAAAGATTATTTACGAGCCAGACCGACGACAAATCCGACTAGAAAAACTAGTCAAATTTGTATGAACGAAATTTAGAACATCACAAATCTGTCAAGTGTGTTAGTGTTTGAGTGGGAGACGTGGATGTGGGGGTCGACACACGGTGTGGTGTGTCTGGCTGGGGCGTCTTGGGACAGACTAGGTCCAGGAGAAAGCTAAGATGGGCGGGTTGCAGACGCTGAGAGTGGGGCGAGAAAGTCGCGGGCAAATAGCGTGGTAATTACACCCGAGACAAAGAGGGGGTATTGTGGTGCAGGCGTGGAGAAAGTGTGATGGCGTGATGTGATCCTTGGGGAGGGGGGGATTACACTTACACAAAGAGTTTTTAAATATTTGTGCTTATTACAAGTAGAAACAAGAATACAACAGGTGGTATCAAACTCTTGTGTTGGCGATCATATCATAGGGAGGTGGCCGGTAGTAGGTGTAAACAATTCGTGCAGGTGATGAGAACAAGACATGTCGCTATGTCGCTATAAAGTAACGATGTAACTGATGAAACTTACCTTAGTTTTAAGAGGGATTCTTTGAGAGCAACATTTAGTTTAAACGTGACAGTTAAGTGTTGCACAGTGCTCATAGTCAACTAGGCTCAGTTTCAGTTTTCAGTTTTCATTCATATTGTAATTCGTTACATGTTATATTACCCCTTCGCGTGTACAGGAAATGGTCAAGTTTGGGGTTGAGGATTTACACACTGTTGTAAAAGTACATGAAATGATTACGTAATACAAAATAAGAATATAATACATCATAATAAAATATAATAAATATAAATAAAAGGCGTTGATCTATTATCAAGGGAATCCTAAGGTTTCACAATCGAATCTCGGCATATGTACGAATGTAGCGTTCGTTATCTTTTGATGTATTGCAATTGTATTTGCTATTGTTGTAGATATGAAAAGTTTTCGCCGCAACATTTTGATTATCATGAGGTGTTATTACAGACTTGCTGTTGGTTGACGTCCCTACTACACTCGAGCGTATACCTGGGCTGCTGTTTCATTACGCCGAGCTTGTAGGTGTTGCACTACCAGAAGGTCATGCTTCTAGAAACAACGGCGCGTGTCGCTGTCGAGCTCTGATTGGTCGTGTGACGGCACGACTCCGCTTCAACTTACACAATATGGCGCAGACCGGTGACCGATAAGGGATGAACGACTCTCAGGCCTACTTGTTACAATAGGACATTCTCAAATCTAGGGACGGCCAAACATAAAACACACCGACAGTCGGTCTGATGTGTTTAGTAGTTTCAAGATAAATGTCTTAAAACAAATTTAATCTAAATACACGGGTGCTATAACTAAGATGATTCTATTATGTAAGAAATTAATTTGTTTCACATAAAATTTGCTCTAGAAATGAATAGCTTTGTACAGTAACAACACTAAATCAATTCTAAAATATAATTTCAATAATATTGTACAATTCTGTTTAATAAGGAATAACTGCGATACAGTGAACTAACTTCTTCTTGAGCACGTGTATGATGTAAGTTATATTTGGTCAGCCCTACGTAATTCAGCACCGGCGATGTTACGAAGTCTAATCACAGGTTGTTGTCGGCCTGTTGACTGAATGACAAGTTAGTAGATGGCCGCATTGCTTTGCTTGTTAGACCAGTTGAAAGAGTTTCCCAGAATCGCCCACGCCGACTCTCCTCAGCGAGTTTACAATGCCAGAGGTTAGGACCAAATTAGATGAGGAATTACACCGGTCATATTGATCAAATTAAAAAAGCTGAGTTGTCCAAACATTAAATGGTCTTGACAGGCGTACAAGCATTGTGATCTGACTTGGACTCGAGAGAATAATCATTATAACAGTTCTCCTTTACAGGTTGGTGATCTTGGTTCATCATCACTCATGAGGGCACTCTGATTCGGGAGGTTGTCGGTTCAGTACACGACAACGACAGCCCTAACGTGCGGCCTCTCCAGGGGGCTCTTGCCCCCTAATCCTACCCCCAAACTATATTCCAAAATCCAAATTAATATTTAAAACAAAAACTAGATAGAAGTACGATGACCACTCAGATGAATCCCCCACCTTAATACGAATTTATTTATTTATATTACACCAAATACTATATTATCGTTGTTATCTAATGCTAGACATATTGGTTACTGGACATTCAACGAAGGAAATAATTATTTGGTAGTATCCGAGTTGTGAAATTCTTTTTTTCTTTTTTTCGATCCTGCGAAATAATTAATTCTTGT
This sequence comes from Sweltsa coloradensis, assembly GCA_024449915.1. Classification (NCBI taxonomy): domain Eukaryota; kingdom Metazoa; phylum Arthropoda; class Insecta; order Plecoptera; family Chloroperlidae; genus Sweltsa; species Sweltsa coloradensis. The sequence continues at coordinate 342,797 of JAMZAV010000586.1, forward strand.
CGGGTTATGTGGAGAGCAGGGCAGCCAACCAGATGCTGGATGGTTTGCCAAGAACAGTAATACAAATCGTTATAATAATTATACAATAATTTAAAAAAATAATTTACCTGTTTCAATTCCGGCAAGTGTCGATTCATTTTAAAATTTAATCCAAGCAAAAAATACATGGTTTTCTATTGTGGAAATCACCAGCTTCGGAATAAAATATTCCATGCTGAAAGCCGACATTAATTGCCGCGTACGTCTATCCCGGTTTTTACGACTCTAGTGCGCAGCCGCCGACTCCGAGTCAGGAGTCAGGCTGATGCAGGCCTTCAATTAGAAGGTATTTAGTTTACCGTTCAGTTATATTCGCTAATAATTCGAGCCATTACATGATTGTGGCGAGTCTTATAGTTATAGCAACTACTTGGCACGGTCGTGCTATAGAGCTAGGGGATTTGCTCGTAAAACGCTAAGAACGTATCGGCCAAGTCGGCTGGGCAGCCTTCAATTAGAAGGTATTATTTACGATTTTAATTACTATGATTGAATTTATGATTGAAATGAAGTCTTATGTGATAAAAATACAATGGTACGTGTACTTATTAAGGCTTGGGAGTTGTGGTGAAAGTGAACGACTAGGCGTATAGTTACGGTTAAATCGTGTTTGTATGAATGATAGTATTATCTTGCTATACAGGTACGGTAATAACGTTGAAAGAAGTTTTGTGCAGTAGAGTACCTGAGGATAATAAGTAAACAGACGAATTCAATTGATTTATTTAAGCATTACGCATTTTATGAATTTGAAATGAAGGTCAATGTGTAAAAATAAATGTTAATGTATTACAGTTACCAAGGAATTAATGCGGGGAATATATCGACAAGATGCTATAGTTATTATATTCAATGCCGTTGAAAATTGAATAAAAATGAATTATTAAAAAAAATTGCTTAATAATAGCCTTAAACTGGTATAATAAACTAATTTATTATACGCATATTGTAAGTTAGGTAATTCCATGGTCAGTATAATTTGAAGTGCAAATCAATTATCTACAATTTGATTCAACATAATTGGTTAATTAAGCATTCAGATTTCATTAATGTACAATCAATAATTAAAGTAACATACTATAGATTACAGTATAATTCATTGTCGTGCAAGTTTACAAAAATTCTTATTAATTAGTCCCAAAACTTTGTGATTAGAACATTTGCATTCAATGCTAAGCTAAAAATGTTGTTAAAAATTAGTGATTAGTGGTTAGTACTAAATCAACTAAATTATGGAATCGATAAGTTCCTATTCCACTTGCACATCTTCCATTGACAATAAACTATGTACAATTTCTGATGTCAACACGTAATGGCATTAATGGCATATATTCGGTCACAATGTCTAGGTGGTGCTGAATTCTACTGTAAGAAGTCTACTCTTCCTTTTAACTTATCATGGTTCCTCTTGCAACACTTTTCACAATCGAACCGTAATGATGAACGATTTCTAACTATGCCATGTTTAAAACATTAATAGAATTATCTTTCGTTTACTTCACAATCCTTAATAATTTACTCATTTCATTTGACGGCAATCATCTGCGTAGTCGTATAGATTTTTATTTAAATATTCAAAAAACAGAACTTTTGGAATGAACGTATAGTTCATTACATTTCCCTCTTCTATTTACTTTAACATTTTTATACTCTATTATATTTGACCCAGCTTATATGGATTTTGTTATTTGTCATTAATTACATACTTCTGTTTATTTTGGCGTGAATTTAGGATGTTTTTATCTGAAACTAATGTGTAGTCTCTTGTTTAACTTTTCTTAGGGAATTTCCATCGACCATTGTATACCTCCGTACGGCGACCTAATAAATAAAAATAAAAATATTTTCTTTACGAACGATCCTACTACATTTCATTGATCGTCACTGCCTCGTGTAATAGATTTTTTTAAATCATGCCAGAAATTTGAAGTGACATCTTTCAATTCACCTTCATTCCTCTCCTCGCTGCAATCACTTAATTAATACCATCCCATTTCATAGTTTGAACCAGCTGCATAAGATGGATTATGTAGCAGCCATCAAATTCCAACCTTCTCGATCTGTGGTTTGGCCGTATTAAGAGTTTTTTATCCCTGATACTAATGAGCTTGGGTCGTCACGAAACTTTCCCCTTCCCTTTGACTACCTCCCCGACGGCGACGACAATGACAACACGGACGGATGATGACACAGACGGAGACGGCCACGACGTGGGAGAACCCCTGCCCTCCCCATACGCTTGTGGCTGGTTCTGACCAGCACAGGCCTGTCCACCCCTTGTCCCCCCGCGTCATCCCTTACGTCCCTCCCTTCGTCTCGATTAGCCAAGTTGCATAAATATGAGACGTTAAGCAATCCATCCAATCAAATGGACTTTGTAATTTCTGGATTGGTTTACACAAAAACATTCTTTGCTATAATAACTCTTCTTCTCTAATTAGCAGCATTGGTCGGTCAAACGTAAAACCATTAACTTATGATCAGCTTCACTTGATAAGTTGAAACCATTAAAAGGCTATAAAGCGAATGCATATTAATGAGGATCACCCATCTCTATGCGTGGAAGTAATACATACTAGGGCGGCAATTGTTTGACGTTTAAAACTAGCAGGTGCACCGTCAATGTTCTAATACCCAAGCCAAAGTAATCCAAACCTCCAAACATTGGGAGACAAACAAGGGAATGGGGAAGGTGGGTGCCTCAGCTTAGAATATTGAGGAGGAAGGAGACGGATTGTGTAAATTATACGAGGAATTTAAAGGTGTTTGCCTTTGGTGCTGGGGAAAATCGAAGTTTTGTTAAAAGGGGGGTTTATAAGAAAGAGGAGCCATGATTGGTAATGTTGTATACAAATTAATCGAACAAGTGGGGGAAATGTCCGTGTATGCATATTATGTTTAAAAGTACTGTGAACACAATGGATTAGAGTGTGGAAGAGAAAACGTTACGGATAGAAAAGGGTTTGTAATTAGGATCTCACCACCGTACATTTATTTGATCATTTGTGTGACTATAAACTTCAGAGTTGTTTTCTACAGAACAAACATTCTAGATATTACCCGAGAGAATGTCTCGGTGCTAGTGTGCTAGCATACGAGATATTCAGTTCGATTCCGTCCACTCTGACTGAAGATTCCTTCGGAGGTTTCGACCTAATTGTGTTTAGTCATATGAAACACCCCTTAGAGGTTACGAAAAAAGGGGCAAGTAGCCTAGGCATGTTCCCTACGAGCTGCTCCACCTACGGGCACCCTGTGGCCACCCACACCAGCGCGACTAAGCTACCCCTCCCCCACCCCCCTGTGTGAGAGCGATTCCTAGAACCACGCGCTCGCCGGTGATTATTCGACAATTAAAATCGAAGGCTTGGCTCGAAGCGACGTGGAAACATCCCGATCCATAGATCCAGATTCCCAGAAGCAAATTAGAGTAAAACTGCTGGAATAATTATGAACACGTAGAAAAAGTAGAAATAATTGAATTGTTGTAGACTCGGAAGAAGTACGTAAAACGCGTTGACAACACACGGCAAGAGTTACGATCCAATTACATTTTATTCATTTGTCGGTCCTTTTAAACTGCCAAATTGTTTCTGCTAAATCACCATAAATCACTTCAATATTATGTTATATGGGGTGACGGATTTGGCTCAGTGATAGCTCACGGAAACCTATTACGTTGTAAACTTAGACAACCATGCCGGGCCCTACCTGGTTGAAGTCGAGTCCTTGAAAGTATAAGTAGGGTTCACCACCCTTTTGACAGTTAGTAAATAGCGGTTTGCTCGGCCAAAAAGCATCCTACGTATATACAATTTTGCAAACTTGTCAATAAAGCATACATGGACGTTCTTACAGTCATAGATTTTCAAAATTTTGACTTGATCAGCCAGAAAAAATTCACGAATATAGTCAATTTTGGACTTTTTAACAAAATTGAAATTCGTGAAATCTAATTTATTCTTTATAAATTATTTCAAAACAAATTTTAGGAATGTGTTACTATAGAAACCTTTATTTCCACTTTCTTGAGATATGTTCAAAATTTCTAACAACTGAGACTGAGATGTCATTCAGCCGAGCAAACAGAAAATTGCCTAAAACGCAGGTGGTGAACGTTCTTAAACTACTTAGTACACAATACCAGATACTATATCATCTCAATGCATCAGTGTATTTTCTTTAAAATCTGCATTTTTATTCTTCTCTAATACAATTTTGGTTGAATTCTTTGACAATTTCTTCCATGTCTATGCCCTATGCCTATGGTGCTAGATATTGCAGAGTGCTTGCCCCTGCCTGTACGCGTACAGCTCCGCCCAGGTGGTAGAAAACGATTCAACCACGCTCCAAATCACATCTTATTAAGCAAATATTATTATAATCCACATACCAGCTATAGGCTACTTATAGTTGGAAATCACGCGCCTCTGCGGTCAAATCTCGGCGGGAATTATCTTAACCACGTCTAACCAAAACCAATAAGTGTGAGATTGCATCTGCAGATGCAAAATGACGGTGATAATAATATATTCAAGGAAGTTATTTTCATAACTTGGAAAAATTTAGGTCACAAGGGATATCTTCATGAATTAAAAATGTTTATGATTTATATTCACACTGGCTGATTTACACACCACGCTATTTGTGTCAGACAAATACTAACCATACAATAATCACGTACAGTGAAAATTTTTACAAACATTTAAGTACGTATACGTACATATTATATTTTTCCCTATTGTAAAGCAGTGTAGGGTATATAAATGTATGAAAACCATTATAAATCACATTCTATAATATTTGTCAGTGCATAATTATTATTGCCATACGGAAATAATGGGTAATAACATTTGAGTAGACATAACGCAGTGACTAAACCCGAAATGTACTAATAATTTAATAAAACAATCTGAAGCGATTTATTATACCAATTACACAAATATATCTAATGATTTCATAAAGCCAATAAGTAACCGTATACTTATTATTTTGTATTATTTTAAACTTTTACGAATTGGTCGCCTCTTAGGCCTTTTATTCCAAACAAATTTATTTCCATTTAGATACGAAAACTTATAACATTTCACCTGATGAAAAATCAATCTTGACTCAACTGAGAACTGAACCCAGAACACTATAGACAAATGAGTGTTCTTGCTAATCAGAATCAAATTAACACATTCCCTGTTTGTTTTGTTAAAATAAACTAAGTACTCGTAATACACTTCGTCCATTAGAATAATATAGACGTGTAATTCTACCACCAGTCCCGGATTGTCCCGGAAACCACAACATATAGAGGTGTGAAGTTGTTTCACAAAATAGATTAGCAAGTTAACCACAGATGGACACGATTCATGTTATTACTTCAAGTCTGTCTGTCTGTGCACCGGTAAGAGTTATTTTAGGAAGAGTGAATATACTGACACTGTGGTGTACAGGGGTGCACAAAGACCGCAGGCGCAAGGACAAGTAGAATCCCATCGATCTCTATTAACGATTTGCGTGGTTAGCGGATGCATACCTACCAGATGTTGAGAAGTGAAGTCCGACCTGATCGGACTAAAAGAGGGTTTTCTTACTGTTAAACTACATAAACAACACAATTACTAATCAGTGGAAAGATTTCGCGCATTGAGAAGTAGTTTTATGAACTTAAACGCAACGCACATAGGCATGTTTGCCGTACATATGTAAGTTAGCACCTCCAACATGGCCGATGTTAGCATCTCCAACATGGCCGCCTCATATGAAATAACATTAGGTACGCCCAAATCCGTCCATATCTTTTCCATTCCATTCCATTTTTGTTTTTAAGGGTAGCACCTTCTTCTTCTTCTTCTTCTTCTTCTTCTTCTTGTTATTAGAATTACTATTTAAATGTCTAAACCATCTCTACTCTGTGAGAATGTTTGTGAGGCTCCCTAGACTTGTTTGCCGGGAACTGACCGGAGGATGTTGCGGTACAAGGCGGATAGGAAGTCCAATGTGTGTACACACTCTGCCCGGAGAGATTATACCGCTCAGCTGTTAATTACGAGATATCCGAGCAATTAGCACGGGAATGACGCTGATTCATTCAATGCGGTGTGCCGGACGATTGATGGATGTCCAGCATTCATCACGACTGTTGTACTTCAAGCTAATACGTTCCAACGTTGCACATACGTATTGCTAATTTGATTCTCTTTGACGCAATGACAGAGACAATGACAGAAGAGGGTGACAGGTGCTCACGTTCTATGGGGCAGATGCTCTATTTGTCACTCTCGCATTTATTTTTAATATTGTGTTCAAATGATGCATGTAAATAAATGCAAATATTAATAAATAAAAAATAAATAAATATTATGATGGATTCAAACATCAATTATCAGCTCCGGGTTCCAATCTACAAACTAATATTGTATATTGTTCTATATTAGTTTTGACAGGAATTGATCTTAGTTACGTTATCATCCGTGACATCCCTCAAGATCGCTGGTTCGACACCTACTATTACACATTCTCCGGGAATTGTTTTACTGTTTGCCTCACGCTTTACCTTTAACCTCTTTGGACATTACAAACATATAAGTTATTCTCGTGAAAATCGGGATTTTTTACTAAAGCAGCATCCCTGACTTCTAGATCCACTTGTATATATTAAGTTTAGTAAACAAGCTTTAACTTAAAGTCGAGGGGGAAACATCATTATACTTTTAATAGCCTTACTTAATTCTTCAAGAAAGCTTAGTTCAAGTTTACCCCATTCATATGTTTAGATTGCTATGTCGAATCTTCCCGGTCTGCGTGTGTACTGTATATCCCCAGTGCAGACCCCCGGTATTCCGCCGCGCACTGCAGACGAGACGGCAGCAGAGGCAGAAAGCAATACCGAAGTCACGATAGGCCACAGGTCACATCTTGTAAACGTGTGTAATGCGATTATCTAACATTGACTAGCCGTCAATTCCCGAGACCACAATCATTATTATGAAGATGCCGATCCCCGTCTTGCCAAGCTCTACGAGCGAATAAACAACTCGTTGATGCTCAATTCATATTTTCAAAGCACACATTTCACCGCAGAAGATGAATTAGCTCACAGTGTATGTTTAATACACACATACAAAGATAATAATTCATGCACGGTACTGTTACTTCACTCGGTACTTTTGTATTAAATCGAATTTGTTTTGCGTGCGCATTTTGTTACACAAGGTCAATAAGCTGTTATTAATTTAGTAGTTCTTTCTGTTCCTCCACCCTATCTAAGCTTACGTGCCATTTAGAAACTGAATACAATTTTTATGAAGCCAAAAGGGACCTGATTTATATGCAACTGTGAATAGTTTAGTAGGAGTATTTTATGTGTATTAAAAAATTAGTATGGTTTAACATCAAACCACACAAAAATTAACAACATGCTATAGGTCTGAAAATACGGTTATGGACTTCTTGACGAAATTCGTTATTTAGTTCACTCGATTGTGTATTTTCAGTCATGTTTAATAATTGAATATGGACCGTTATTGAAGCCTTCATGTCGGTATCACGTACGAAAAGTTCCAAAATCTTAAATGTATGACGACTTTGCAAACAAGAATTCGTGACTCCTTGTTGCTTTCTGCACCAGATTAACATTGACGAGTTGCTTCCAGCGTTACGGAAGTGAAAGAGAACGCATTATCTGCCAATATCCTCCTCCCACCTGTAGATTTGTTCGGCCTCTCAACTCGAGCTACAAGTCTCTGTTAGTTTCGTAGGAGTGTTTCTTGTATTGCTATCTCTGTGAGCATGTGTTCCAAACAACACCAAACAACACTGCTGTGGAAAAGTGATCACGGTGTCACACGCATAAAATAGCTAATCTTGATTCCCAACCAGGTAGTTAAAACACTAGCAGTGGGATAGCGTGGACTCGGAGCTAAATCTGCTTATTTATGTTTTCGAAGGCCTATACATTGACATGTCCAGGAAGGTTGTTCGGTGTGTTCGCCTACGACTCTGTCAGAGACCCTCTCGCTCTAAGCCTAGTCGCTCACTAGAGCGCGCGCCTGCTCCTGTAACCAAGACGCTCCAAGCAGCTTGGTCGAACACAGCTTCGCCGATAAAAAGCGAGTCGTAATTTGTATCTGTTTTTATGGTGGACCTGTTGTAACGGGCCGGGTGACCTAGGAACCTGAGGTCACCTAATAGACAAGTGAAACACATAACTCACGATGGCTTCATTCGTTCATCAAACATCTGGGGACAATAACTTAGCGGGGGAAACGAAAGAGCTAAGTGCGCATTGTGGACAGAATTCAATAAACCTTGTCATCAGATCACTTATTTCATATATTTTTCCTACTTTTTGATTGAAAATTCATTACATAATGCTAAAATGCAATTGCTTAAAATAAATGCAATTATATATATTTCCTTCATTTGGTTTGTTAGAATTTTTTTTAAATGACAATCGCTACCATTTTGTTATCAGAAACAAATAACTTCACAACTTTTGCATGCTAATAGGCCTAATTGAGCAATGGTAATTAATGAATTGTATTTATACTAAACTGTTTATAAGTTATTAACCCATTGAGATGTGTTGTTATCTCGTCACCAGTACAATAAGGTGTTATGTTGATTTTTATATGACATACATTTTAAATAAGTACTGTTTTACTTTTTACCTTTTAATTGTAATTTAATTTTAAATTGTTGTTAATTATTTTGTGTCCTAAGGCAATATCTTTGGCTGCGGATACCATATAACGGTTTATTATTATATTATAAGATTGGAATTTCTTAAAATACTTTCATACTGTCGAAGAGTAATGTGATAACGAGTGAGTGATCTGAGTGATGTGCTTCGTGTTGCGGGCAGGGAGGGTGGGGAATGTGAGGTGCGGTGGGTGCAGGTAAGTAGACCGGAAACACCTAGCTCGCCCCGAGGGTGATGCGGTGGCCTATATAGATCCCACTTCTTCGTAACAGGATCCACAACTCGGACGTGGGTGGAGATATTCGGACTGAACCGCACACACATTATCGGCGGAATAGTTGGAAACGATTTCGAAGAAGTTTCATTCGAATAACTGGATAATTGGATTGGATACAAAAGCAAAATTACCGCTCTTTTCGGGCGAGACCTAGATATCCGAAATACAGCTTTCCACCTATCCGTAGTGAAGATAATGTTTAGATAGCAAGGTTTCAATTGATGATTCATGAGAACAGTTCATATTATAATCACCACACAGTATCAGGTGGTATTACTCAAAATATTGTTTTTAATGGTATATAGTGTATTATAAAGTAATGTTGAGACAGCTTTCACGACAAATTTTATCGAGGCACATGCCTAGATTATTGGATGAGCGAAGCGAAGACTTCAATTTCACTGACCCCCTCAAAAAATTTAGCTCCAATGTTTTGTTTTTTATTATTTTTTGTCTGTTTGTTCGCTCTCTCCAGCAAACGGCATATTATGCGATCTGATGAAAATTGGAGGAGACCTTCGAAATCTCTGAACTTAGAGCTGTATTGTTTTTGGGTACAATCAAATGAATATTTCTCATGAATATCGTACTTTTACGATTTTTTTCGATTTTTAGTGCGATATTTTCGTGACATTTGGGCGATGCTGACCAAACGGGTGGGGCTACAACGTTCATATTTTACATGTACATTAAGGTAATGGTTAATATATTGCTTTTTGAAAAAAAAAAGTAAAAAAAAAGTTAGCCAGAATCCTTAGAATAAAGGTTTTAATATGATTTTTTTTTAGGTTTATAATAACAATTAACAAGTAACAATAGAAACTTTACAACAATCACCTAAATGCATTCAAAAAGCACTTGCAAAGAAAAGTGGTCCTACGCAAACTAAAAACTTACAAAAAAGCTCATCCATCAACGCGGCTGGATTAAGCGTTTTCCTAGTAGACACTCACGTTTATGATTACTAATTATATCTGTATGCAATGAAGTACTATCCATTTTGATGATATCGATTTTCTAGTTTTTTGCCAGAAAAAAAAATTTAAAAAAACATACAAAACGCATTTTTTATTTTTCTATCGGGGAAATTAAAAAAAATTAACAATATAAACATTACTAGCATGACGCATGTAATTTAATTATTTTATTTATGTACATACCAATGACGGAATAATGTATGAAATCGATACTTTTATTTTTGTAACAACTAGTTTATGAGAACAGTTACTGTGTTTGCTTGTGGTACATTATCTTCTTCCTCAAGTCACTGCATGAGATGTGATGTAGGAGTATTATAAACTTGTTATTCCAGGAAGCGGTGGTGGCGGGGGTCCGAGGGAAGCGGAAGTCGAAGCCACGGACTCTGCGGCCACCGCAGAAATTATGTCTGTTCGGGGGAAATAATCAGGGGCGTTATCGCCCGGTGGAGACTGCGGTGCGGTGGGGAAATACAAATATCCCACGACTTGAAACTCGGAGATTGTTGGTTGTGCTCGATCTTGCTAATCAGGGACACACACAGCTCAGGTCATGCAACGATGCAGATTTCACCAGTGGATGGAGTTGGTTCTATTAGATTAACTTATTTATGTTTATATTTATTTAACGTCTATCTACTGTGACTGGGTCTCGAACCAAGATTCTTTGCAAAAATATTTTGGTACTGATTCCTCCCCTTCCACTTCCTGCCACTCAAATACACCCGCGATACTGATGATATTCTCCAGTAACAACAATTTTCGTAATACAGTTATCAGTTGCCCAATTTTTAAAGAAAGTAACTAAGTTTGAAAATCGGTTCAATAGTAATTTTATGCAAGAGTATACATGGCCATACTGCAATGCAGGAATTTAAATATCGTTTTAGGAATTCTCGATTTGTCACAACTCCATAACTATTACATTTGTTGTCGTCAATTTGATACGAGAAAGGTACATTTCTGATATGCGAAAAGAAGAAATGTAAAAGATCAATACAGAGATCAAATAAGTCTAGTTGAGGAATGTCGTGACGCGCCTTTAGATTCGCCATGGAGAAGAAAAGAAATGAAATATCCCAGGGAGGAAATACCTCAGGACCTGGGATTGTGCTGTTTGTTTTGAGCCCGTTGCCTAGGGAACCAGCAGCTTTCCTCCCGGTGTTCCCAGTCTCACCTTCAAGGGCAGGCTACGCACTTTGCCGAGACCCACCCCACCCCACCCCACTCCGATGCCCGTCGTTACGCACATTACGCATTGTTGATAATTGGAAGCTTAAATCAACCATCACCGCTTCAAAAATAATGTGTTTATTTGTAGATAAGTAGTTCTAAGAGTATTCACAAAGGAATCCAATCCACGATTGTTTTGAAGTGGAATTGTTGGCGGGTTATGTCAAACAATATGGTGACGAATGAAATTCTAGTAAATAATCAATAAAGTCGGATGTTATGTTGCTATTTCTCCGTTTAAGAATACATTTGAAAGAACTATATTTTCTTCTCTTGCGTCTCACCCACAACCCCATTTTGCTTCTAACCTGAGCCACCGGCTCGTACTTATGTTGAACCCCTAGGCCTAGTAGTTCCTCAGACTGCCACCGCAGCGTCACCATCCGGTACGCCTGCAGACTGGCGGAATGCAAGCCCACAATACACGTTTTCTGCATGGTGTTCACATCTAACATCGACTGATAGTTCTTTTGTCTGTCACCGCGCCACCGTACGGTACGCCTTCAGAGAGATGGCATGCAAGCCAGCAATACAAGTTTTCATTGGCGACTACCTTATTAGAGTTGTAACAATCATTGTCATTTGCGTTTGCAATACAAACTTACGTTTATTAAACTAAGAAAATATTCGAGTGATATCTCCGAACATATTCTGATCACAACCAATCTACAGGCAAGAGTGTCTTGTTCCAACTTTTCTTACCAGTGGTGGGACGTAAATTCGATTTAGTTGCTCAGACTACTGGTTAGGGTGCGATGGGGGTTCCCAAGTGTTAACACATAACTCAACGTGTGGTCACGTATTCATTGACTGGCATTGAAGTTGTGGGGAAATCATCCCGATGCTTAGCATCCAGGTTGCATCAACAAGTGACGGAGAAATAATGGGTTGTCGTTTGAAGGAGCGTGTATACGATTATACTCGGGATGTTTAAACGAAAGGACGAAACCCGACTATGTGCCCGGATTTTTCAGTACGTTTAGGAAACTTTTTTCTTTGCGTGGTTAAAGTGCCCCAAATATTTCCTTTCGTTTCGGGGTCTAACCCTAATACACTTCTGCCCTTTTCCAAACTGCAGGCACGTTACCAGTTTGTCCTGGATCAGCAAGTTTTATTTCGTTCATTGAGGTACTGTGATATGGCACTAGAATATACATTATTATAATAATTTACTATTCCAACAAAATAAGGCGAAGTACTTTAGGATTCCATGGACACGCAGGAATCACACTCACAAATTGATTGTTATGTATACAGGACAAACCGCTAAAGGGGCTCTACGCATTGTTAGATTGGAAGCGTTATCGGGCAGTGAATGCCCATTCTATTAGCATTTGTGATGTTACTGGTAAAATTTCTTTACGCGAGTTGAAAAGATAATACATTTAATTAAACTAATTAACCAAATACAATTTTTTTTCAATACTAGTTTATAAAACGGAGAAAAATGGTTTCTTTGAAACTGACACAAATATTTCATCAATAACGGAAAAAATATTCACAACTATGTTGCTGAGTTTTTGCCAGTGTTACGTTTTACGGTAAAACTTTTTTAAATTGTCGTGAAAGTGCCCCAAAATTTCCTTTCGTTTCGGGTCCCTACCCTGAATCCGCTTCTGCCTTTTCCAATGCAGCAGGTTACGTCGAGGTCATATCCCGGATCAGCAAGGTTTTCTTGGTTCTGAGGTTTACTTTAATGCACTAGTAATATAATTATAAATAATGTTACTATCTACAATAGGCCTAACTTTTCAGGATTCCTTGACACGAGAATCAAAATTGATTGTATTATACTAGGAAAACGCTAAAGTCCTGCCGCGTTGTTGGATGAGCGTAATTGGTGCATTGAGCTGCCATGTGCTATGCGGATTTTCTGTTGTTCTGTGTAAAAATCATTACTAAGTTGAAATTTAAAAAAAAAAAAAAAAAATTAATTATTTTTAATTATCGTAATTTAAAAAAAGGAAAAAATCGAAATATTGAAATTTTCATAAGAAATAATTATTCGATTGCGCACAAATTTTACACGAATATATTAATTCATAAAATTAAAGTTATGTGAAAAAATAATTACAATAGTAATTAAAAATAATACACCATATAGTTGTTATAAGTCAAAGAATGTTTTAAAAAAGAAAAAAAAACGTAAAATTTCGATTTTCATGGGAAATAGTTTTTTCGATTGCGCTCAAATTTCACACGAATACCTAAATTCATCAAATTAAGGTTCTGTGAAAAAATCATTAAAATCGGATAAAGCATGTAGGTGTTATAAGCTGAAGAACTTTTTTAAAATCGGAAAAAATCGGAAAATTACTATTTTAATGAGAAATAATTTTTCGATTGCGCTCAAAAACGTGGCAGTTCTAAGTTCAGAGATTTCGAAGGCCTCCATAAAATTCCATCTCAATTGGAGTATCGGTTTAGCCGGAAACGTGTTAACAAACACACAAAAATACAAAAAGGGAAAAAAACATTCCGGATTTTTTTCTCCAGTGTAATGAAATGGAATCTTCGCTTCGCTCGGTACGCTCGCTACGCTCATCCAAAAAAAATTATAATAATTTTCGCGGGAAGCGTGTTCAAGGTGCAATTTATGCCCCTCTTCAGGTGCCTAACTAGATATATTATAGATAGGACAAAGGGATGTCCGTGGGCTTTTTAAGACGACTCAACGCCTTGCATTCTGAGGAAAACCTCGGATAAACCCTTCAGTCGGGTTTGCCGGTCTAGATGGGATTTGAACCTGGTACCTCCTGAATTAGAGTAGCCAATTCACTGACTTATTGGTTCAAAAGAGAATTCCAGTTCCTGAGTTATGTGAGTGGCTAGATAATACATACATAGGGAATGTATTTATTCATATAAGAATGCGTAAGGAAGGAATGTGGAGATGTATACAATCATTATATAATACAGATTTATTTTTATATAAATCTCTTTTGAAAATGCATTTTTAATCGATTAATATTTCCTATTGCCATTCATTTCAAAGAAATAAGTAAACGTTTTTTAACATAGCTGATCGTTACATCCAGCTGCATTACTCTGGTACGATTTCACCGTAATTGTAGGTTAATTAAAGTCGCGGGCGCTTTGTTCGTCTTGACCTGAAGAGCTTGACCTCTAGATAGCGGCACGTGACAGAATGTCTGCGCAGATCGAGGGTAACAGGAGCAAACTGTTCTCTCTCTCTCTCTCTCTCTCTCTCTCTCCGCATACTCGAATAATTGTTACGGGACGGACTTTCTACAACTCACAAACAATATCTAAAAGATTTTACTATCAATAGTTCGATTATCAATCGTTTTTAGGTGAATCAATGCAATTCAGGTGATTTTAATTATAATATAGACTAATCGATATCGATCCTTTTTCAGATTCAGACGAAGTTTTGGGCAGTTCTCAGACGATCGAACGACTACTCTTTGTGGTGCATCAATGATGTTTTCAAATGGCATGTATATTTGCATAAAGCTACACTGTAACCACCCTCCTCACTACCATACACGCCTTTCAACATATGATTAGATCAGACAAATATTCGAAAAATAACTTAATATGATGAATGTTGAAAAATACAAATACATGTTTTAATTCATCAAACAATTCTTTACAAATTTCATTGCGTATCTCAAAAATCTATTTTGATTCTGGCGCTTTTTGTTTAGCTAGCTTTCAAACACAAAAAAAATGTATATAACATATATATATATATATATATATGACATAATGAAATTCTTTCGAGTTTCCGAGTTAAATAAGTTTTATTACCAACGTTTCGAACAGTTCTCCCTGCTCATTCTCAAGGTAACGCATACAAATTAAAAAACATTGAGTAAACAAACAAGACAATAACAAATAATATAAAAGACAAGACAGTCACTGCAACTGCTCAGCATTTACATTTAAGATCTTTGCGATGACCTTAACAGGCTTTTTGGTAGGTGGAGCTTCAGGTGGCTTCTTTCTTCTCCTATCCTCAATGTATACTCAATGTTTTTTAATTTGTATGTCGTTACCTTGAGAATGAGCAGGGAGAACTGTTCGAAACGTTGGTAATAAAACTTATTTAACTCGGAAACTCGAAAGAATTTCATTATGTCACATTATATCCGAGAAAATCTACGTAAAAACATATATATATATATATATATATATATATGATAAAAACAAGGATCTTGGGTAAAACCGCGTATATATATATATATATATATATATATATATATAACATGTGAGCAACATATATGTTGGTTATCTTCTTCAAATGCTTCCACTTTGTATGGATATGTGTATGCTTAACGAGTACTTTGGTCCTAATAACAAAAGTTAATCATTCAATCAACAGTTAATATGCAACTATAAACGTGGTCGTGCATTTCTTTGGTGTTTAGAGTGCGAATATTCCCTTGGGTATTATGTGCTTTATTATTTTTTAGACTTTGGTATAAATGATATTACAGACGTTGTTTTGAACGTCACTAGTTAATAATACATATTCATATGCAAGTTCAAAGGTTTCAAAGAACGAACGAAAAGTATCATGAAACGGAAAATTACACTATTTAAGTATCATTGTATCCATTTAAACGCTTGAGTCCGACCCGTTACAAAGTCGCACAGGTCATTTAGCAATGAATGCACATTGTCAATGGCATTCCTCTCTCATGTACGGCTAAACGATTCACCGGCCGATCGTATGAAAGTCAGTGGCACTGCACACATCCTTGCTCGGCGAGCCTAATGCATAAACGATGCCATTTATTTATGTACTGTTTCACAATCTTTCCTGTTCCGTGCCACTAATCAGAGAGCTGCGCTGTTAAATCACAGAGGACTTGTCTTGTCCTCAACTCCCGGATTTGTGCGCTATTCGTGTTGATATTGCGGATGTGCGATCCATCATTGAAGAATTACTTGCGTTGAGGGAATAACTTAATAGCTAGAAACACAATTAATAGATAGATAACTCTCTGTTTGTAATCTACATCGCATCGAACATCGCACGGCTATACTTTCTTGACAGTCGTGGTATGTGGCAGGTTCATGAAAACGTTTTAGTACTTAATGGGATCATACATACACACACAGACTTGCGTAAGCGACCATACACACCAGACACACTCGCACACAATCATTATATCATATAATTTGTATTATAAAAGTAGATTCAGGTGCTGCAGCCATGCGATTGCTAGCAGTATCACATGAATCTATATTTAATTAAGTTCGGAAACTAGAAGTGTTTCCCGACCGAATTAGTGTACATGATGAACACTATCCTCTCCCTGATTAACAACACGGGTTCAAGAATGTAAAATGACAGTGGGTGGGTTGCGAGGCGGCCTATGTTCTAAGTAATTAGTTTCTTATCTAAGTGTTAGACGAACAATAATCAATTATGAGTAGACAATTTTCAAAACCTGTTTTTAAAACTACTTCAACTACAAACTTTAATTATAACACTATCCCGGTATGTTGTTTTTAATAATTGTTTCGTAATTATTTAGCAAATAAGACGTCAATACTAATTAATAATCGAATAATTAGATAAAATTAATAATAAATAACAAAATGTTACACAGTTATAGTGTTCGAGCAAGGAGGTCAACAGTTTCTAATCAATGATATACAACACCCACCTATACCAATCTTACAACGTGAAAGCAACACGTGGGAGTGTTACTTCAGTTGAAAGAAGAACATAAATAATTAGGTACACGTTACTTTTAATGAAGAATGTATATTCACAATAACAAATTCCGAACAACGAACATATTACAAAAATACTCTGGTATGAGTTGAATATATATTGTTGGCATACTATTTTGATTATTTTCTAGTTTAAAAATTGTATCGGCAAGATATATTTTAAAATCGATGAAAACAAAATAGGCGTTCCCCAAAATGTTTTGTCGGAAACCTTACCAGGAATTACATGCTACACTAAATACTTAATTTTGGGCAAAATACCGTTCATTATCTATTATTATTTGACACGACAAAAGTAGAATACACCCTCATTTCAGATGATACCACAATACCACCGGCTTTTACCATAACACAGGTTTGATGATGTCATCAAATTTCTAGCGTTTGAAAAGGGTGACAAAATATAAACTAAAATTATACAACCCAGCTATGAAACATAATGCTAGGCATTTGGATCTGCCACAATAAATAATGTGTGGAATTTGAATTCCGTCTAGTAAAGCTTGAGTATACGATGTCCAAAAGTGTCCATTCTTGTTTAAATACAATCCATTTCTGGATTGTATTCAAAATGAACAAATATATCTACGGGAGTGTTTCGCGGTTGGTGACATTCAGAAATGCTATTAGGCCCTAGATTGCAATGATTTGGAAAGATAAAACAATTTTGTAGACTTTGTATTTGTATTCGTATTAATTAGTTGTAGCCTAGAGCTGCTTGGAGCTGCATCCTCCTGGCCAGTAATGGCTCATGATGGCGGACAGTTCTATCGTCTGCAACGTAACAGAGGCCGACACCGACACACCTGTGCACTGTGTTCTTGTCCATGCGTGTCACGGCAATCGGAATGGGATTTGTACTCATGTTAGCCGATTAGAATCGGACAAACATTCTGATTGTCAACCTCATTACCGTACAATATTACATCTGCGATTCTAACACAAAACACGAATTTGCATTTTCATAAAAATAATTGTCACGCAGAAGCCAGTACAGCTAGATTTATTTGAATACATTGCTTATAATCGATTGGTTTTGAATGTTTTGCCCATTGAGAAGTCGTCATTGGATGGTATCTTCATGCCAGAGATATTTATTTATTGTCCCATAGGGATGTTAAGATTTAGCAGGTGATTGCTATGATGCCGGCAGACAGATCTCGGCCGCTTGGTTGGGAATGTGGGCACGTAGTTCAGAGCTACCTGGATCAATCAATTAACTTACTCATAAGTCAACCGTAATATTGATCATTGGTGCGCCACTCTCAGCTCAGTTGCTACCGTATTACTACAGCGTGATTAACAGTCACGAGCATTAACATTTGAATTATATTTATAGCCAATCAGGATGATACATTACGTATTTCTTCGTATTACAATACATCTTTCTCTGCACTTATGTAGATAATTGAAATTGTTTATTAATACTAGGAAAACGCTAAAGTCCCGCCGCTTGATTGGATGAGCAGTTTTTGTAAGTTTTTTGTTTCTTTTTTTGCGTTTGTTTGCACTTTTCCTTTGCAAGTGCTTTTTGAATGCATTGTAGGTGATTGTTGTCAATTTCTATTGTTATACTTGTTAATTGGTATTATAAACTCAAAAAACTCATATTAAAACCTTTGTTTCTGTGGATTCTGACTAACTTTTTCAACTTTTTCTTTCAAAAGGTACTACATCACCATAACCTTAAGGTCCATGTGAAATCTGAACCATGTAGTCCCACCCGTTTGGTCAGAATCGGTTCCAAATGTGACGAAAATATCGCACTAAAAATTAAAAAACTAATATTAAAACCTTTATTTCTATAGATTCTAGCTAACTTTTTCAACTTTTCTTTAAAAAAGGGACTTCAACACCATAATCTTAAGTCCATGTGAAATATGAACGTTGTAGCCCCACCCCTTTTGGTCAGAATCGGCCCAAATGTGACGAAAATATCGCACTAAAAATCGAAAAAAATCGTAAAAGTACGATATTCATGAGAAATATTTCTTCGATTGTACCCAAAAACGTGGCATGTCTCTGTTCAGAGAAAACGAAGGTCCCTCAAATTTTCATCAAGATCGCATTTGCCGTTTGCCCGGAATCGAGCGAACAAACAGACGGAAAAACAAAAAACAAAAAAAAAAAAAAACAAAAACAAAAACTTTGAGCTAAATTTTTTTGGGGGGTCAGTGAATTGAAGTTTTCGTCGTCGCTACAGCTATCCAAATACTGAGAAAACAAATCATAGCTAAAAATATATTATTGGAGACAGAAGACGAGACTTCAATTTCTTCGACAATAAATTTACTCTGTTCTTCTTTTGTCCGTCTGTTTGTTCGCTATATACCGGGCAAACCATACCCGATCTTGATAAAATTTTAACAGGATGTCGAATCTCGAACTTAGACTTGCTACGTTTTGGGTACAATCAAGAAATATTTCTCAGAATCGTACTTTACGATTTTTTTCTTAGTCTATTTTCGTGAATTTGCGCCGATCTGACAAACGGTAGGGCACAACGTTGCATATATTTCACATGGAATTAAGGTACTGGTGATGTATTCTTTCTGAACAGAAAATGTTTTTTGACAAAAAGTTAGCCAGAATATAGAATAAAGCTTTTAATATTTTTTTCGATTTTTGTCGATATTTTCGTGCATTTGGGCAATTCTGACCAACGGGTGGGGTTTCAACGTTCATATTATACATGACATTAAGGTTTTCATGGTGATGTATTCCTTTTGAAAGAAAAAGTTGAAAAAGCTAGCCAGAATTCAAAGAAATAAAGCTTTTATATAAGTTTTTTACGGTAAATAATACAATTGACAAGAAACAATAGAAACTGACAAGCTTTACAATCACCTACAATGCGTAGGCAGCAAAACAAAGCACTTTGCAAAAGTATAGATATCCCACGCAAACTAAAAACTTTAAAAAGCTCATCCATCAACGCGGCGGGACTTTAGCGTTTTCCTAGTATTTATATTTATTAATCACTACACCTACAACAACGACCATGGTATCAACCCACAAGTCTCAGGTAACTAAAACTACATACAAGAACATGTACTATCAATTTTAAATTTTAAAACAAACACAATAAGAAAAACTCGAATAACAAAGTATACATTTTTTTAACGGCTGAAAAAACAAGATGGAGGAAGAAAAAACTGAGATTATAAAATACAAAACTGTACCCTAAGATGACAAGAGTGATAAATGAGTCATGTTGGTAAACTGGCATAAACTTTAAATGAATGAAGTTTCATGTGGTTGATGTCAACTAATTAAAACATGCAGTGGATAAGCCTACGAGGTTACGATGAATTTAGATATGAATGGACAGGAACAAAATAAGTTTTGATTCTATAAAGCTAATCCAAAGTAATAAATGTATTCGCTTGCGGTAAATTTAATTGTTCAATGCTGGCACGTTTATTTTTTCATTTAAAATATTGATTGGAGGAGCGAAGCGAAGACTTCAAATTTCACTGACCCCCCCCCCCCAAAAAAAAACATTTAGCTCGGGTGTTTTTGTTTTTTTGTTGTTTTTTGCTTGTTTTTTTTTGTTTTTTTTTTTTGTCTGTTTGTTCGCTCTCTACCGGGAAAACGGCATATGCGATCTTGATGAAAATTTGAGGGGACCTTCGAAATTTCTGACCTTAGACCTGCCACGATTTTGGGTACAATCAAAGAAATATTTCTCATGAATATCGTACTTTTACGATTTATTTCGATTTTTAGTGCGATATTTTCGTGACATTTGGGCCGATTCTGACCAAACGGGTGGGGCTACAACGTTCATATTTTACATGAACATTAAGGTAATGGTAATGTATTGCTTTCTGAAAGAAAAAATTGGAAATGTTAGCCAGAATCCATAGAATAAAGGTTTTAATATGAGTTTTTTGAGGTACGTAATAACAATTAACAAGTAACAAAAGAAACTTGACAACAATCACCTACAATGTATTCAAAAAGAACTTGCAAAGGAAAAGTGGTCCAACGCAAACTAAAAACTTATGAAAAAGCTCATCCATCAACGCGGCGAGACTTAAGCGTTTTCCTAGTATTTATAATGCTACCATGAATTGTTACTTAATCGTTCATCTCGTATCATCGCCGTCACTTTGTATTGTCGCCACAATAAACCTTAGATACACGTCCACTAATCGTACTCGTACAAGTAATGTCAATGCACGACACAAAGACGATCTGATGACTGCGGAATTCTAGGTTTTCAATGAGCCATCCTTCACGTTAGTCCGAGTACAGACTTTTGGCAGGCTACATCTTCATAATATAAAAACATAATTTTATTACGAGATATATTATGATTGATGGGGTAATTAAGCCTATATTATCACCAGCACCACTTAGTTGAAATAGAGGGCCCTCTGAGGAACTGACTCGTGTTATTAATTGACTTGGCTCAGTGGCCTGCAGGAAAATAAAAGAGGGGGGTTGGGGTGATGCTGGAGGAAGATTAAAACACAGAAAGGGGGGGGGGGGTTAATAGGAAATAGTTTTAATTATTTAATTATACATAAATACTGCATTTTTTATTATAATGTTTTGTTTATTATAATGTGTGTGTGTATATGTTTGTGTGTGCGCTGTTTTTGTATAGGTTCGAGGAGAATAAATGAACAAATAATGTGTGACTGTCATTAGTGTAATTGTTCCATCATGTAAAATTAACGGGGCTTTTTTTTTAAAAAAAGGTAATAAGATTGGGTTTTAAAAAAAATTGGGGTTTTTGGGAACAAAAAATTTTTTTATTTGAGTTTTTTAAAATTTTTAAATTAAAAAAATTTTTTAAATAAACCCTTTTTTTTTAAAAAAAAAAAAAAATATTAGGGAACCCAAAAAAAAGGCCCGCCCAAACCAAAAAAAAAGAAAAATCCATTTCCCCCCAAAATTTTTCCATAAAAAATTCAGAAAACTTAATTTCCCCCGCCCCCTTTTTTTTAAAAAAAAAAAAAAAAAAAAAAAAAAAAAAAAAAAAAAAAAAAAAAAAAAAAAACGTCCGTTTTAAAAATTTTTTTTTTTTTTTTTTATTTTTTTGTTTTTGGGTTTTTTAAATTTGTGGGGGGTTTTTTTTTTTTTTTTTTAATTTTTTTTTTTTGGGGGTAAAATTTTTTTTTTTTTTTTTAAAATTTTTTTTTTTTTGGGGGGGGGGGGGGGGGGTTTTTTTTTTTTTTTTTTTTTTTTTTTTTTTTTAAAATTTTTTTTTTTTTTTTTTTTTTTTTTGGTTGGGGGGGGGGGGGTTTTTTTTCTTTTACCCCTACTTTAAAAAATTTTTTTTTAAAAATTTTAAACCGCCCTGGGGCCTTTCCCTTAAAAACCTTATCCTAACGAAATTTTCCTTTTTTCCCGGGGGAAAAAACCATGCCCCCTTGATGGGTTTGGGGACCACTTTTTGGTTTTTTTACCGGGCCAAACCCCAATCCGTTCCACCCCACCCCCCAAAAATTGTACCATCATTAATTTTTCTCCATGGATATCGACCTAAAAAATTTTAAAAAAAATTTTAAAAAAAAAAAAAAAATTATTTAAAAAAAGATTCCCCCCCTTTTGGGCCCTTCTTGGGGGGGCCCCCCCACCAAAAGAGAAAGGGGGGGGCCCCCGGAAAAACGTCTCCCCCCCGAACCAAAGGTATTTAATTTGCTTCCCTCCCCAAAAAAAAGGGTTGGCTAAATTTAAATTTTATATTAAATGGGGAGGTTTTTTTTTTTTTTGTTTTTTTTTTTTTTTTTGGGGGATATTTAAAAACTGACTCGTGTTATAATATTGCTCATGGCCGGGCAGGAAAATAAAATAGGGGGGTTGGGGTGATGATGGAGGAAATTTAAAACACAGAAGGGGGGGGGGGTTAATAGGAAATAGTTTTAATTATTTAATTATACATAAATACTACATTTTATATTATAATGTTTTGTATATTATAATGTGTGTGTGTATATGTTTGTGTGTGCGCTGTTTTTGTATAGGTTCGAGGAGAATAAATGAACAAATAATGTGTGACTGTCATTATAAAGGTGGGGGGGTAATTGTCTGTCTGACCCCTATGCGTAAATGTAAAAATATATTTTCTTGTAACCATGGTTCTGAAAACACGACAGTGGGGTGCTCCAAACTGAATTGCACATTGATACCCTAGCAAGCAAGTTAGCCTTTGTAGCCGGCCATTAGCCACTAGCTGCCCACTGTAGCTGGCACGGTTGTATACACTGCACAGGTATATCCTTCACAGGACATGGACTTTAAACTGTTTTTAATCTTCGTTCTATCAACACGGACAACAAACAATGTCTCGATCACCATCTTGTTATTAATTGAGTCGTAAAACAGCGCAATAGTGAGTGATCGACGCTAGCTCCAGAGCTCTGCAGAATATCACTTGACATTCATAATGAAACGACAGACATCGCACAACAGTTATCATCGAGTAAGTCGATCTCGAAACCCATCCATGCCCCATGTACCGTTCTCAGTGGCACGATCACGCACGCACGCACGCACACACGCACGCACGCCGTCTCCAAGGACAGAACGCTCTCCCACACGAAGCCGATACCCGATGTATAATTTAGACATCTCGCCTCACCCACTAGTACGGCACAAAGGTGTTGGCTATCTTTATTACACTTTTATATTCAAATGGGGACGGTTGGAGATCTTAAATGCCAATGAGTTGTGTATTTATGTGTGCACCTTTAGGGAGCCGCATAGTTTAGGAGCGCTGGGCCAACTGGACACGGATTATAGAGGATATTGAAGCGACGTCTCAATTATAACACAGGACCTGCCCACTTCTATGGCACTCAGGTGTATTGCTTCATTCTGTTGGACGAATCTGGTGCAACCGTGCAGGGAGAGTCATCGAAACACTGAGAGAAACGTAAAAGATAACCTCAAGTAGTTTGACATAATATATCAAAATGTTGGTATCATAATCTTATTGACAAGTTGAATCTAATTAATTATGATTTTGTAGACAATGTTCCGTTTATGTTGTAGGAAATCTAAAATCGCACATTTCTGCAGGTAGTGCACTATTTTAAACGGATCCTATAGTTCTTAAGTTTGAATGTTGTCGTTTATCAGACAATTCACATTTGTCAATTCTTATTGTTTGATTTTATCCAGTACAAATACTACAAAAACACACACAAAACACTTACTTTCTGGTATCTCTTTCATCCTTGTCGGTGAACTAAGTTATACCAACTGCAGTAGTTCTTTGTGTTTGTTGGTGAGCATAAGTTATATTTGGGCGCTGCCTGCACTGCGTGAGTACGTGTACCAACAGCTCTCATCAATCCAGTAAATTATTTCCGAATACATCCCAGTGTCTGGAATGCGGCCTCACGGGTCAGCTCATGAATTCACTGCACTCGATATTCGAATGCAAATGTGCATCTCTCATGTAACTCGGCCCGGTGCAGCCTACGTCTGTCTACTTGTCTGCACCGCCTCAATACTGTTTCCGCGTGTGTTTGATTGATTGAGTGGGGTCTCACTGATTCATCGAACACTTATTATTTATCTATCGGAATATTGTGAAATGCACCATCACATTTGTGACTGCATGATTTTGTTTGCCACGTGTTTAAAAAAGATTATGCGGATTGGGAAGTATTATTTTATTTACAGCTATTTATTATACATTCTCTCTAAATGTGACAGTTTGGTTTCATCTTCATCTTGTGCAATCCAAAGTATTTGTGAAAAAAGTCTTTCTCTTGTTTTTCTAAAAAATACAACGCGAGCTACGTAGCAGAGAGTATTGACTAATGAACCACCATCAAGATTGATTCCTGGAGTGTCTTGGTGACGAAGGGAAACACCGGTGACGAGCTCAATACAAATAAGAGTCGTGAGAATTAATAGTTAGGAATGATTTCTGATTCCAGAGATTTGTCCTACTCGGGCATCCAGTAATATTGTGAAAACTGTGCATTCCTGGCGACGTTTTCGCCAGAAACAAACATGTGAAGATTTTGGTGTTAATGTGTGGTGAACTAATCTTGTGCATAAATTGTATTTTTATTATAATGAGGGTTTCTTATAAGTTTATTTTGAAATGTGTTTGCTATTAATTTAAATATGAAACTTAAGACGGTAGCAAAAATTGATTCGATGAACTCAACATCAGACTACCTACTGTGGCAACTCCCGAGTGATTATTTTAATTTCGTCTCATGAAAACACAGCTAGGCTGAGATAAGGCTCAGATTAAGCTTCCTAGTCACACGAATTATAGTTTATAGGTAGTTCCTTAAAAAGCATTCTCGTGTTTGACCAACTTAAAACGTCCGTCCAAACTATAATATAGAGATTCGCATTCTCGATCTAGAATGTGATGTGGCGACTAATCACTATTATTTTGGAGTCGATCACTTTTTACTGGCCAGTCGGGGTCAGTGATCACACTCTCGCCTCTGAAGCAACTCAAGCTCGACAGGACAGTTCTAAATAATATATTGAATGGTAGATTTGAACTTTCTATTTAAAAAAAAATTAACTTGCTGGTAAAAATCGGTGGGTAGGAGTACGTATATAGTATTTACATTGTCATTGTTTCTAAAAAATAATGTCATGAATTTGAATATTATTTTAATTCCTTGCATGTTATCCTAAAACTTAGTTGTGTGGATTGTTATAACATTTTGGTGTATTCCTGTTTCGAATGCAGGAAGCCTCATAGTCTTTCACAGGTAGATATGTAAATGTGATGTAAATATGAGGTAAATTTTATGTTGCAACGCGATTCCTTATAAAACAAGTATGTTTTTTAATGATTAATTACTTATCTACGACTTTAAAATAAAAGTACATATTTAATTGAGATGCAGGAGTTTTAAGTATTTTTTTTATCTTAAAAACATATTATCCGTTGAACAATTCCTTCTATCTTTACTCACCCACTACATTGCTTCTGGACGGATTTTCTACGAATAAATCATCTTTAACTATACTCAAAACAAATTTGAGTTACATTCATTAAAGTTGATGGAGTGTTGATAGTAAAAACATCACATAAACAAAGTCACATTATTAAAGTGCAATACAAAAATAATTGCACTCGATAATGCGATATGAAACTTATGTTATGTGTTTTGTGCAACGATAACAAGAGCCATACAATGTGAATGATTTTAATTACAATAATTGCGTCGATCGTCGATTGTCGATTTAAATCTAATGCCATTCATGTAATTAAACCAATTACTCATTGAATAGATTGGCGGGCTATTGGCGAAGCAAGTAATAAATTGGTTATGCAGAGTTAATTATACCTGGCAGGCGTTATCTAACGTCAGGAAATTGCAGCCACAGGCAGATCAAGTTTTATGATATGCAGTTGCAAGTTGCAGCTCTGGTCGGAGAAGTTGTTGATTGAACGACAACAAATCAAATCTCTTTCTCTTCCACAATAAACCAAGGCAAATACCTGCACACACTATTATCGTCTAGTGACCGCATCTCAAGGGGGGGGGGGGTGAAAAGTTACACGTGTGTGTGAAGTTGGAAGACGGAACTAGGTCATGAGCTGCAGGGATTTTAGAAAATTTGGTGGGTTGAGCTTAGAAATGACGTAATGTTATGGTTTATAATGGTAGCATTATTTATAAAAATATATAGTGGAAATAGGTGTACTGTAATTGGGCTAACGGTGTGCAACCCATTTATTTTATAAAGTTACACGTTCACTAAAAGCAATGCATGTCGTATGCATTCTTATCTCAAGGTAGAATATTAGCCTAATGTTTCATTCATTATAATAGTCCCTGATGTTACAATAACCAAGTTTTGGGGTGTTGAACAAAATATGTACTCTGTAAAATAGTACTAAATAGGATAGTGTTTTACAAATTTATGAACTGATTATGAAAAATTAATTCCAAGCACAAGTATTTTTACGTGTCTCTATAATGCGACGTACTCTCTCAACACACTATAATACGACCTATCAGCCAGTGTTTCACTAGAGGCCTCCATATATCTTTGTCGTTTGTGTCGAGCTCACGAATACCCTAATCATTATGAAGCTTCAAGTAAAACCTTAACTTTGAACACGAGCGCACCGAACATATCTCGCAGCCTGCACTCTTTTACTGCCGGCCCAAGGGCCAAACCGTGCACTTGACCGCTAGTGTTTTATATTACCGGTCATACTCGGCCGTCATATAAACACCCTTGCTACAGTTTACTAGTCCAGGTGAGAGAAATAAGTGGTCTCGACGTCACCACGCCCACGCCCTCGTGCGGTAGGGCCTCGCCGCACTCAATCACAAGCAAACATCTTTGCAGATGATAAATAATCAGATTTCAATAGATCGGCGAAACGGAGGCGGGTACCCGCTGTGCGCACTGCAATCCAAAGGGTTGGCCGTGAATCGATAATCAGCCAGCTAGTTTCTAATAATGAATCTCTTGCATTGGAGATGTCTACACGAATTGTCAAGTTTTTTGGGCGTTTTTTGAAAGTAATAAACGATCAGGAATAGAATTTGAAAACCCTCCCAGTAGGAGCTGATGGTAGCAGAGGTAACACCGTCCGCGTCGGACGCCATAAACTAGGATAATATTATGTGGGTCTACTTTGTGTGCTGGACATTAGACGTAGCTCGTGGAGAGATGGAGTACCCTAAATCATGCACTGTGCACGGAGCTGCAAGAGTTGTTACCTTGTATGATCTGTGGCCTGCAAGAGCAGACACGCGCAGCTGTACCGGTGCACGGAGGTTATGCAAATGAAAACTTGTGAAAACAAGTAGCGAACAGACAGTTTAAATTTAAACATACGAGAACAAAACATAACAGTGACATGCATATAGTGACTTTCATGTCTCTTCAATTAAATAGGCATTACAGAGTAAAAATATAGCATGTTGATAGAAGTGGTTGAAGATAGATGGAAGACGGTGAGATAGTTATTTATCAGTCTTGAGGTGAAAGATGTGGTTCAGACGATGGAAGTATTACAAATATCAAACATATTGTATGATATTACTTTTATCAAATCAAGTTCATAACAATACACCATCGTGCGGCATAGAGAGGTATGAACACGGCCTGGAATATGACACGAGAACTGCAGGCTGGTAGTATGTAGTATCTTTGAGTATAGTAGTGGTTTGTACTGTAGTTAGACTGTCTTAAATATTATGAACTCCATTTAAGTTACGACTCGCCCTAAATACTTTACGAATCTAATGCACATTTTGTTAGACACTGTCGACAGCTCAAGAAAACCCCAGCATCGTCTGCGTCTTCTTCTATATATACGTACGGTGTGTTAACAGTCTATTGAACGTGTACGATCACGTGCGGGCTTCAGAATGTTAATAAAAGACAAGTTTAATTTCTGTTTACAGTTTACACATATTGTGCGTCCAAGCTACACCTACAGCACAGCAATTACAGAGTTCACTTGTTCCCAAGGTGATAGGCCTATTCTGGCCATGACAATTAATTTGAAACGATTCACAAACTCACACGCGCTTTTTATCCTGTTTACATCAACATTCCAGTACGCTTTGTAATATAACATGGCAATAATATACCGCAAACTGATGCTTTTGAAATGCAATCTATTGGTACTTAAAGAGGCAAAACTGTATAATTTCCTCCTGTCATTAGTGAGTACGTCCTGTTTGCTTGGTGCATGCAAGCACGTTCTCATGCATGTGCATCACATCTATAGAAACCGACGTTTTACGCTCAAATTTATCATTAACACAATAACTAACTACTAACCGACATAAATTGGCGTGAAGTTAGGATATAACCATTGAGTATATAACCACGTTACAAAGAGTAAAAAATTAATGAATAAATATGAAACAAATGTAGATGTTACTATACGCTAGTATGCGCACCTTGGATTACACCCCCCCCCCCCTCTCGAATAGTTGGGCATAAACTAAGCTAGTAATCGCACCTTGGATTACATCCCCCCTCTCGAATAGTTGGGCATAAACTAAGCTAGTAATCGCACCTTGGATTACATCCCCCCCTCTCGAATAGTTAAGCATAAACTAAGCTAGTATTCGCACCTTGGATTACACCCCCCCCCCCCTCTCGAATAGTTGGGCATAAACTAAGCTAGTATTCGCACCTTGGATTACATCCCCCCCTCTCGAATAGTTGGGCATAAACTAAGCTAGTATTCGCACCTTGGATTACACCCCCCCTCTCGAATAGTTTGGCCTAAACTAAGCTAGTATTCGCACCTTGGATTACATCCCCCCCTCTCGAATAGTTTGGCCTAAACTAAGCGAGTATTCACACCTTGGATTACATCCCCCCCTCTCGAATAGTTGGGCATAAACTAAGCTAGTATTCGCACCTTGGATTACACCCCCCCCTCTCGAATAGTTGGGCATAAACTAAGCTAGTATTCGCACCTTGGATTACATCCCCCCCTCTCGAATGGTTGGGCATAAACTAAGCTAGTTCTGCTTTCTGTGTTTCAGGTACAAATATTCGTCCCGAAAATAATCTACTGTATATAGAAGATCAACTGGGAGAAGCGTTAAGTTAACAACCTCACGAGAAATTGTAGAAACTTAATTTTTACGAAATAATTTTGTCGGGGTCTACCGTGAGCAGTAAACACATACAAATTTATAATTTTAGCTTTCGCGATGCAGGATAAAAATCTGTTTGGTTTAACTTTTAAATGGTGATCAAATTAGGATTTTGCATTTTTTTTTTTTTTTTAGGGGCCCCAAAAAATCCTTTAGTTTTTTGTCTTTTTTAAAGCGAGTAACTTTTAACCCACCCGGGATGTGGGCCCATAAAGGGGAACAGCTTTTTTTTTGAGTTTTTGTTCCAACCTTGATTATTCCTAAACTAACGTTGGGTTGGGGTAATTTTAAAAACCCCCCTTGAATTTTTTCCTTGACTAAGTTCTCCCCAACTGGCTAAATTCCTCCGCCAAACTTTTTTCAGATTTTTTGGCAAAATCCCCCCCCTCTCGAATATTTGCCAAAACAAAGCATTTTTTCCCACCTTGGATTACTTTCCCCCCTCTAAATAGTTGGGGCTAAACTAGTAGTTTTCCCAACCTTGGATTACATCCCCCCCTCTCGAATATTTGGGCAAAACTAAGCGGTATTCCAACCTTGGATTACATCCCCCCCTCTCGAATGTTTGGCCTAAATAAGGGAAATTGATTGGATTAATTTGAAAGGGCAAAAAAGCAAAAAAAATTGGATTACATCCCCCCCCCCGAAAAGGGGCCTAAATGTAGTTTTTGCCCTGGATTACATTCCCCCCCCGAATGGGGCAAAAAAGCAAAAGCCCCTTTGGTTTACACCCCCCCTCTCAAATATTTTGGGGCCTAAACTAAGCTGTATTCCACCTTGGAAATTTGAAATTTTGGGCCAAACAGCCGGGCCCCGGAACATCCCCCCCTCTCGAATAGTTTGCCAAAAAAGCAGTTTTTTCGCACCTTTGGTTTCACCCCCCCCTCTCGAATATTTTGGCCAAATAAGCGGTATTCCCCCTTGGATTACATCCCCCCCCCGAATAGTTTGGCCAAACTAGCGAGTATTCGCACCTTGGATTAATCCCCCCTCTAAAGGGGCCAAAACCAACAATTCCACTTGGATTACATCCCCCCCTTAAAAATTTTTGGGCTAAACTAGCGAGTATTGAAGGATTCCCCCCCCCCCTTGAAAGGGAAAACTAAGCTAGTTCCTTGGTTTAGTAAAATATTCGCCCCGAGAATAACCTGTATAAGAAGATCACTGGGAAGCTTTAAATTAAAACCTCAGAGGAATTTTTTTTTTTTTTTGGGAACTTTTTTTACGAAATAATTTGTAGGGGCACCGTGAGCAGTAACACATACAAATTTTAATTTTAGCTTTCGCGATGCAGGAAAAAAAATTTTTTTTGGGTTTTTAATTTTTAAAAATGGTGATAAAATTGGGAAATTTTGCTTTTTTTTTTTTTTGGGGCCACAAAAGGTAACGCGGTTCTAGTTTTCTGTTCTGTCTTAGTGAGAGCGAGCCTGAACTTTTGAACCTACTCACGACTGGCTAGGGCCACTAGGAGCACAAAAAAAGTGTTTTTTTAGAGATCTTTAGTGTCCTAAATCGGTCGGGTGTGATTATAATCCTGAACAGCTGAACGTTGGGTTAGGGGTGAAGTTTGGAAAAAAACCCCTTTGGAATTTTTCACTTCTGCTTTGAAATTCCCGCCAAAAGTGCCAGAGAATTCGACTCCGCCAAACTTTTTTCAGATTTTTGGCAAAATTGTATAGTCGACTAAATTTTGGGTTTTCATCCTAGAAAGGAATTTGAATAAACAGTCATCCACGAACCCAAAACAGTCGTCCATTCTCCATATGTTTAACACGTCGTGGTTTTTCAAGACCTATAAAGTACGACCTACTCTTCTGAATTGTTCACGCATCAATCTGGGCTCGCCTAAGTCCCAACCTTTCTACGTCGATAACATCTGTTTCTGGCGTCGTAACGCTCACCTACGCCTGGCGTTGGCGTCGATCCAATGGTTCGACGAGCGCTAGATACATACCAATCTCTTCGTCTTGAGTCTGATTTCCAAATTGTCAAAGTTCATAAACGTGGCGTCGATATTACGCCCCAGACGACGCCCAAAATCAAATGCTGATATTTCGACTTACATAGGAGATATAGACTTCTAGTTTACTGTTCTGTCTTAGTTGAGTCGAGACGTTTGATTTGAGACTATTGGTGAACATCTACGACCACGGCATCGATAAGTCCATCTCGGCAGGAGCTCTTCAAATGCACTTTTTGCGGTCAGTCGAGTGCACTGGCGCGGCCCCGTGACCTCCGAGCGAGCTCAAATTTTGCAGGCACCAGGCTGGTGGCCCCCCCAAAAAAAAAAAAACTTAGGGTCAAATCGCACAGCGGGCGTGGCGTAGGTGGGCCGTCGAGTTTTGAGAATTGGCGTGCCCCTTCTGAAAATAGTCGATTTGGGCGGGGGGGGGGGGGGTGGGGGGGGGGGGGGGGGGGGGGGGGGGGGAAAATGTTTTTCCCGGGGGGGGGGTCCCCCGGGGGGGGGGGGGGGGGGCGGGGGGGGGGGGGGGGGGGGGGTATTTGGGTTCTTTTTAACCCAAACACCCAAGAACATCCTCGATCCTTTTCATACAATTTTTTTTTCTTTTCCAAAATTTGGTTGGGAGAAACCCCACTAAATTTTCCCCCCCCTTTTTTTAGGGGTTATATTTTCAAAGTGAAACCCGAAAAATGAAAAAGGTATTTTAAGCCCCGGCCCCAAAAGTGGGGAGGGGTTTGGTGCTGAAACCGATAAACCTTCTATTCCCAAAACGCTCGATCCCCCCGACGCCCTTTTTTTTCCGAAAGGGGGTGCCCAAAGGTTGTTCAAATCCTTCCTCATTCGCAATATTATTATATTGTTATTATTATAAGCCTACTCTATTTTGAATTCCCCATTTGATGTGAGTACTTGCGCTAACCTTATTGGGAAGATTCAAATAATCATTATTTCCAATGTATTGTAATCTAAGTGGCAAACAACGAGCGCATCGTGTTTCTGTTTGCTGGTAACTAGCAGTAAGTGAGGAAGTGAATGAGCTAGTGAATAGAAAAAACTACATATTTGAGTAAGGAAGGATTAACGGATGAGATGAGCTGAGATGAGACCACGTAGCGGGGTCGCTGACCGGCGGAATTGCCACCATACATAGGTGGTGCCGTAGTCGTAGTAGACGGAACGCCAGTCCACATACCACAAAATTACGTCTTCTATCGTCTTAGACCTCTTATGAAACAGAGTTTTTGCTCGCAACAAAAAAGCAGAACCACATTCAAGAATGAGAAAATATGATTATATAATTTATCTGTCAAACACGTTAACAACATAAATCTTTTACACACATTATCGTTCACAAATTATTGAAATTATTGTTTACGTTGTGGAGAACCGCATCCGTTTAAGATTTTCGTTACCGAATGCAACTGTTTCTGAGCTGGTGTTGCCTGGGGGGATGATTAGAGCAGCAGTGATTGCTCTGCTGGGCGGGACTCTACACTGAGTGTACTCCACGGTGCACCCGCCGCACCCACATGACCTAATCACCAGGAACAGGTGGAGGCGCGTGTATTTATTATGTGGAGTTGTAATGATAACTTGAGGTGCATCATTTGATGTTTCCGGCTTATTTGGTTAGGCGGGCAAAATATTGAATTTAAAAATGTTTGCCCTTCTTTGAAAATAAGTTTTTACAATCGTATAGAGAAGACAGTAAATATGTAAATAAATACATTGGAATAATGTATATTTTCATTGAAACACATTTAAATAAGGCAAGGGGTATAGGTAACACGATTTTTTCTTATTCTTCGTAAATGTTAATAAATGCACTGCTTGTTCGTGCATAATGCGTGTTGGTGTGAAGATCAAACATACTAAAGTTTATTCATCATTGAGATACAAAGTGACCATCGGCGGACGAGACCGGGATCGGTCGTCCCGTCTATTGTCTGCATTTTTCCCTTTCCACCTTTTTTGGCGTGACCGAACTTGGGAGCGAACATGTTTTTTTTTCTACCTGCCTCCGCACATTTCAAATCTATTGTGATGAAAATAATTTATTCAGCGAAATATTTTTTTTATAATTGCATGTATTTAATAACGTGGTTCAAATGTATAGCTTGAGTTATGAAATGCGTTTTTTTCCCTAGTGTCTACGATCAAAACTGACTGAAATAAATAAAAATTATTATATTACTAAATAATATTATATCCAAATATATTATAGAAGCATTATCCGTAACTCAGTCAGTTTTTATCGTAGAATTTCGTCCAAAAAAATTAAATTCATGACGCACGCTTAATATTTTAACAACGTTATTAGATATTTGCAATTAAACAAAAAAAGATCAATAAATACATAGAACAATAGAACAGGAAGAGAATACAGCAGGTAGAAAACCCTCAGCTTCTAGGATGGTCTATTTTACGACTACACGCGACATCCACCCTTAGCAGCTGCCTCATACCCATACCCGACGCGTCCGTCGATGGTCACTTTGTATCTCAATGATGAATAAACTTTACTTTTGAGAAGGGCATCTATATATATATTTATTAACGTGACAACAAACAACATAATATAATCATCTTCTTTCTGGTAGTCCGATCGAATGTAAGATCTATCAGTATCGGCAGATTCATAATTGTCCTTGAGATAAACGTTTCTCTGCCGTTATGCTGTGGACAACGTTGCCACGGTGACTGATCTCTCGCGAGCGTTGCAAGAAAGTTCCAATCAAACCAATATTATTATAATTTGCTACTTCATTCAAGAATCATTGATACAAAAATAAATCACGATCACATTGATCGCTTAGGAAGTAAAGATCTAGATTCAGATAGGCTAAATGAAGGTACGATCAATTATCTTTTCTAAAACACATCTTTCTTGCTATAGTTCCTACAAAAACACTGCATATTAAACCCCACTTACAGCCACGACCGACGACTATAAATCACTTCTGATCGTACGGAATGTGAGAATCTGCACTTGTTAAGCCATATTTCCTATCACCTGATCCTGAACGAAGAATCCACCTGTCAATAACCCGGCTATCTGTGTTATTCCCACGGCTTTGCACGCATCCCTCGCCCTCGCCGCCTGAGCTTATCACGTGTCAACACTGGCCTGAGAGTGTGTCAATACCAGGTGAGCGCATGCACACACCCATCTCAACACCACGGAGAGGATTCGATAAATTATCAATAGTATCACGTATGAAATCTAGCGAAGTGTCTTATACTGGTAGTATGTAAATCTCTGATGTATCGGAATTATCGGGTGATTTGCAACAATTGGTGAAGCTGCGATTCATTACCATCTAACAAGCGCTCCGTGTAGTGTGGGCACCACCCCACCCGCCCCACCCCGCGTACTCCACCCCTCTCTACAAGGCAGACACGGCCTTGTTCACTTACAGTCCCACCCTTCATAATGATGTTGCGAAACCCATGTCCGCTCTGCTAACTAACTTTTATCGAACTTCGAGCACAGATTCGTATTTTTCCTCTCGCTTGCTCGGCGCGTCTAATCCGCCGCGTGAGATCAACACGATAGGTGAGTGAGTTTAACAGCATATCGTGTAATTTATATCTACAAGTGCATCTTAATCTAGAATGCGAGTAAATGCAGTTGTGAAATAACCTGTACGAGATAACGAACTTGACACCACAGACCTTCCCAATTACACCAACGAGTAAAACTGGCCTATCCTTGTACATCTATAAAAAAAAATACAACGCGATTTTTAAGAACTCTTTTTACACATAATTACAGTGGTGTGAAAGTAATTATAAAAGTTCTATGGGCTTATCTTTGATTCTTATCAATGATATTACCAGGTACAAGTCTGCCTCGCGTTGGTGTACACTTTTCAATACTAGCGTAAAATACGTCCTCTGAGTTATTTGCGTATAATCAAGTAATGTAAATGAAGAAAGGTCTTTAAATGTTCGCGCTTGTATTTATGTGATAAAAATTTAATCACGTCATTAGATTTTATCCGATCATTGAATGTTAGGTATTGTTTAGCAGTCAATCAGTTTTTATTCACTATGCTAATAGAGCCCACTATCAAGTTTAATGACGCTTTGTGGGTTCAGATAACCTAATTAATGTGTTTCGTTATTATTTGTATACTTCAAAATAATGTTTTGTCTATAAATATATTTATGTTATCCTCCATTCAACGCCAAGGTTAAAATTGAAACGAATATAATAGTTAAATTAGATACAATATTATAATCTTAACTTTTATTTTCTTTGCCAAGCTCATGATGGGTTATCAAATACATATTTTTATTGCTTTAGTTATTATTTGTTATTTCAAAACGATCAGTTCGAATTGAATACTTATGAATCCACTATTTACAAAGATGAAACGTAATAATGGATTTAGCGCTGAGCCTAATCACGCAACGTGCACGTGACTTGGAGCTGGGAGCAATTATTCCAAGC
This sequence comes from Sweltsa coloradensis, assembly GCA_024449915.1. Taxonomy (NCBI): domain Eukaryota; kingdom Metazoa; phylum Arthropoda; class Insecta; order Plecoptera; family Chloroperlidae; genus Sweltsa; species Sweltsa coloradensis. The sequence goes on from JAMZAV010000586.1 coordinate 378,736, forward strand.
CTCTTCTCCCACTTTGGTCGAACCAAGAAGTAGCCTGAGTTTAATTGATGGGTTCGCGCTTCCACCTCTCATCAGTGCATTCACTCACGTATTGTTTATCAGGTAGTACTACCCTGTCTCTGTGCTCATTACTCGCTGACATTCCACACGAGGTGATTTAACCCAAGGAGTGAGGACACACCGTCACTCATGCTAGAGCAGCGTTAGAGAGATAATTGCAGATAACTTTCTCACTGTACCTCAGGTTTTTAATTGTAACTATAGTTCAATGTTGTATTGCAACTTATTGGGTGGGGTATATTGATTGCTGTACTTGATTCAAGTCATGAAACAGCATAAGGTGATTGATAGTACCAGGGAAGTAGGAGTTACCAGGGTGCGAATATTCCCTGCACGCTTCACTTTCCGTGTAAATCTCAAGATAAATACCGAACGCGTTCTGATTGGCTAGTGGTTTTTGTTGAAATTACCCTTCAGAACGATGACACGGAATGTGTTGGTGACCCTGGGACCAGGGGCGCGTGGATAGTCACCAATTCTGGAAAATAACAATACCCGGCACCTCCACCAAAAACAAGATTTTGCCGCTAAAACGACACGTGTTGGTTTTATTGTTATATTCTGCTCTGGGGAAAGTCATGAGTTCGATTCTAGCCACCAACAATCCTGATTGGAAGGTTTTCATAGGTTTCAATCAGTCGTTAATGCGATACTAGGGATTTAGACCTCTGAGACATTCCCTTCCTAACTATCCTAACACCCTTCTTAATTTCTCTCCCCTGAATAAGGTAGTACTAGAACCTCTTACTGTTGTGTACCTTACAGAGGGCATTCCTTCGATTGTATTTTATTTTTATGAACCACGTCGACATCTAACGGCGAAGGTGCTCGTCACTTCCGACCCTCACGACTACAAGATCTTGTCGTCTGTGCGTCTAGATGCGGACACAATGGCGAGTGACCTACTCGTGCGCGACGCATAGTTAATTCCCATGTGTGCACGAGGGATTGCAGATGTCTCAATCAGATGTTGGCTAACCTTCTTCTTCACTTCATTAGCAGTGGCCTTGGACACAATGCGGTGGTAGGGTTGTGTTGTGTTAACGAACTTAATTTTTTACAACATATATTTTAAGTTGTGTAAATTGTCGTATTTTAGACTGCACAAAAGTGTGTTGGAAGACAGTCAGAACATTGTGGTAAACATCTCTTTAATATTTATCTATGTATGTCGAAATACAACTCAAATTGTGATTTTTGTTGCTGAGAATTCAAAAGAAAACATAAATTTATTAAACCGTGAAAAATTTGCTAATTTAAAAAGATATCTTATGATAGAAACATATATTTAAATAATTGTCCTAGTGTCACATGAACACTTTCCGATAAAGTAAGATAATCACAAGTAAAGTAATCACGTGAATTAAGTTACAATAATATGAGCAACCAATTATTAAATAAATATCTATAGTAGGCTACTGGTAATTTTATGAAATAGGTAGTTATGTTACTTGACACTATAACTTAGGCACAGCATCATATCAACTTAAGAGGTGCTTTATATTAAAATATAAGGGTATAGTCCAGCCTCTTCTGAAATGTATATACGTGTATGTAGGTCTAAGTAACAAAGCAGTAAATAAATGATTAGAGGCGATTACTATGACTACCTATGACTAGGACTATGCTGATTTCAACTGACAGTACGAATATACGGTGTCCATACTACAGACTATTCTTTGGGCAAGTATAGATCATCATCTGCACGAAACCATCTAACCCACACACTTGGCATTCCTGCAAACACCTCCTCATGTTTGACACAGCGCGTGCGTATCATTTCAATATACCGTGCATGCCACTGTGATATTCGCCACCCTGCACTGAACGCCGTGTCCTAACCAGTTCTCTTCTGCACACATACATGGGTGTGATGCAGCTAGACGTATCAGTCTACTACCTATTGATCATCGATCAGCGCCAACGCGGATTTTTTATTTTATTTTTATTGAAATACTTAACAAAATCAAAGCTCATAACTTGTTGCAAGGTAATATTAAAACTAACAACCACTACATGTTATTTATAAAAGCCAATTAATTTGTCTGTGGATAGATGAAGTTAAGAAGTGTGGTATTTTGACGTACCTGTACAAGTAATTTGAATATCCCTCCCCCAACCTCTCCTACCCCACCCATCTAATTTGTAGTTACACGCCTGTATAATAAACACCATGTGCGTGATAGTTCTTGCACATTACTATAATTTGTTGTTAATTTTAAAAGTGGTTTAGTAATTATTAATGTGTGCACAGTTGAAAGTAGTGGCGCAAAGGGAGTGACCACGACAGGCCACCTAGCTGGAGCCTGGACAACACAATTCTTTCGGTGCATTAGATTCAATTAAGATTAACTCATATCTCTCTGAAGAGTTCATGTCTTTATTATTCGCTGTCAATCGACCACTTTGGCTCACAGGTGTGGGCACATTACCTGTCCCGTGGCGTCCACAGACAATAGATAGCGCTATTACGGTAAAACGCCTAGCAAGACAATCTAATAATACGCCCACGTATTGTAATTGTTGAGATTAGACGATGAGAGCGAATTTAAGGGAGAAACTTACACATCAGATTGAACACATTAAACTAATTCTTATAGTAACTTCTAGATAGGTTTGAAGGGTGAAAGATGAAATACTTTCTTTGCAAAACATGTGAGTTGTTCTCAAGTTATATAATTATTTAGCGGATATAATCAAAGCCTCGACACAAAAATGATTCGCAATATTGAGACTTGAAACTAATAAAACACGGTATTTGCCGATTAATTAAAACATTGTGGTTTAAATCTTAAGACCTCACCTACGAAATTATATGCATTTAAAAATGAAGAAAGGAGTTCAATTATTAATAACTCATGACTCGTGCATATGATTTCAAAACATTATTCAACTAAGAAAACGAAAAAATTACATATTTAAACCAAGGAAATATACATGACTTTTTTATGTATTTCAAAACGCATTCATGCATCTGAAACTGCAATCTTACCAAAATTATTTAATATATTATGATTATACTATGTATTTTGTTGTTTGGTAGATCAGTTTTTACATCTGACTAATGATATCACATTACAAATAAAATAAGGTTTATACAATTGTATTCCTCTTGAATTTCATGTAAATTATATGACATATGTTTAAATGGCCCTCAAATGTATAACAATTCCTTTTCGGCCGCATAACTTCACCCACTGGTAGGCTACTCCGTACTAGACGTGTATAAAGTGTACTATCTGGCTCGTATAGTCTAGAACCGCGTCCACGCAGATTGTATCGCGGTCCACATGGAGGGGCGGGAGTTAACTAATTCACTGCATATCGGTATCCCACCCTAACACAACACAGAACTAATGATCTACTCTAACTTACTCTCCGAGGACTTTGTTACTTCAGCTCAGTAACTAGTTACCCGCCTTATTAGAATTGAGCGCACGACAGATACAAACTTTACTGTGTCAGCTCGGGCAGATTTGTCGAGGTGTAATTTACCTATTACATCCGAAGTAACAGAATGGTATTAGTATTACACGTATTTGTTAGCCCGTGCATTCGCAAGCAAAGTTTCCACGGTGTGAAGTTTGCTCTAATAACCAGCCAGCTACGTTACTTTGCTAGTTAGCACACGTACAGTAAGGACGGGTAACGAGAACATTTCAGAGATGCTTCATTATACAAGAATCAAATAGGTGTTTGCTAGAGCGCGAATCTGACCGTGTTGCAGTTAAGTTATGTCGGGGAACTAACATCATATTGAAACGTTCGAATGTTTCCTCCCTATATCAAGAGCTTGGAGCAAATTATAAGCCAGACAAAAACTATCAGTGCACTGAGTTACAGAATAAAACATTGTCTAGGAACTATAGATAACACTGTTGACGATGTAAATTATTTTCGTTCATAACTGCAGGTTCTTCTTTTAATACTTATTCAATCAACTTTTCACTAGAAATACATTCATAAAATGTGTTATTAGGCCTAAAACAATTTATTGCTGTGGTTGGGCAATTAATTTTAAAGAATAATGTCGATCGAAGGTATGTCTGCCTTCGTTGGTTAAAAATATGTTTTTTATAAATGACCCACCGTTCACAGCTAAGACATTGTTTCATATGCCAGAATCGTTGGGTACTAAACACATAAAACATTTTGATTCCTATCATTATAAACGAGATAAGAGTGTTTCTAATCAAGGCATTTTTATTCCATTGAAGGTATTGTGGAATTTGAGGTGTGTTGTGCACAGGTCAGACGTTTAACAAATAGATACAAAAAGTAAAAATAATTCGCGAATCAAGCAAAGTCTGGTAATTGTTTAAGTGTTTTCTTTACATCGAGAATTACATTCATTGTGCTGAACGTTTGCAATTAACAACCTAGACAGACCGCAAAGGATTTGATGTGGTTTAAAATACCTACACTTAAAATTACGTTTAATTAAGTCAATTAAGATTCCGTGATCAGGTTCTCTTCATGTTAAAAACATCCGAAACACCAGCTAGACCGGCAGAGAGGCTCACTGACATTCGCCTTGCATGTAGTACAATAACCAGGACAATCACTGACAACCCCACTGTGAGACATGTTTATCCGGCACCGTACTACTTGAATTAAAAACACGCTTTTTAAACAATGATGATACAATTTAGGCTTTATTACTCACATTTGTGCAACGTTGCTCGTCTTATGATACAATGATCTGAAAGACATATAAACAGGATAGTAACTTTACCACTTGATGGCACAAAATAGTTTAGTGAGCATTAAAATGAATATGTTGGGAGAATAATTCTATATATTTATCAATATATCGTTAACAGGGCAGAGCACCACAACTAACGTATAATGAAACAACAAACATGTACAAACATACATGCATAACATAATTCCAAAATGACAAACACACAGGAACATTGTACAAACATCTAAAAAAAAAACGTGACAACCTTAAACCTTAAACAAAAACTTAAAATTAAAATAAACACACATTCTTGCATTGCTCTTTTGAATGAAGCCAAGGACGTAGCTTATAGAGAAAATAATTTCGGGGTGCCTCAAGGGACAATGTTAGGGCCCCTTTTGTTTATTGTGTACATAAACGATATATGCAATGTATTAAAATATTGCAAAGATTTTCTTTATGCAGATGATGCATTAATAGTATGTACAGGTTCTACTTTGCAAGAAGTTATGATGTTCTGTACCTAAGATCTAACACTTATTGAAGAATGGTTACGAGTAAACAGGTTAAAAATAAATGTTTCAAAATCGAAAGCAATGGTTTTGTGTTTGAATAAAATAAAACAAAAAATAAAAGAAGAACTTAAAAAGATTAAGATTATCATTGATTATGAAATGGTGGACATCGCATCGTTAACCAGTTTAAATATTTAGGGATTATTGTTGATGGAAATTTAAATTTCAAATCCCAAGGAAATCAGATTATTAAAAGATTTTCAAGAAAGGATGGTATATTCCGTCGAATACATGGCAACTTGTCTCTTAGTTAAAACATTCTCTATATCAAGCTATATAGTTGCTCCTCTTATAGATTTTTGTAGTTCTGTACTTTTTATGCTTGATAAAAATGAAATCGATGTAAAACAGAAGATACAAAACAAAGCAATGTATAATATTAAGAGTAAGCAAAGACACGTCATCGATAGCCAAGATGTGCGAATCGCTACATTGGTTGACGATAAAACAAAGAATTTTGCTTGATACCCTATGCTTTCTTCATGGAATTTTTTGTGGCAATGCACCTTAGTACTAAGCCTTGTGTAGGAAATTAATAATTAATTCAAAAATTCTTAATTATAATTTAAGAAACAACAAGCTTATTTTTGTGAAAAGGTCAAATAGTGCCTTTGTAAAAAAATCAATTTATATTAGAGGTGGTTTGTTTGAATCTTTCTCGGTTATACACATTCATGACTACTTTTTCGGGTAGACCGAGTAAGTGTAGGCAAGTTATTAATAAATTACCTTGAAACACCAACGTTTCGTGGCCGCTGTGGACCACATTGTCAAGGTCAAAAGGTAATTTATTAATAACTTGCCTACACTTACTCGGTCTACCCGAAAAAGTCTATACCTTTAAAAAACTCATATTAAAACCTTTATTCTATGGATTCTGGCTAGCTTTTTCAACTTTTTCTTTCAAAAGGCAATACATTACCATAACCTTAATGTCCATGTGAAATATAAACTTTGTAGCCCCACCCGTTTGGTCAGAATCGGCCCAAATATCACGAAAATATCGCATTAAAAATCGAAAAAAAATCGTAAAAGTTCGATATTCATGAGAAATATTTCTACGATATACCTAAAAACGTGGCAGATCTAAGTTCAGAGATTTCGAAGGTCCACTCCAATTTTCATCAATGCCGTTAAAAAAACGAGCTAATTTTTTTTTTTTTTGGGGGGGGGGGGGGGGGGGGCAGTGAAAATGAAGTCCTTCGCTTCGCTCATCCAAAATAGCACCTTGAACTACTACTACTACTACTACTACACATGAAATGGATCTAACTCTGATGGAGCTAGATCATTGTAAACTTGTTGAACACGATTCAGGCAAGTGTATCGAAAAACATCTATTCGGCATTTTGGGTAAAACATACATGACCCTTTTGCCTAGTGCTCTGGAAGGTACACGGAATCTACGAGGCTACCGTCCCATATTTTCTCACCAAATATGATATAAAGGAAATTGAGGTGATCGGGCTCTTTAATAGGAGCAAGAGGAACGATACCGGATTTTTTGTTAAATTTTGCAAACGTTTTAGACTAAATGCGAGTTTTATTTATGACTTGGTGCTCCTTGCTTTAAAGGGATCGATTTTGATTTTTAGAAATCATCTATATGGCCAAAGCAAGAAGTAACAAGTATAAATCAGTATTTGTTATTTTTATACTTCACAAATCATACTTCTCACTTCATTTTTCACTTCATTCCATTTTTTCATAATCTGTTACTTATTTTACTTATTGTTAAACGTAATTTGTATAAATGTAAATTAATTAATTTTTGTTATTCTGTGTCTTTAAGGCAACCTTAATGTAAAGGCAGAGCTTTGTTTAAAAATAAATAAAGTTGTACTACCTTGTCAACAAGTTATAATCAGTAAAGAAATTGTGTATAATTGTGGGTGTGGCGTTGCACCTTTGAGTGTAAATTATTTATTAAAGAGTAATGAGTCAATCAGATATGATTTGATAGAAAATCTAACTAAAGACAATGAATTTAGTGAATTTAAACCAATTACGATAAAACAGTTGCGAAATATCATAATGAAACTTAAAAACAAAAAAGGAACCGATGAAGGCATTTCTGCACAAATTCTTAAGAAAACTTTTAGAGCAAGTGGGTATCAGTTGCTTAATACTATCAATATGTCACTAGAAGAAGGAGTTGTACCAGAAGAGTGGAAAATCACCACAATTGTACCCATACCAAAGGTATTAGGAACAAAATTAGCAAATGAATTTAGACCAATAAATATGTTACCAATGTATGAAAAAGTTCTAGAAACAGCAGTTCACATTCAAATAATTTTGAAAAAGTTTTAGAGATCAGCATTCATGTGAAACTGCAATTCAACTTTTATTATCAAAATGGAAGAAATCTCTTGATCAAAATCACATTATTGCTGCAGTATTTGTAGATTTTAAAAGAGCATTTGAAACTATTGACAGGGGTATACTTTTGACTAAATTGAAAGCTTATGGTTTAGCAGGTAACGTGATGGCATGGTTTAGTAGCTATTTAACAAATAGAAGACAAAAAACCAAATTTAGAAACTACGTATCGGAAGAACTGGTCAACGATTTTGGAGTACCACAAGGCTCTGTGTTAGGTCCTTTACTGTTTATCATATACATAAATGATTTGTATTTAAACATGGATTATGTATTTATAAATGTTTTTGCAGATGACACATTAGTATCATATTCAGGTCTGGATTATAAAGAAGTGTGTTATATTATTAATATTCAATTAATGCGAATGATGGAGTGGATCAAACTCAATAAATTAAAACTTAATTTAACAAAGACTAAATGTATGATACTGACATCATCAGGTAGTGTATTTAACAAAGTAATGAAGGATAATGATAATGAGGAAGTGTTTTTGCATATTAATGGTGAAAAACTAGAAATTGTCAGTGAATTTAAATATCTTGGGGTTCTTATTGATATGCACTTAAAACTAACTAGTCATGTAAATTATATAGCTAAAAAAATTAAGAAAAAAATTGGATTTCTGTCAAGGGTTGGTTCTTTTGTCTCCCCTTGGGTTAGAACACTTATTTACAAGACAATCATAGCTCCTCATACAGAATTTTGTTGCACACTCCTGTGGGGTAGAAATGAGAGAGATTTGGATATATTACAAAAATTACAAAATAGAGGGATGAGAGTGATTTTGAGATGGAATCAATATAGCAGAATATCAGATATGCTGAATGTATTAAATTTCTTTACTGTCAGACAGAGAATTGCCTTAAACGTACTCTTATTCATATTTAAAATGATTAAAGGAAATATGCCCACTTATCTAAATTGCATGATAGAATACTCCTCTAGCAACCACAATCATAATACAAGAGGAAATAATACTAACATTATTGTGGACAGAGTAAACAAATCAGCAACTCAAAAACATGTTTTGTATTCTGGGTACAGACTATATAACAAATTAGATTTAGTGATAAAACAGGAACAACGTTTAGCAGTTTTAAAATTGGAATGTATTAAATTTGTTAAAACTCTATTTTATCTATGAGGAACAAAAAAAAAATTGTAATATGACTTGTATATATTTTGTAACTGTATTGAATTATCTTGTATGTATTTTGAAAATTTGTTTCAATTAGTTAGGCCTATTTAAAAAAAGAAAGAAATTGTATTGAATTGTACTATTACTACTATTGAAATTGCATGTAAAAATAGCTCTAAGCTAAATAAAATACCGAATTGAATTGAATTGAGTTACAATTAAAATGAGTAACAATAAGTTACATTTATAAGTAATCATTATGTTCGGAATTAACGACAAATTTGGCAATGATAAGTGAATATCATCGACAAATAAAGACTGCCCTATAAGTACTGGTAACATTCAACCCTTTTCATCCACTCATGTAGAGTGTTTTCATAGATTGTTCCCGACATGACTAGTTCGCTTAGTAAGGGCCTGCATGCAGTTTGTTAGTTGTCCCGTCTACCGCTCTTACCACGCTATTACCCGGTAACTCAGAGTCGGTAACTGCCCCTGACAAGCCAACCCGCAACCCGCAACACACATCAGGATGCAATTTCCTGTCAGCTTGAGGGTACACTCGTAGGACCACTGAGGGCTCGTAGTATACCAACCTGTAGTGAACACAGCCCGTGTGCTCCTCGCTATAGTGGTGGTATGGTACCCATTATACAGCCACCGATATTATCAGCACCTCAGTATTTGGTTAGTGTAATAAAATGATAATTAATCATAATAGGGAATTTGCAAAACATTATTTGATGGTTCTAATGGGTTAAGGCTACCTTCCTTTACACAAAAATGTTTTATTTTCTTGATTTTGAGAGTATTTTCATTTATAGAATAAGGGTGAAAGTTTCCTAAATATTTTGGCGGAAAAAAACAGGTCATACGTCACCAGCCACCAGCATGTTTAAATGCATTGTTGTTGTAATGCTACTATTTCAAATATTTACGAAAATGTAGTTTATTGTTGTTTCTGCATCTATGTAATTAGATTTATTTAGTTGTCCTCCTTTGTAAATCAGTTTTTATAACTGAATAGGATAGACGTTAAATAAATAAATAAATAAATAAATAAATAAATAAATAAAATACCAATCAACCAATCACGTAACGATATATCTAGCTACTCGCTTTTGGAGATTATCTTGGCTCCACAAGCTCATTTTGACATCTAGTTTGTTCTAATATGCTTAATATTTTATTTTATACATTTAGTAATATCACAACGTAAGCTTTAACCACATTTTAATTGATAATAAGTAAAAACACAATGTTGATTATAAAACTTGGAATAGGACATCAACTGTTGTTTATTGTTGGCCATTGTTGAAAGAACCAAAGACTTCGGTAAAAGGAGGGTTTTTCGTTGTTTATCTAGACGGCCGTGTTCGTCATGAGGGCCGGTGACGTAGGCAGCCGTTTCAAAATAAAAGTGCGGGAAATTTAAAAGTTCAAACTTTGACCCACAATTGATACTGAACGATTAAAAAACCGGCCCTTAGGGCCGGTTTTTCAATCGGTCGTTAAAGAGTTCGTAAAGCTTAATCAGCTGATTAGCAGAAGTCGGTGTTTTTCAATGGCTGCTTAACGCTAATCAATTGATTAAAACATCTTAACGGATCGTTAAAGTTACGGGCCGAAAATGAATCCGTTAAGGCTGTAACAGACTGATTAAAGACTTTGTTATAAATTGACATTTCCAAAAGTATTACGTAAATACTCCCATGCAAATATGCACACAATATTTATTTATATTCATATGTTTATTTAATTTAATGAATTCAGTTTTTAAGTGATAATATTGTAAATGGACTTTTATTCATTATGTGACACATGACACATGTCACAAGTGATTTATTACAAAGTATTTTATGTTTTAATGGCTTTTTATTGCGACCTAGACACTATGCCACTAGAGAGCATATTATAGGATGCTTTCTGCAAGTACGTCAATATGCTATGACTCATACCGACAATGTTGGCTCGGGCGCTAAGCGCTCGACTCTGATTCGGGAGGTACCGGGTTCAAATCCCGTCGAGACCGGAAATCCTGACTGAAGGTTTTTCCCAAGGTTTTCCTCAGTCAAGGCGAATGCAAGGGATTGAGTCCTCTAAAACAGCCCTCGGACATCCCTTCACAATTTCTTATCCGCACATACCTAGTTCACCTGAAGAGGGGCTAATTGCACCCTATAACAGGTTTCCCACGATAAAAATTTAAATTTGTTGACTCATGCTTCGTTCAAGGGCTTATGGAAACTTGATGGAAAAATTAAAACATTTGAGGTGCATTTACATGGTTCAAATTGAATTGATTTATGTTTTCAACTGAAGACTAGAATAAAGTTAATGTACCGGTATTTTGTATAAAAAAACTTCATTTGAACTGGAACTCACTCTGCAACAATAATTATTTAAATTGAACATTCAAAATGCGAATCGTGTGCCCAAGTTACCGCCGCAATGTTCAAAACGTATGAGCGTGAAACATTAACAAATTTCCAAGATGAAACAAAATCACCTCATTTTTATTTCCCATTTAACACCCTTAAAATATAATATGTGGGTGTGAAAATTTAAAAAAGTTTCAACGAGCGGGGATCGAACCCCAACCCTCCGTGCGGAAGGCCAGAGGCTTACCACGGCGCCATGCCGGCCATGAAGATATTGCTCCGCTACCCGCCTACTTAAACGCATGAGCTGAGGTAGAAAAACACATTGTATAATATGTTTTGATCGTCAATATGGATGCGTGCTACAATAAAATAATGATTAAAATCGTCTTGGACCGCGCATTTGTGTAAGAATTGTTATTTTGCGGACATTTACTTCTTGTAACGGGCTCGCCACGGCCGAGTGTGTGGTGCACTGCTTTGGAAGACTTAAAACACATTGAAAAACGCAAACTGCACAACCATTGATTAAAACTGTTCGTAAAGCTTAACAGTCTGTTAGCTGACGAACTCTTTAACGACTGATTGAAAAACCGGCCCTAAATTAACGTGTTTATCATTTTTAGAATAATATCTATATATTGCTGATACTTTTACCGCTATCTGGAACTTATACAAATTCCCATGGCGGCTCTTGTAGTTGCCTCGTACGACGCACTGTGCTTATGCACAGCTGCCCTGGAAAGAGGAGATATTGAGGAATGTTTATTAAAACTAGGAAACGCTCAGTTGGACGAGTTGATAAGCGAGCACGTGCTATAGCTAGACCCACATTGCACATTTTTTTAAATTTTAAAATTTGCGACGTTCGCTGTCCACGGGGCCATGTTTCCAATATTATTTATTATTGCCAAGGTATTTGAGTAAACCCGTGGGTAAACCTTTACTTTGTGGATAAAATCTACCGCCATCTATAGAGGACCTTGACATCATTTCCTTGGGAAAACAATTTGAACTCTTTGGTAACAAATAATACACTGCTTCCTCGAAAGTATTTTGATTACTTCTAGGTGGCAGTGCATAGTGGCAAGAAACCTCGTGCGACTTTCCGTTGCCATGGTAACGCTACTTTTGTTAAAATGTAATTTCCATCTACACTATCGGATCAAAATAAAATTAACATATATTCGTGACCGGACGGACATTCTAAATGATTTGGCTACCTCAGATTTTGTCGCCGTTTAGCCTAGTTCCACGCGGTATGGGACTTCAATGTTAATCGTTGAAAGTGCGCCAATTTCGTGTTAAAAGCGGGCAACATGACTTTTCTTATAGGCAATTTTACGCTGAATTCGAAAACCAATGTTGCCCAACAGTGACTTAAAAACTTCAACCCTTAAATCCCATTTCTCTGGGAAAATGTGTCGAATTTGTAGACATTTAGGGGATGCTAGTTGGTGAACGTAATTTTGAAGATAAAAATTATTTGAAAATTGATTTTTGTCACAAATCAAATGTCTGAGAGTATGGTTAGTCCAAAATTTGAGCTAAACTGGTTAAACTGGTTTGAAATTAAGTTCAAACACAAAGAATAGCTGATACGTAGGGCGTTTTATTAACATTTAACACTGTACAACATAGCATTGATGAGATAGGCTGTTAATACTCGCTAAACAGTTAACGTACACACAGTTGAATAAGGTGCAAAAGAAAAATCGAAAATTCCTTAAAAACTCTTCTTGTAGGAGAATTTTTAATACTAGTTGGTGATAGTTACTCTCGGACTCTCGCCGCTACTAGTCCGTCGACTATCCGCAAATTTGAGGCCGAACCTATAGGACAAATTGCAACAGAAGCGAATTTGGTATCATTGGATTTAAAAAAAAAACACTTAATAATCCATAAAGAATCCCCTAAAATCCCCATATGGTGAGTGGGTCTAATCATCCCCTAAATGAAAATGTAATAAAATTTAATTTTAAAAAATGTACTTTTAAAACTTAGTAAGCATGGTATGCAATCAAAGATTATTTAAGGGTCTTTTAAATAAAAAATATTTCAATTGTTCAAAATTAATTTTGTGGTCAGCAGAGGTCAATGAAGGTCAAACTTTGTATTTTTTCAGTATAATTTATTAAACGTTTTTCTATTGGCACAATAATGTTTGATGATTGTCTTATTGTTGTAAATAGGCCATACTTGATAAGGTATAAGTCAATCATTGCAGAAAAAGGTTATTATTTCAATCTGTAGGGCCATGAACCTTCAAACATGTTGTCAAAAATATGTTTACTTACGTTTAAGCGCACAACAATCATGTTATGTAATAATATTATTCGCCGATAGGGGTTTCTCACGTAGTTCGCATCGCAGCTACAAATTGGTATGAACCTTGATCAAAACCCACACATTAAAATCCTTACTGAAGGTTTTGTCATGGATTTCATATATTCGGCAAAATTTTAGATAAAGACTCAAAATATAGTCATTGGATTTTTTATTTCAAGTAAATTCACACAATAAAGTAGTAGGTAATGAGGTTGTCTACTAGAAGATTTGAATTCACAAAACCTATTACCTAAGTGCCCGCTATAGGTCGCTGTACACTCAGGTACCTCGGGAAAAAAACACGATTTTGGCGTTTTTTAAGGTGTTTCCAAGCCGCCATGAAACGTGAAATGAACTTTAAATACGTCATAATAATCAGATCATAATCGTAATCAAAGCTATTTAGGTACCTGACAACTCATACCAATTTTGGTTGGGATGAGAACATTCCTTCCGAATTAAAAATGGGATGCAAAATTATCAATATCACTTTCTGTAACTCCTCTGCTAGGCGACTATGAAGGCCTATGGTGTAGCATAACAAAATCCATATCAATTGGCTTTCGATTAAACGTCGTGTTCCTCCATATTCTATTGTGAGAAGCTGTTTTGACAATGATAATACTTCAGCCTCTGAGCCGTGTAATAAAGCCAAAACAGCTAAAAAAAAAAATGAGTAATCGAAGTTTGATGACGCAGCTTGTATGTTTTGGGCAAATTAATCCCAATGAAAGTTTAATCGAAGTTCAGACGTGTGGTATGAGCAGTAGCATATTAAATGATTCCAAAATGTAGACTGTAATGAGCGTACGACTCTGTGGTTTCATAGACCTAATGGCAGACAAAGAAAAATACCACCTCAAATTATATGGAAATCAATCCGGAAATATACAAATCCATCTCAGCGTGGTTGTTTCCAGTTCAAATAAATTGAGAAACCACCTGATATGTTTACTTTTCTTTCGTCGCGAAGTACAGAAGAACAATAAAATAATAAATATGACGACAATGCAATGGCATGGCTAGTAAGTAAGTTGCACTTACGATGCAAGATTCAACCATTATTTGTCCCAGGATTTTGCGTGGAAAGATACACTCAGTTCTTCAAAGAATAAGAAAAATCTTTGTAATAGAATCTAAACTTTTTTTTTAAATTTTTTTATTTACTACAATTCAGAAATTAAAAAAGTCCGCCCCAACCGGGAATCGAACCACGGATCTCCCGCATTCCAGACAGGCGTCTTAACCACTAGACCATCAGGACGGGTACATTTTAATCTCTGAATTGTAGTTGCATTATACATCTGAATGGATGGTTCGATTCCCGGTTGGGGCGGACTTTTTTAATTTCTGAATTGTAGTAAATAAAATCAATTACACCTACCGGAGTGTTTCCCGACTAAACAAATCGAGAAAGAATCAAAACCGAGATGAAAAATATATATTAATTTATTTGTTCCGTCAACAAATGGGTGACGATTGTGGTTGTGAAACGTATCTTATGCCAAAAAAAAAAACGAGTGGAGACAAAAATTAATGACACGACGAGATCCCAACGAAAGGTCCATCATGCACTAGCAGTTCAGTCAGCCCGATAATGTCAATGGTCAAAGATAGGAGGCATGAGATGACTAAAAACTTCTAAACGCAGGTCACTTGAAATAAGTGAAAGAGCATTGAGTGCATTCCAAAATCAGTCAACACATGCATTCATTCACCTATTAGTAGGAGGATATATTTCAGAAAATGAGTCGATCGAAAATATTAACTCTGTGTCAAGATGTAGTGTTTGCGTTAACTTAAGGTGAGTTTAGACACCTAGGCATGTGGGCTTAGGTTGTACCGGTATTCTCCACCAAGAAACGCATTCTAAGCAACTTGTAATTAATTTCTTTTGCGACGCAGGAAACATCATCATCTGTTACAAAGACATTATAGGAATTGACAATGAACTGGCAATGATGCCATTCAAGTTCAACATGTCGATGAAGCCACAGGGGCTGTGATGTTTAACATCTAACATAAGGCAAATTCGTGTATTTCTCTGCATACAACATAGACTTCATTTGTAGTGGGGTAATGCACAAAATGGCTAAATGGCAACGGATGGGGTTCGTGTCACTTTGAGCCTTTGCATTACATCATGTAATCCACATACATACGATGTACATACGATGTAATCGGTAAATTTTGGAGGCGTATCGAGACTTCCAATGTAAATTATTTATATTGAACACACTAAAATCAATAAGATCATGTACTAAGTTAAAAAGCAAATACTCACTAAAGTTAAGAAAATAACGCTAACAGTTTTTTAAAAAGTTGCATGCAAATTTAGACATACAATTTTTTGCGGGGATGTGTAGGCGGTGGAGGCAACGAGGAGGAAAAAAATTGATTTTTGGTTTAGCACACCGAAGTTAGTAAGATCAACTTTTAAGTTGCAAATGTTTGTAAACTTAAAATTTTTGTTGGGGTAAGGGGGCCGGGGGTAGGGGTAGTGGGGGCTAAATTCTTCGAATGTCCGGGCAACATGTTTTTTGTTTTGTTTCAGCACACCAAAGTTAGTCAAATCGCATTTAAGTACGAACAAAAATGTATGTTTATGTCAAAATTTTGTTGTTGGAGGGGTGAGGCGGTAAAGGGGGGGGGGGTGTTTGAGCCATCGGACATCTGGGCAACATCCATTTTCGGAATTAGCACACCAAAGTTAGTCAGATCGCGTTCAAGTACAAACAAAATGGATGTCAAACTTTTGTTGTTTGGGGGGGGGGGGGGGGGGGGGTAAAGGGGAGGTTAGAGCCATCGGACGTCTGGGCAACATCGATTTTCGGTTTTAGCACATCAAAGTTAGTAAGATCAAGTTCTAAGTTTGCTCTTAACACCCTTTCGGCTAAACCACATGTTTGAACCAGGCTAATTAACTTTAATGTAACTTTGTAACTTTTTGAACGATTTTGCCACAAAACTCATGGCATTCAATCCAGTACGAAGCTTGCGGATGGTCCAAATTTCAACTCGGTCTGAACCTCCGTTCGAACGTTACGGCTAGACATACAAAAAAAAACAGTGACTTTTTTCCGGCAGAGTCAAATGGAAACGCTCGCTTCGCTCGCTTAACAAGTTAAATTAATTAATGGAATATACAATAGATTATCTTGTATTAATTTTTCATATAACAATCACGTGTTTTCTTCATATAAAATACGTTTAACACTCAACTTGGCGTATTAGTGTGCGTCCATACAGCGTCTCCAAGTAACTTGCAGTTAACTGTTATTTGTAAAAGCGTTCTGTTAACAATTTTTTTATTATTTGATTAACTCAGATAATTCCACTAGAGGTTTTACTAGAAAAAATAACGCCATAAAATAAACTGTCAATAAACTAAAACCTAACCAAAACCGTTATGTAGTAGTAAAGTTGTAAAACTATTCATCTATTCTGGAATCAGACATCTAAGAAAACCACTACATATATTTTAAAGGAGCTTTTATTCAGCTTATCACAAATCACAGGAGGCTGAACGTATGATAGCCATAGGTTGCGCGTAAATCACACAATATAATGGAATTAATAAGAGTGAGGCTCGCTTCTGCAGGGGCAGGTTGAACGGCTATGACGAGAACGCCTACTATTTACTGTTGGCAATAAGATTCTACATCTCGTAAACTAGATCAAGAGAAAAATCATCATTATTAACAACCTGGCGTTCCATTGCGTAACCAACTTACCTGCTCCAAGGTTAGGATATAAAAACAATGTAACATACAATCGGGGAGAAGCGGCAGGAGTGTTCATGAGGGCAACGAAATTATATGTATAATAATCTATGTATATAATTATGTGTATACTGAACAGTTTGTTCCAAGGGAAATGAGAGATCAATTAGAAGCACTCATAAATATATTGAATTCGTAGTAAAACTCATGGCACAAAGAATATGACACAGGAAGAAATTAAGAGCAATTCCTCAGGTGTTCGGTCAGGCTATTTGTCCTCTAAAATGAAGCTTATCCTGTTAAATGTTTATACCTTGATATAAGTCACTGCAAAGAATATGATGAACAATAAAATAAAAAGGTGACCATTTGATTTTACTAGGAAAACGCTTAAGTCCCGCCGCGTTGATGGATGAACGTAATGTTTTAAAAACGAAAAAAGCGTAAAATTGCGATTTTTTTAACAAATAATTTTTCGATTACGCTCAAATTTCACACGAATATATAAATTCATAAAATTAAAGTTCTGTGAAAAAATCATTAGGCGGATGAAGCATGTAGGGTGTAGGTGTTTAGTCAAAAAATTTTATCAAATCGAGAAAAATCGTTAAATTGCGATTTTCATGAGAAATAATATTTCGATTACGCTCAGATTTCACAAGAATATATTAATTGGATGAGCGTAGCGAGCGGAGCAAGCGGAGCGAAGATTCCATTTCACTACACTGGAGAAAAAAATCCGGAATGTTTTTTTTTCTGTATTTTTTTCTGTATTTTTGTGTGTTTGTTAACACGATTCCGGCTAAACTGATACTCCGATTGCGATGAAATTTTTATGGAGGTCTTCGAAATCTTCTGAACTTAGAACTGCCATTTTTTTTTTAGCACAATCGGAAAATTATTTCTCATCAAAATCGCAATTTTACGATTTTTTTCGATTTTAAAAAATCTTCGACTTATAACACCTACATGCTTTATCCGATTTTGATGATTTTTTCACAGAACCATAATTTTATGAATTAAGATATTCTTGTAAAATTTGAGCGCAATCGAAAAATTATTTCTTATGAAAATTTCAATATTACGATTTTTTTTTTTTTTTTTAATTACATTTAATTTTAAAAATTAAGTTAATTTTTTATTTAATTTGATTTAATTTTTTAAAAAATTCAACAAAGTTCTGATTTTTTCACAGAACAACAGAAAATCCGCAAAACACATGGCAGCTCAATTCACCAATTACGCTCATCCAACAACGCGGCGGGACTGAAGCGTTTTCCTAGTTCATAAAATAAAGGTTCTGTGAAAAAATCATTACAATTACATGTAGGTGTTATAAGTCGAAGAAATTTTTTAAAAATCGAAAAAAATCGTAAAATTGCGATTTTTACAAGAAATAATTTTTCGATTGCGCTCAAAAACGTGGCAGTTCTAAGTTCAGAGATTTCGAAGGCCTCCATAAAATTTCATTGCAATTGAAGTATTGGTTTAGCCGGAATCGTGTTAACAGACACACAAAAATACAAAAAAAGAAAGAAAGAAAAAAAAACATTCCGGATTTTTTTCTCCAGTGTAGTAGAATGGAATCTTCGCTTCGCTCGCTACGCTCATCCAATTATTGCCTCGTATGTTAGACGATTGATGATATTTTGATTTCGTTTACAATGCAATGCGTTTCTAGTGGATAGTGTAAAACATAGGACATACTTCTTCGAACCGACGGCTTCTGAAGTCGCACGCTTTGGAAATGTTGACCACAGTGTTGTTCACTTTAGAAAAAACAAATATTTTAAATCGGGAAAAGTAGGTAACTCATTTTCATGTTAACTTTTCTTACTGATTTCATATCAATTTGCGTAAACATTATTCGATATAAGAACTTAACTTAATAATAAATTACTAATTTCGATCGTAAATGAACCAAAAAAATATATATTTTGCGTAGTACCCTATCGACTTGTGGTGGTCATTTATAAAATTATTTTACTTTTCAAGGTTGTATAAAGGAAACCAAAGAAAAATAAAAAACAGGAAAAAAGGGAAAATCGAAATGTAATATTACCTGCAGCTCCACGTGGCGCGAGGCTTCTGTTTGCCAGTGGGATTCATTAGCGCAAAAACTTGTTACATCTAGCCACACGTGGATTGCAATTCCATTAAACAAACTTCCCCTGCTGCATCGAGTAATGAAAATCAGATTGTTTCGCAACTGTATTACCCGAGTGAGGGTAAACTCATCCAACTAGACCGGCCCTTTGGTGTTGCAAACTCAATCAAATTAGTGAACAACTTTTTATATTCCTATGTAAAGTAATATCGTCAACCGCGCAAATATCTAAAGTTAATTTGCTCATTTTAATCTAAAAAGCTATTTTCCCTTGGGAGATGTAACTATATTCTGTTACCTAATATTGTATTGTCAGATTGGAACTGTTATTTATCACATTTTCTACAAGTATTTCCTGTGAATGAAACATTAATATTGAAATGGGATATATTTTTCGCTTATATTTTCTCTTCAATTATACTGAGTTCAAAGCACAGCTCGAGGCGGAAAGTCAGTTTTCTTGTCTTCCCTATGTAAAAAATAAACTTATAAGCCCTACTATTTCTTTCGATCCATATATATTCTGTTACCTAATATTGTATTGTCAGATTGGAACTGATATTTATCACATTTCCACAAATGTTTCTTGTGAATGAAACATTAATATTGAAATGTGATATATTTTTTGCTCATATTTTCTGTTCAATTATAGTGAGTGCAAAGCACAGCTCGAGGCGGAAAGTCAGTATTCATGTCTTCCCAATGTTAAAAATAAACTTATAAACCCTACTATTTCATTCAATCCATGTAGATTATATTGGCAATCATTCTGTATTCTGCTTCATCTTATTATATCTTATTCGTTGTTTCCATGTTCACTCTTGGCCACAATTTTATTGTATTGTATTTTTCTCGCCAACTCTGCGAGAGACACTCCAATGGTTCCTCACAGTACTGCGTACATACACGCATACATGAGATGCTTATGGAAGAGCTTCGCTCCCTTAAAATTACGTTACCTGACAAGTCTTACAAACATTGTTGCCCTATAAAAGCATGAAATGTATATAGCCCATCAAAAACCAGCGCTGATGATTTAATTGGATTGGATATTATTTATCTATATATAATTATATATTTATTTATTGGCTATACATTTCATGCTAAAAAAATTATTGATTGATTGGTTGATTGATTGATTGATTGATTGGAGTAGCGTAGCGAGCGAAGCGAAGATTCCTTTTCACTACACTGGAGAAAAAAAATCCGGAATGTTTTTTTTTCTTTTTTTCCCTTTTTTTGGTTTGTATTTTTTTCTGTTTGTTAGCACGATTCCGGCTAAACCGATACTCCGATTGCGATGAAATTTTATGGAGGCCTTCTAAATCTCTGAACTTTGCCGTTTTTGCCAACAACTTCCACGTTTTTGAGCACAATCGGAAAATTATTTCTCATGAGAATAGCAATTTTACGATTTTTTCGATTTAAAAAAAAATTCATCGACTTATAACACCTACATGCTTTGTCCGATTGATAGTTTTTCTTTTACAGAACCTTAATAATTTCATAAATTGATATATTCATGGGAAATTTGAGCGTTATCAAAAAACTATTTTTTACGAAAATCGCAATTTTACGGCTTTTTTCGATTTTTTAAATTTCTTCGGCTTATAACACCTACATGCTTTATCCGATTGTAATGATTTTTTCATAGAATCTTTATTTTATAAATTTATATATTCGTGTGAAATTTGATCGCAATCAAAAATTTTTTTCTCGTAAAAATCGCAATTTTACGATTTTTTTTTTATTTTTGGATGAGCGTAGCGAGCGTAGCGAGCGAAGCGAAGATTCCATTTCACTACACTGGAGAAAAAAATCCGGAAGGGTTTTTTTTTTTTTTTCTTCTTTCTTTCTTTCTTTCTGTATTTTTGTCTGTCTGTCTGTTAACACGATTCCGGCTAAACCGATACTCCGATTGCGATGAAATTTTATGGAGGCCTTCGAAATCTCTGAACTAAGAACTGCCACGTTTTTGAGCGCAATCGAAAAATTATTTCTCATGAAAATCGCAATTTTACGATTTTTTTTTCGATTTTTAAAAAATTTCTTCGACTTATAACTCCTACATGCTTTATCCGATTGTAATGATTTTTTCACAGAACCTTAATTTTATGAATTGATATATTCGTGTGAAATTTGAGCGTTATCAAATAATTATTTCTCATGAAAATCGCAATTTTACGATTTTTTCCCTTTTTTAAAATTACGATTAATTAAAAAAAAATAAGTTAATTTTTTATTTAATTTGATTTAATTTAAAAAAAAATTCAACAAAGTTCTGATTTTTTCACAGAACAACAGAAAATCCGCAAAAAAACATGGCAGCTCAATTCACCAATTACGCTCATCCAACAACGCGGCGGGACTTAAGCGTTTTCCTAGTTCACCAACATAAATTTCTTCTACTTATAACACCAACATGCTTTATCCGATTGTTATGATTTTTTTATATAACCTTAATTTTATGAATTAATATATTCTTGTGAAATTTGAGCGTAATCGTTAAATTATTTCTTACGACAATCTCTATTTTACTCTTTTTTTCGTCTTAAAAAAATTACGCTCATCCAACAACGCGCCTGAAAAAGCGTTTGCGAAGCTTCCTAGTACGAAACACAAATGTGTGTACCAACGCTGTTATTTCACAGTTCCTCTCTTCCTTGTTGCTCGATCATCTCCTCCCCCTTCTACTCCCTGTGATATGATTGACGGTATTGCGCATCGAGTACTGGGATCGCTTATCAGTGAGGGAATTACTTGCGTGGGATTCTTCGCCACTCTTCTATTTGCTCAGGGGGACAGACAGACAAGCGCCTGTATGCAGTTGGAACAGCATCAGATACGCGATATTTGTTTGCAAGGCTGTGCAATCAAACGTGCGACTTCTTCTTTAGTATCGAACACTCACACGCATTTTAACAGGTGTTGCTTTTAAATCTACAACTCAGGTGCATTACTTTAAAATGTAAATAAAGGGTTCGAGATCCATGGGAAAATAGGGAAGTGGCATAATCTTCTTCCATACCGAGTCAATCACAATTGAATTTGACAACCTTCCCAACTCATTGTCAACCAAGCGCGATACTGTGAAATATAACGTGCAATATCGTGGATGCGCGCTACCTCTCTATATACAATACAAGCGCATAGCGCGTTATCAGAAACGAGTTCCAATATGTGAATGCACAGAGTTCTTAATTTAGATGCTATTCTAATTGTTACATTTATTTGTAGACCTACACAAAGGATGAATGTATTATGTACGATATCACTTTTTAATCTCAAACTGCAAATGTGTTTCACTTTTAGTGTTGTACGCTCTTGTAATGTTGTTATGAAAAAACAAGTTCTTTTCAATTCAGTGGTCCACGGTTTTTGTTTTAGTTATCACCACCAAGTCAATGAAGTAGCGTAGATTCTAGGTGTGACACAATAGCAATGAACCTTTTAGAATACGGTCACATCGGGTTAAGTAATGTTTCCAAACAAATATTTTAATAAAGCATTTTTCTGTCCGGAGATTTAGTTTCGGTGGACGAAGATAAATTAAAATTAACGGGACTGCATGGTGGTCACCCTATCACCAATGGGCACATAATGAGTTCTTTATACTGGAAAGAATATAGAAAAGAACTGTGCCATCATTTATATTTAATTTGGTATTAATTTGTCTTAAAATTGGCTATTTAGTTGACGTTATCAATCGCCAAAGCTATGAGAAACCTCTGCATGTTATGACCATTCCGTTTCTTTACCAAAATAAATACTACGCGATGTAATAGGGAGATAGGTTTGAGCGATCAGTAAAACTTGGTAATTAAGCAACGCCATTAATTTGCTCGGCAGATGACTGTAATTAAAACCGAGATTGTGGTGTGATTCATTATGCATCCTGGAACAGGTCTGAGTGTCGCACTATAATAATATATTTCGGCAAGTTTACTTCCAGTGCTCCGACAAACGGTTTTTACTTTATATCACGTGATCACGAGCACGTTACTTTATTGTTCAGCTTCAAAGTCTTTACTGGGATCATAATACGATTCTATCAAATAATGTTCTGTTATAGAAAAAGTATCATACAATTCTGCAAGTTTATATAAGATGGGGATTAATAGGTACATTTTGTTAAAATGTATATCTTTTATGAATTTATTCTATATTTAATGTAATTTAATTTCTTATTTATCATTATTATGCGTGCATTACACATTTCATAAATCAAGTTGTATGTTGTTAATTTGTTAAAATGTAGTACATTATTATTATGTGTTCGTGGATAGAACTAGCGAGAACCAAAAAAATATTTTTGTACCCATCTCTCTACCCGGCACCTCCACCAACAACGAGATTTGGAAGCTAGGAAGAAATAAGACAGTGTTGGCTCGAGCGTTAAGCGCGCGATTCTGATACGTGAGGTCTCGGGTTCAACCCCGTCGAGACCGGCAATCCAGACTGAAGGTTTTCCTCAGTCGTTAATGCGAAAGCAAAGGGATTGAGTCGACTTAAACATCCCTCGAACATCTCTTCACAATCTAAAGTCCAAAGTACCTAATAGACACCAGGTCCTGACGAGGGGCATGAATTGTACCCTGGGCAGGCTTCACACGAAACATTATTATTTTATTTTTAAGTTCTTCAACGATGTGTTGATACAAGTAGCTGTTTGGGTACTACCGTACATGTGATGACGTGCTGTTAATATTTATCTATTTGTGTCTCTTTCCTTAAGAATGATGTAATTATGCGTAGTTTGAATCCTTGGTAAGTTATATTTGGGAGATATAGCATCGTGGGCCAAGCTCTCTGCAGCCTGGCAGTGGGATGGTAATGGATGGATGTTTGGGAAGGAGACATGTAAATGGTTTGGTAGATTATCCATGATATCTTACGAAACGCATACCGTCAAGCTGAAGAGTGGACTGAAGTATCTCTTGTCTTATCTTGTTTCTCGTCGCGATGAGATACGATGCCACAGCCTCTTATCTCTGCTGAATCAAGCTTGTGAAATAACACTGCACTTGCTATGGTGTTCGGGTAATACGGTCTTCTTTGTTCTTCTGTTTGGGAGAAAATTAAATAACGTTTCACGTGGGGAACCAGTCCAGGGTGCAATGCATGCCCCTCCCCTCGTCAGGTGTCATTCATTATATCAATATGTTATGGATATCATGTTTAAGGTTGCATTCTTATTGTAAAATGTGGCATAAAACTTTGATAGGGATTTTATAATTTAAAATTTCACCCTATGATAACGCTTTCAGTTATTGGTACGTGAAGATATAATTGGTGCGTGTGCGTATGCGTGCGAAGGCGACATGGTAGACAGAAGTGATGTAAAGGCAAGCAGGAACAATTATCACCTTAATTTAATGGCTACTTCTCATTTAACATACAGGCCAAGCCGGTTCTTCTCTCTCACCGTCCAAACATAATCCTGGTGTAGCAGCGGTCTGGACACAGACTTTTCTACAGCGATGCTTATCGAGAAAACAACCGAAAATGTGTGAATATTTATCATTTAGTGTTTCAAACAAATAACATTTAAAAATAAATTACACGTTTCTTGTTTAACCTGCCCAGGAAAAACTCGCTCCTAATCAGGTGTATAAATAGTTAGCGCCTATATTGGTTGTGAGGAAATGTGCAGCGGTTCCTGGAGTCCATTATTGGTAGTTTTCTGCGTGAAGACTTGGCACTTGGCAGTATACGTAGATTGTGCAAAACCAGTTGAGTTTATGTTATCAGAACGCTCAACAGTTCTCATTATGTTTTAAAAGGTTCTGCCAAAACTGGAACACCGTATTGTCTGTGTGTATACACGGTGTTACCTGTGGGAGTTGGTCAAGACATATAACTTAGTTGGGGGGGGGGGGGGTAATCACTTACCACACGTCAAACTTAAGTAGAAGATAATTATAATAGTAAATAGCTCTAGTTTGGGTAGCTCGACTGACCTCGTTTAGGGGCGCCTAGCTGCTGAATGCTAATGTGTATGCATCAAAGGGCCAGGTGAAAGATTAATAGATGAAAGAAAGATAATGGGAGACGAAGAGAAAAGGGAAGTCAATTCTTGGCACCTGAGTCTTCCTTGCTGCATATACTAGGCTCGGTAGGATGCGAGGAAAACTGATGTGTGGAAACAGGATGGTACTTACAAGATTATTATACATTTAAAAACACAAAAACAAATAATTGTAATTATTTATTGAAAATAGTCCGAACGCATGCTATGCAATTATATTGAATCGAATTATAGTAAAATGATTTAGCTGCAGTTGTTGAAGGAACTGTTTTAAAATCTCTCAAATAGTCTCAGCTGGGATTCTGTCATTTTAAGCTTAGAGGAATTGTCATTTTTTAAACAAATAAAATTTATTATAAACCAACTGTGGTTTTAAAAACTTAATCCTGGCCTTCACATATTCGTCGAGGAGACAGCTGTTAACACCCAACACGTCTCGGATCGGACACCGTGCAATGGTGGCAATCTAAATTGAATTGATTGGATATTGCTTAACGTCTCATATTTATGCAACTAGGCTAATCGAGACGAAGGGAGGGACGTAAGGGATGACGCGGGGGGACAAGGGGTGGACAGGCCTGTGCTGGTCAGAACCAGCCACAAGCGTATGGGGAGGGCAGGGGTTCCCCCACGTCGTGGTCGTCTCCGTCTGTCATCATCCGTCCGTGTTGTCATTGTCGTCGCCGTCGGGGAGGTAGTCAAAGGGAAGGGGAAAGTTTCCCCGACGACGACCCAGAGCTCGCCATTAGTTTCAGAGAGAAAAACTCCCCTAATCACGAGCCAAACCACGAGAAGGTTGCGAGTATGTTTTACCAGACTAGAAAAATGTAAATTTATGGATAGTGTATTGGGATAGAAAAATATATATGCATGTAGCAAAGGTTTATTAAGTCGTAATCATTTGTAGAGCAGTAATTTTTAATCGCATAAGTAATAAGAATATTATGTAATTGATATATAGGCTATAAGTAAACTCAAAGGTAGCATTCATCATACAGTATTCAGTTCCTGCAGTTGCATGAAATCTTAATTGAATGGATTAATACTTTTTTAATTCCTAAGTAACATGATATGCACTTGTAAATTGAGCGTGTTTTTAATATTGGCGGTAGTCTTTGCTACCACGTACCCTTGACACGTTGGAACTGTTTACGGCATTGCTGTTGACAGGAACAATTCTCCAGAAGATTATCACTAAGATAGGCCTTCTGCCAGATTCCAAGATACTAAAGCATGCGTCCTAATTTATGAGGTGTTTAAATCATGCTTCTCTGGCCATAACATAAAACACGCTGATATAGAAGAACTGAGAGACTAATTTATGTAGACGTCAGTATTTAGTATTTACAGGGAAACCGTAAAACTACAAGCCCGTGAAATCCATATCACCTGTGCAGTCTGCACGTATATTTCCTTACAGAGGCAATACTGTCATGTAAAGAACAGCTTAGCCATGCATTTAATTCAATCCTGCATTCTAGTTTCATTTCAAAATGCGCATTTTGAGTTTGCGGCTGGCTATCTGTGGCGGATCTGCCGCTCGCTGCTGATGTGCGCGAGGAAGTGCTAGCCGACACGGCTGGACTAGCCAGCGAGGGAAGAGTCATAAAGGAGCAATTTCACATCGGAAAATCAAAGTACAATAGAATGCAGATAATATAGCTGACATACGAGCCCGATAGCTACTAAACATCGGGTATAGTCCATGCCGACCAAGCGTGTCTTTGCAGACGTCCGAGACTGTACCTGGAACATCATCTCTGAATATGTGAAGAATATGCCGGGTGAGAACATACAAGATAAAGGTTCATCTCGGGAATCACAATCAGTGTAAAATTGTGCTAACTAGGAAAACGCTTAAGTCCCGCCGCGTTGTTGGATGAGCGTAATTGGTGCATTGAGCTGCCATGTGTTATGCGGATTTTCTGTTGCTCTGTGAAAAAATTATTACTTTGTTGAAGATTTTTTTTTAAAACTAAATTAAATAAAATAAAAAATAAACTTAAATTTAATTTTTTTTAATTAATCGTACTAATTAAAAAAAAGAAAAAAATCGAAAAATTGCGATTTTTATAAGAAATGGTTATTTGATTGCGCTCAAATTTCACACGAATATATAAATTTATAAAATTAAGGTTCTGTGAAAAAATTATTACAATATGATAAAGCATGTAGGTGTTATAAGTAAAAATATTGTTTCAAAAAAGGAAAAAAACACAAAATTTATATTTTCATGAAAAATAATTTTTCGATTGTGCTCAAATTTCACACGGATATCTTAATTCATAAAATTAAGGTTCTGTGAAAAAATCATTAATATCGGATAAAGCATAATATAGGTGTTATAAGTAAAATAAATTTTCAACAAATCGAAAAAAATCGTAAAATTGCGATTTTCATGAGAAATAATTTTTTGATTGCGCTCAAAATCGTGGCAGTTCTAAGTTCAGAGATTTCGAAGGCCTCCATAAAATTTCATCGCAAATGGAGTATCGGTTTAGCCGGAATCATGCTGAAAAAACACACAAAAATACAGAAAAAAAAGAAAAAAAAACATTCCGGATTTTTTTCTCCAGTGTAGTGAAATGGAATCTTCGCTTCGCTCATCCAAAAATACATAACCCACCCACACACGGTCTCAACACTTAGAATGTAATGAGCATTTGCAAATTATCTTGCATGACTTTATTTAGGCTCTATATATTTTAGTATCACAGAAATTACACCTAATGTGGATGATTAAATAAAATAATAACACAATAGTATCTTGGCCGTTTACATTGAAATTCACAAAAACTAAAGGAATTAGTGATTGTTTTCATCCCCTTGTTGAATTTATTTTGTTTTGTCAACTAAACTGAAATTAATAATATCGAATTTTAGTCTTTGTGAAATATGATAAATAAGGTTTTCTATAGAATTAAATTCACATTAAAATACAAAGTTTTCGTCGTTGTACGTTTCAACTAACAAAGCGCTATAGTTTGCTGTTATTAATCAAAATAATGTGGCATGAAGTGAGCATAATATGTGCATCTCTTCCTTCACAAAACCCTCTAGTAGTGCGACATTCTTCCAGCCAACCGAATGTCCCGACTCTGATCAGTAGCCATGCAACTGTCCTCCCATGCAGTGGAGAAGTCGGACAATTCGTAAGAAACTTACAACTTTCATGATACCCACAAGACAAAACAATTGACAACTCTGGATGGATGGCGTAGCTGGACGACGCAAGACCATTGTAAGCGTATGATTATCGGTTAGGGTATAGGGCTGTCCAACTCGCCTACCAAGCATAAGCTTGCTATAGTTTCAACAACAATGTGAAAAAAAATTGCAAATATTTTATACCATGATTTAACAAGTGCAATAATTGTTTTAGTTTTATTTAGTACTTGTTTTTAAATTGCATTTTATGGGGTTCCTTGCATACTATGATATCATATTTACCATTTTATGACAGTGTTTTTGATAGTCTCAAACCCAAAAAAGGGTAATGAACTGTAATTTAAGTTTAGCCAATTGTTACATAGAAGACCAGATGTTTTAAGTGCCGCCATATAAGTCGGCACCAACCTTCAAAAATACTAACTAAATTTGCATCAGGTAGCGACTGTTTTCATGTTGATAGCTTAAAATCCATCTCAAGAGTTTTAAAACATGAGTCTGTGCTCTGTAGCAGGATTCGAACCCGGGACCTCATGCATTGACGTTAGCCACTTAGACTTAGACCTATCCAGCTGAGCACATGGAAACCATCTTAGAACGTCGAACGTCTGTACGAATCGGGAACCCATTCAGATCTTTGTCAGTCCAAGTGATTGGAATGAGATGGATAGATAAATTATAACTCTGAATAATTTAAAACAATAACTGGAAACACGGACGTCGAATGACATGCCCATTAAAACGCAATGCTGGTTTCAGCGGGGTATCGGATACCGTTTATCGAGTGTCTCGCGATGTTAGTGTCATATTTCCGTGGAGACGCGAGATTGATGATTCGCCCACTATACCACGGGCTGGTGCTTGAAAGTCATGCGGCGTTTTCCATCACACACGTGCCATATTACTCTATCTGTAGGTTGATGCAACATTCGGGCAGGTGGGGCAACGATTCAATAAACAAGCAATCAAGAATTAGCATGATACCCGAAGAAGGCTCTAGAAGTCATGACGAAAGTAGATTCACTCGGATTACATAAAGTACAGAGTTCAAATGAGTCTTGGATACCTCGTTATTGTTTGCAGATCGTGGTTTATAAAAAAAAAAAACATTACAAAAATCATCACCCGATTCCAAACGTCTAAATAGGAGACGCTAATACGTAAATAAATAATTGTCTTAACGTTTTGTCTCTGCTGGTGTATCTGAAAGTGCATGTTCAAATAGGCTGACATGATTTGGATTCATACTAAAATGCACAAAATAACATGTGTGCGTAGTTATGTATCAAGTGTTGGAGAAGCGTGGAGTTTTATGTCCAGATATGAAAGTCTGGCAAAAAAATAGGCCTACATTGCTGTTTTAACTTTTATCGGTAGGTACTTGTTGTAGGGTACCCATCAGTTTATGCGGTGTGACCGTCTTCAGATGACAACGAAACTAAAGACCAAATGACGTTAACAGGGCTCAATTACACTCAACCTAGGACAAAAAAACTTCAGTCAGAATAGTCAAACAAATGATTACCAGGCATAAACTAGATTTATATTACATTCAAGTATATTACAATATAAAAACAATTTTTCATTATTTTGAAGACCACAAAATCCAACAAATGTTCATGTTGATTCCTACCCAACGCAATGTTGGACAACTGCCGCAGGTATACGCATCTGGTATGCAAATTGTGCAGCCCTGGTTCACATAATCTGACAATCGAGAGGCTGGGATTAAATTTATTAGTCCGGGAATTGGGACATCGCTGCTGAAGCCGTGGCGTGCGACAGTCGTGGGCGAGTCTCGATACCAAACGTGACTTGGCTTTTAACTAGCGTAAATTCCTAACAAAAGCGAAAAAAACGGGTTTAAAAACCAAAATCTGTGTCCAATCATTTTTTTGGTAAGTTCAATGACATGGGGAAACGGGTCATCAAGGATGTTTCTTGATTTTTTGACGGAAGATAATAACTAGTTTTGAGTAGGTTTTTGCTTAACCATGTGTTCGCCTATATGGTAATCAGGATATTTTTTTTGTTTGTCATCGACTCTCAAACATCTCACTATAACTCGTTTCATACTCGCGACCAATAATTAATTTATAAACCGTGTAATGGGGGGGCTACCTCGCTTTTCAGTAGAAAGTGATGTAAATATCTGAACACATGCTTTCAAATCTCTTAATACACTTGCACTCGGGAATCGGGATGTATGTTCACTGCAAAAAGATTTGACTAAGTTTCTAAGTGAATTTATATAAGATGTAGATCAACTGATTGAAAGATCACACATCGATATAGCCATATCTCTTGGTTTTCTAATTTTAAAAATGATTTCGTTGTTATTTGCCTTTGAAAGTATCTTCCATCTACCCGAAATTAATATATTCTTAAAACATAAAGTTTACCTCTTCAATAAGTTATTCAAGCACCTTTTATTATCAATAATGAAGTGATTTTATTGAAATAACTTCGAAAAGAAACGCTCTGCCAAGTTGTTTACATAAATAAATGAATAATTGTTAACCAAAGTCGTGCCTTATAATTGGATGAGCGAAGCGAAGACTTCAATTTCACTGACCCCCCAAAAAATTTAGCTCGGGTGTTTTTTTTTTGTTTGTTTGTTTTTCTGTCTGTTTGTTCGCTCTCTACCGGGCAAACGGCAAATGCGATCTTGATGAAAATTTGACAGGAACTTAGAAATCTCTGAACTTAGACTTGCTACGTTTTTGGGTACGATCGAAGAAATATTTCTCATGAATATCGTACTTTTACGATTTTTTTTCGATTTTTAGTGCGATATTTTCGTGACATTTGAGCCGATTCTGACCAAACGGGTGGGGCTTAAAACGTTCATATTTCACATGGACATTAAGGTAATAGTGATGTATTGCTTTCTGAAAGAAAAATGTGAAAAAGTTAGCCAGAATCTATAGAAATAAAGCTTTTAATATAAGTTTTTTGATTTTTTGTGCGATATTTTCGTGCCATTTGGGCCAATTCTGACCAAACGGGTGGGCCTATACAACGTTCATATTATACATGGACATTACGGTTATGGTGATGTAGTACCTTTTGAAAGAAAAAGTTGAAAAAGTTAGCCAGAATCCATAGATATAAAGCTTTTAATATAAGTTTTTACGGTAAATAATACCAATTGACAGGTAACAAAAGAAATTTGACAACAATCACTTACAATGCATAGGTAGCAAAACAAAGCACTTGCAAAAGTAAAGATATCCCACGCAAACTAAAAACTTTAAAAAGCTTATCCATCAACGCGGCGGGACTTTAGCGTTTTCCTAGTTTATCTTCTTCACATAAAGAGCATTCAAAGAAATGAACGAAAAAAATCCTTTCTTTTTCATTCTTCAAAATAATTTATTCGTCGTTTATCCACGTTCAATCAGACTGAATGAGCTTTTCTGCCATCTACAAATTATCTTTACTCTAATAATTAAACTGGACGACCTGCTATTGTTGTTAATTAATGTTATGAAAGCTATCGGCTTTTAAATATGCGAAAGCTAAGCTTTCTGCAATATTCGTTGAGTCTGATTGAGTTACTCAAAACCGCAATTTGCAAAAGTACTTACTCACAATACCACCGTGTGAGAAAACATACACAAACCAAACCTTAATAAACCATTTACAAAATTTAATTTTAATGTTCTTTCCACCTGTGTTCTTACATGCATTTGTTAACAAAATATGATCTTCCAGACAATCAGATTTGATTTATATTTTTGTATTATATTTTCGTCCCTAGTACAAAACACGTGTCTACAAGATTATGTTGTTTGTGTTTTAAGCACTGGAGAACGCTCCAATCTTCATTCGCGTATGCCGAGACACACTTGTGATAATACTCCGCGCATCTTGCGACAGCACATGCTCAAATTAAACCCCCTTCAGTATTATTATCTCGCAAGCTGTTATTACAGAGACCGTGTATTCAAGTCACTTGGAGTCTTATTAACCCAAGAAGCTACTGACCGAACAAATAAAAAACATGATGGTTACGCGTGTTCAGAATTCACTATTACGTACACCCAGGGTTAGAGGGTTGATCGGTTCTTAATTTAAAATCCTTCTCGTTTTGGTTCCCGTTCTGTTTCTGATGGATCTCATTACTGGGGATACATTGTGGAGAAAATCGTTAATTAAATTCAATCCGTGGCCCATCGCTATTCGCTGTGCTACGGGGAGGTGTGTTACAAGTTGTATTATACACGGAGTTGTTGGTTGTGACAAGTGGAATCGAGACGTAAAATATTTGAAAAGTGTGTGACTTAAAATATGACCAATTATTAACTAATACTGTTGTGAAAAGTAATCCGTACAATCATTTTGAGTTAACTAGGAAAACGCTAAAGTCCCGCCGCGTTGATGGATGAGCTTTTAAAGGTTTTAGTTTGCGTGGATATCTTTACTTTTGCAAGTGCTTTGTTTTGCTGCCTACGCATTGTAGGTGAATGTTGTCAAGTTTCTTTTGTTTCTTGTCAATTGGTTTTATTTACCGTAAAAAACTTGTATTAAAAGCTTTATTTCTATAGATTCTGGCTAAATTTTTCCACTTTTTCTTTCAAAAGGTACTACATAACCATAACCTTAATGTCCATGTATAATATGAACGTTGTAGCCCCACCCGTTTGGTCAGAATTGGCCCAAATGGCACGAAAATATCGCACAAAAAGTCAAAAAACGTATATTAAAAGCTTTTTTCCTCCGATCTGGCTAATTTTTTCAACTTTTTCTTTCAGAAAGCAATACATCACCATTACCTTAATGTCCATGTGAAATATGAACGTTGAAGCCCCACCCGTTTGGTCAGAATTGGCCCAAATGGCACGAAAATATCGCACTAAAAATCGAAAAAAATCGTAAAAGTACGATATTCATGAGAAATATTTCTTCGATTGTACCCAAAAATGTAGCAAGTCTAAGTTCAGAGAAAACGAAGGTCGTGTCAAATTTTCATCAAGATCGCATATACCGTTTGCCCGGTAGAGAGCGAACAAACAGACGGAAAAACGAAAAAAAAAAAAAAAAAACAAAAAAACAAAAAAAACAAAAAAACACCAGAGCTAAATTTTTGGGGGTCGGTGAAATTGAAGTCTTCGCTTCGCTCATCCAATTAACAACCAAAAGTCTGCTCCTAATAAATCAACGTAACATAGTATAGCGTCTGGCTAAATTGCCCTAGATTGCGCGTACAACGTTCTAGCCAGGGTGTTTAGCGAACCACCGCTACAGCTTAAGTGTCGCCAATACTAACTTCTTGACATGACATGTTTTAAGCTATTTTGTGTGTACTTATGATTAAAAATACACACGTGTACAAATTATTCCGTGAATTAGGAGTTTCAAGGCAGAGAAACGTGGCCATCCTTCTCTCTCCTCAACAAAATATACAACTCATGTATTGCTTGCAGAGAGTTTAAACCTTGTGATAGTTACCGAAAACTTGTAGACTAAATCCAGTTGCACGTGTTAAAACTTAGAAGTGATACCTTTTCCTTCTGTAGAAAGTGTCAAGCAGTAAAAAGAAGTTATGTAAGACTAAGAGGGTTTAAAAAAGTTAAGTATCGATCAGCAGAACATTTCGAGGCAGAGTGAAATGCTTCAGCCTATTAAATATACGTAAGAAGTGAGCGAAGAAAATACCGAATAAAGACCAATATTGGAATGCGTCGCAACGAATATTATACCAATATATTATGTTGTTGATTAAGACATGATAAAGTCATGCGGCTAAAGGGAAAATTAAGATTCTACATAGTTGTTTACTGATGCTGGTGGCAGTGTACTTTTAAAAATGGATAATAAGTGTGTGTAGTAGGCCAACTTGATACAAAATGACTAGAAAGATGTAGTGGGCATATAAACGCTAAACTACTATATTCATCGGTGGTATATTAATCATTATCTAGCATGATCACGTAAATTAAGTAGTCACGGTTAAAGGCACACGGGAGTCTCGATCCATACGTGATATATGTGGCACTGACCCATATGTGACACATGATACATGTGGCACACATGTCGACACCGACCCATACGTGATACATGTCGGTACTGACCCGTACGTGATACATGACGACAACGACCCATGCGTGATACATGTCGGTACTGACCCGTACGTATGTAACACACATGTGTCTGATATAGTCTTAGTTCGACGATGGATCTATGAAATGAAACGAATTGAGATGAGCATAAATAAAATATTTCTTGCGGTCTGTTATAATGATGATCAATAAAGCTAGAAATTTGAATATTACAATAAAACCTGCGATTTATTGATATGCGCATACGAAGGTGGCCAACTACTATTAAACTATCGACATTCGACCTTATTTGCACCCAGAACGAGGGCACACCTTGATTTACTGGCCTTGTTAAGTGTTAGATTGTTAATGTGAATTTATAGCTGCCAATTATAATTAAGAACACTTAAAACAGAAAACATTTTGTTAAATATATGGTTAGAAGCCGTGTTGTCAGAATGTGATAATTCTTTCGGCGCGTTACATGTTGCGTCGATTCTGTTTCAAACAAAACACGGTGGGTTTGTGAAGGCGGTGGATTTAGATATCACAGCCTTCAGAATCTACATTATGCTGTTACTAAGTCCCGAACACGATGTTCCTTTAGCACATTGAACCATGAATATAGTGCCAGTAACTTCCAGATACCGGGTGTATTTTACAACTAGGAAGCTTCGCTAACGCTTTTTCAGGCGCGTTGTTAGATGAGCGTAATTGGTGCGATTGCGCTCAAAAATTTCACACGAATATATTAATTCAAAAAATTAAGGTTCTGCGAAAAAATCATTACAATCGGATAAAGCATATTGTATAGGTGTTTTAAGTCGAAGAAAATTTTAAAAAATCGTAAAATTGCGATTTTCATAAGAAATCATTTTTTGATTACGCTCAAGTTTCATACGAATATATAAATTCATAAAATTAAGGTTCTGCGAAAAAATGATTACAATCGGATAAAGCATGTATAGGTGTTATAAGTTGAAGAAATGTTTTAAAAATCAAAAAAATAAAAGTAAAATTGCGATTTTCATGAAAAACGATATTTCGATTGTGCTCAAATTTCACACAAATATATTAATTTATAAAATTAAGGTTCTGCGAAAAAATCATTCCAATCGGATAAAGCATGTAGGTGTTATAAATCGAAGAAATGTTTTAAAAATCGAAACAAATCGTAAAATTGCGATTTTCAGGAGAAATAATATTTCGGCTGCGCTCATAAATGTGGCAGTTCTAAGTTTAGAGATTTCGAAGGCCTCCAAAAAATTTCATCGCAATTGGAGTAACGGTTTAGCCTGAATCGTGTTAACAAACACACAAAAATACAAAAAAAAAGGAAAAGGAAAAAAATATATTCCGGATTTTTTCTCCAGTGTAGTGAAATGAAATCTTCGCTTTGCTCGCTACGATCATCCAATAAAGAGCTGGACAACGGCAGGACCGAACGTCACAAACAGATAAAACTCTGCCAAATAACAATCAAATGTTATTTAATTCGATTATTTATTGAAAAAATCATTTTGGAACAGGATAGTAAACATGGCGGAGTTTAAGCTTCAGCACCTGTCTTATCCTGCTTGTAAGCAATAAGGATTGGAACTGATGATGTATTACTTATAGACTAGGGAAACGCTAAAGTCCCACCGCGTTGATGGATTAGCTTTTTAAAGTTTTAAGTTTGCGTGGGATATCTTTACTTTTACAAGTGCTTTGTTTTGCTACCTACGCATTGTAAGTGATTGTTGTCAAATTTCTTTTGTTACCTGTCAATTGGTTTTATTTACCGTAAAAAACTTATATTAAAAGCTTTATTTCTATGTATTCTGGCTAACTTTTTCAACTTTTTCTTTCAAAAGGTACTACATCACCATAACCTTAATGTGTATGTATAATATGAACGTTGTAGGCCCACCCGTTTGGTCAGAATTGGCCCAAATAGCACGAAAATATCGCACAAAAAAATCAAAAAACTTATATTAAAAGCTTTATTTCTATAGATTCTGGCTAACTTTTTCAACTTTTTCTTTCAGAAAGCAATAAATCACCAAATTAATGTCCATGTGAAATATGAACGTTTTAGCTCCACCCGTTTGGTCAGAATTGGCCCAAATGTCATAAAATATCGCACTAAAATCGAAAAAAATCGTAAAAGTACGATATTCATGAGAAATATTTCTTCGATTGTACCCAAAAACGTATCAAGTCTAGTTCAGAGATTTCGAAGGTCCTGTCAAATTTTCATCAAGATCGCATAATTCGTTTGCCCGATAGAGAGCGAACAAACAGACAGAAAAACAAACAAGAAAACATGCAAAAAAACAAAAACAAAACAAACAAAAAAACACCCGAGCTAAATTTTTTGGGGGGTCGGTGAAATTGAAGTCTTTGCTTCGCTCATCCAATTATTAATCATTATTACAAAAGAAAAAAGTTTCAAGAGTTATAGTTTGCCGAAAATAATTAGTAGAGAAATAGAACTGATCTCTTGCTCCCATTATGAGTTAAAAATAGTTCGATGGTGGAACACTCTTTGAAATGAATTGACAAACCCACTAGTGACATCCATACCCAAACGTCTACAAACCTGGGATACTTTCTTAAACACTTAGCTAACTGAGTAGGATATTTTAGACTGCGTGCACGGCGATAAGAGGCAACGAGTAGGTGTAGACTTTCAATTATTCTTTAAGTTTTAATTTATCAGTAAAAGATTTAATAACTTCTTTGAGGAAATTCCCCCTCGAGTCCTAAGTTCTATTACTTCAAATGAAGTTAAACACTCGGATGGTTTCAGTTCTCGTTAGCTAGATGCGGGAGAAACTCTCCAAGCAAAATCTCGGACGTGTCTTTTGTGTTTATCTAGCTCGGAGGAGAACTCTTGCTACCCGTGTCTTCCGTGTATATCTAGGTTGGAGGAGGAGAACTCTTGCTACCCGTGTCTTCCGTGTATATCTAGGTTGGAGGAGTGAGAACTCTTACTACCCGTGTCTTCCGTGTATCTCCTGCTTGGAGGAGTGAGAACTCTTACTACCCGTGTCTTCCGTGTATCCCCATCTTGGAGGAGTGAGAACTCTTACTACCCGTGTCTTCCGTGTATTCCCCAGCTTGGAGGAGTGAGAACTCTTACTTACCCGTGTCTTCCGTGTATCCCCAGCTTGGAGGAGTGAGAACTCTTACTACCCGTGTCTTCCGTGTATCCCCAGCTTGGAGGAGTGAGAACTCTTACTACCCGTGTCTTCCGTGTATCTCCAGCTTGGAGGAGTGAGAACTCCCACGAAATAGCGTTCAACGTGGACGATAATAAATCTCTGATAGCCGGTATGGAGATCAGGCCGAGGATAAGGACTAATGGGGGGTTAGCAAGACATCACGTAGGCTTCCACCCTTATCATGGACCGAGCTCCCAGTTAATAACACCGCACCAGAATAAATTATAAACCTCTTATTTCTTGGCCTAGCTGTCGATATTTTAATGACGCCAAGGAGGTTGTAATAAATTACGCCGTGGATTGCATATTGTCAGTTTTTGTGATATTAGCACTACTCCTGTGGGTGTGTCGAAATACGACGAACAATATATTGCATGCATAGTTAATGGTTATCATGCAAATACACGCTGGGAAATTCAGATACCAAAACACGTATTGAAATAAAGAGTATTCTCCAAAAGACAAAAAATTAATATCTGAAACACCAACGTAGGTTTTTAGTTTCAACAATAATTTGGAATTAAAAAAAGTAGATTGGCAAAATGCTAGAATCATGCAAGGATTGGATCATGTAATCAATACAAATCAGGATGTACGATGTAGCGGAGAAATGAAGATACATCTTTTCACAGTTGCCCCAACTACAATTTACTTAGTTAGACACCCGAAGAGGGGCATGCCGCATGCATTGCACCCTGGGCAGGTATCCCACAAGAGATAAATGTATAATTTGCTTCATCTCCACATAACAGTTATATTTACCAACATGCTATTGGTGAGTGTTCTCTTAACATAAAATAACATCTGCTACATACAAAATGTTATCATCATTAGAACTTCACTTAACCTGGAACTATTGACAGTTATGATGCGAGATTTCCTATTGCTCCTCGTTGAATGGCGTCGACAGCCTCAACACAAGCCCATGCATATCATATTATGTCTTCCTCCAATAGCACACTGCATTCATCTCAGTCTCGTAATTATAATGTATAATGCATTCCTCAAGCGATGCTATCATTCGTCAACAAAATACCCTTGCCAACATAATATCCAGAACAAAACGGGTATCTACAATCAATTTAAACAATACCTATCGTCATTTTACTGTTGAGTAGTATTTTTTCAAGAAACTTCAATGAATAAGGATGTAGATGATAAGAAATGTTGTCTTAGATAAGGAGGTATATTTTAGATTGAAACATCAAAAGGTGCCAAGTCATAACATGACTGGGAGAATTATGTTAATTGGCATTGAATTTATTCAGAGCAAGTAAAAAATATTTACTAGGTAAATTCATGAAGCATTACAATATGCTCTTTACAATTTTTCACTTGATAACAAATGTTAGGTATTATTCTCTAGACATATGGTATAACATTCTGCAGCCAGGGTATAATAACTAGACACTAACGTAACCGCAACCACTCTTTACTGTCTCCAGGGCACCCCATGGCTAATAACATTGTAGAACAGCAATTTCTTAAATATGACCTCCCACCCTCTTCCTGTTATAATTTTATTTGTTAAAATTATAGTAATAAATATTTGTCCGCCGCCGCCGCATTCTTGGTAGTTTTTTCTCTCGTCCGTCTGTCGTTGATTGATGAGTCTCATGTTCTAGTCGTAATTATTAGATCGGAGTCCCTCAGGGCTCGTAGCTCGGTCCTGATGAGTATGTAGGAGTGAGTGGGGCGGGGGTGCGGTCAGTCAGCGGGCCTCGCGCGTAGCCCACGGTGCAACAGGTTGGTTTAGCGCGGTCTTGCTATCGTCTGTCTATCCGTCTGTCTATGTGAGGTTTAGTTCGAATTCTCCGAGACTGTGGGTGATAGTGATACGAGGGGCGTGTCGATAACTATATATTTTCTGGAACTACAGAACTACAACAATGTATTTCACTATTTATTCCACACCAACTAATCACGCTACTCGCGGTCTTCATGTTCATGTGTTCTAGAACTCGTGTGAATGGTCACTGAACACATGTCACGATCTACATTCTTTCTAGCCAATCACGTTTCGGGCATACATACAATAATATCACGAATTTACTGAAATCCAAACAGCCATAAAAATGTACCTTCAGATATTGAATGTAATAATATACTAATCAACATGATTTAATTTGTTCTCTTTTCCTAACGAAACATGTGCCCAATGTAGTCAACAAGGTTCGTTTATACGGTATCGTGGTACAGCAATCAATATTTGAAGCGTTGTACAATATATTATTGACAAGATTTAACATTAAATAAAAAATAATAATAATAAATTTTATTTAGAGTCTACCCACTCAGTTATATAACTGATTTTCAGTGGGGGACTTTAAATCAAAGCGACTAAGCCAACCCTGTAGGCCCCGACGCAATCGGCGAGTGAGCGATAACCAACCAAAGATCGTAATAGGAAATATAGCAATCAGTGGTATGGACAGTGCGAACACCCGCGAATCAACGCCAGAATCAACAAGGCCGATTCAGCACAACTCTGAATTTATTATGTGCTTCGTTGCTAGGACGGCTCCAAAGTCACCGTTTACAAACTCCAAAGACAAGAATTGATGGACTCAAGTCCAAATCAGAAGTTAAAAAACTTCTGACTGTAGCGGGAATCGAACACTGGACCTTCTGCATTGGAAGCAGATATGCTAACAACAAGACCAACGAGCCACACATTTACTATCTATGTGTCCTATATGGTTATATTGAGAGAATTTCGGAGGGGATTTTGAGTAACGGTAACGTTGTTCGATTATTTATCAATTTATTACAGTAAAGCTATAAACACAGTTGTTAAGGTTTAATCTCGAATGTTACGCGGTAAATGCGTTTTAAATTGTCGATCGTGCCCGGTATCTGTAGGCCACTATTGTGTTGTAGTAACCGCGGTTGGGAAGTAATCCCAGTGGAGTGTTCTCAGCCGAATAATTGCTCCCCTTAAATCATCATCGAAATTAGTGGCGTTACGAAAGTCGAGCGTAATCGCTGGCGTTTATAAACGGGCACTCAAGAAGTCATTACAATTTAAGAAAAAGAAACCATTATTTCGCCAACGGGCTAAAGTGTTGTTTTTTTTCGGAACCTTTCCTTGAAACTCGCCTAGGCCTGGTCGTCCGCCTCCAGCACGTGTAGGGGCGGGTACGCGGACCCGTGGTCGAGGGGGTGGACTAAACAGCCGCCGGACAACTGCACGGACCCAAGTCTTTACCTACCTAATAACAGAGAATTAAAAACTAGGAATGATAATTTCCTGTTTTGGTCACATAATTTCGGTTAGGTTGAAGATTAAACATTGACTTTCCTTTTCGAAATAACTATACCTCGCCTAGGTTTAGTCAGGGATGCCCAACGAGTTGCGGATATAATTGTTACGTCTGTAATTTCCCTGTAGATTCGTTAATTAAATTGAAGGTAAATCATAGTTATATCCGGATGACATTCTAATATAAACTCCTAGCAGGTGTTTCGATGTTGTGGCGTGTATTGACTGATTGGTAATGCTAGGATTTGCAAAGTATGTACACTGTATGGAAGACGGGTGAAAATCATGTATAAGTGTTTTTTTAAATACTAGGAAACGCTCAGTTGGACGCGTTGATAAGCGAGCACGTGCTATAGCTAGACCCACATTGCACATTTTTTTAAATTTTAAAATTTACGACGTTCGCGTTTCCAGTATTATTTATTATTGCCATGGTATTTGGGTAAACCCGTGTTTAAATCTTTACTTTAAAATCCACCGCCATCTAGAGGACCTTGACTCCTTGGGAAAACTTTTTAAACTCTTTGTTGACAATTAATAGACTGCTTCCTCGAAAGTATTTTGATTACATCTAGGCGACAGTGCATTAGAAACTTCGAGCGTCTTTTCGTTGCCATGGCAACGTTACATTTGTTATAATGTAATTTCCATCTACACTACTTATCGGATCAAAAAAAAATTAACATATTCGTGACCGGACGGACATTCTAAATGATTTGGCTATCTCAGATTTTGTCGCCGTTGAGTTTGAAAAAAAAAAACTTTCGATTAACTTTAATGTAACTTTTTAACTTTTTGAACGATTTTGCCACAAAACTAATGGCATT
The DNA here is from genome assembly GCA_024449915.1 of Sweltsa coloradensis. NCBI lineage: Eukaryota > Metazoa > Arthropoda > Insecta > Plecoptera > Chloroperlidae > Sweltsa > Sweltsa coloradensis. The sequence continues at coordinate 420,654 of JAMZAV010000586.1, forward strand.
CAATCGAGAACAAAGCTTGCGGATGGTGAAAATTTCAACTCGATCCGAGCCTCCGTTCGAACGTTATCGCGAGACATACAAACAAACAAAAAAATAAATAAATAAATAAAACAAAAAAAAAACAGTGACTATTTTTTCCGGCAGAGTCAAATGGAAACGCTCGCTTCGCTCGCTTAATAAGCTAGAGTCGTATACAAAAAAGTTCAAGAATTGAGATGCCTGCCTTGGCCACCCCTGATACGCTTTCAACTGCGGGTGTCAAGTTGCGGGCGACTCCTCTGGGCAAAGTTCAGAAATCTTAACGACCACGGATCTAGGATTGTCCAAACAGCCACCCGACCGGTCAGATAACACGAGGCGCCTGGCACTATCAATCACACTGCACCAGCAAGTAGTAAACAACAGTGACCGCCAGTTTATATTCCATTATCCACACTCGGTGAAATTAATCATTTCTCAAGTCCAAGGAGCCAGCCAATCACTTCAACCATCTGTGACTGCAAAATTAAATATGTTTTGCAGTAATTATTTATCATTGATTGTTTGCCTAAATAAATGTATATTCCTTCTCACACAATCAATATTAAAATTCAGTGTGCACCAAAACCGCCAGTGATATATTTTATTTTCATTTGATGAATTATTCTTGCTTATTGTCTTGGCAAACTAAGAATCGCAAACCACTATGGAATGTATTCCACATTTATTTGAGCGAGCGTAGCGAGCGTCTCCACTTGACTCTCGAATGTCTGGGTTTTTTTTTGTTTTTTTGTTTTTTTTTGTTACTGCTTCGGTACAGGTCGCACCGTTTCTCTGATCGACCTGAAATTTTGCACACATGTACATACCACCTATGCGGGTTGCTGCGTAGTTTTTGAACAAAATCCGATCGTTGGTTATAAAAAATAAAAAATAAAAAAATAACAATTTTCCGATCGTTATGAAATTTTGCAGGGTCAATAAGTACAACATTATCTCCTATTTACAAATTTTTAGCTAAATCGGTCAAAACCTTGAAGACTTATTGGTATTCATAATTCGAAAAATGATGTTGTTCCGATCGTTATGAAATTTGTCAAGGAGGCAGTGAAGAAACAAAGATACACTTTAGAAAGCATTTCGATTACATTGTTGTCCCGTGGCGCCATTCAATTCAGCGATCAACAACAACATTGAAAGTTTTCGTTTTTTAAAGACTGTTATCTGATAAAATGTATCACGGACTCGCAGTATATACTATTAAGAATACACAACACGGTTCATGATAATCTTCTATTCTATTCTTTATTAAACCAAAAACTAATAACTCATTCTCTTCTACAGACTTCAAAACACAACTCCAACTCTTAAAAACATCAACTAACTCAACAATACTATTTTCTAAACAAGGTACTTCTGCTGCCACAATGTATCCAACATTGTACAGGCGGTGTCATTCCCCCCCTACAAACTTAAGTTCTTGGTGATCTAAGAGATTACTGATAACTTGAAAAAAAAACTAATTATTCCTATGTAGTCCTCTCGTCTCTCTCGGTCTGCTGCTCCTTGTTTGGCGGTGGATCGATGATTGTGTCTTCGTCCATAGCTGACGTCACACATCCTGCTCCGGCCCTTCCTGGATCTGCATTTCTAGCGGAAATTCTTCCTCGTTCACACGAGACGCGTCGTCTGCAGTAGTGAATCGAGCTAGGATTATACGCTCGTGTATCTTCTGTATCTGGGTGCGGTGATACTTCGTTTAACCCCCTCTTGGAACGTTGCAATCTATTTTTATCCATACCATTGCCGATTTTGTCCACGATGTGAGATGGTCCAATCCATTTAGGTTCAAAACCTGCATGAATTCCTTCTTCTGCATTTGGTTATAATGATCTGCTAATACTACACTTGACAAGTTTGTATCTCTTCGAAACTCTGTTGATATTGCTTCATCTGTTTGAAATTCCTCATTTTTCGTAGAAAGTCCTGCTGCCACAATGTATCCAACATTGTACAGGCGGTGTCAAATGGACATTATGGGAATGTCGTACTCGGGTCGTGTTGCACGTACCGGTGCTCGCTCAACAACGCGACGGGACTTTAGCGTTTTCCTAATTAATCTAGATGTGAACTAGTGTTTTTATGAGGTTTTTCTTAGAGGCGATTATGATAAGGTTATGATTTTAAAAGAATGCATACCAATCCATCTCAATTCGCACAAACAAAGTCGATACCAAGATTACTTTCAATTAATTATATTTCAAATAACGTTATCTAGTTTTCGAGGCCTAAACTTATTTTCACAATAATATAACATCATATTACCTGTACATGTATTGAGTTCACGAATTAGCTTTAAAAACTTACAACTTATTTCATGTTTTGAATGGTATTCAAGCAATTTGATCTTCGGTACTTTTGAGTGCATTTGATTTACGGCCTCTGACTGGTGACTGATCTCAGGAGAGGTCAAGACTGGTCAGGACATGTCAGGAGAGGTCAGGAAGGACAAGTCGTCCGGCTCACAGAATGTTTTGTGAAAGTAACATGAACGGAGCCGAAACTTACCCATCCAACCAAACAAAACAAACAAATTGTTCACATTAGATGGCCGTTCTTATCTCGATAATAATTCTATGTCACGTTTAAATGTATTCATTTTTTGCCGCCTGCATTCCCGCAAACTAAAGGAATCTCGCTCCTTGTTCTTGGATATCATGAGTGTCGCTATAGGAAGCTGCGAACCGAGCTAAGGCTTAATGCACGAGCGAATGTTTTGAGGAGCAGACAAGGACTTGATCGTTATCTCAATAAATACGAAATATTGTCGTCATGATGATTGTCAGGTAACATTGTAAAAAGTATGAATTAACAACTCCTTGGCAGATGTGTAGGCCTACAATTCAGCCTGGTGTAATGCTGTTCTATTTTATTTAAAAACTTTAAATGGAGTATGTTTCTGTAAACAATCTGATTAATTAAAGGACGTACATTTTAGTTACACTAACATTTTTACTTTTCTCAGAACTTGAAGTTGGAAGCCAGTTTTGGATTTTTTAAATTTTCAAATGGGTTTGAGAGCAACGGCGTTTGTTCGCCTCTTTTGTTACAATTAAAATTTAGTGTATTTATTGTTATTTAATTATTAATTTTAGTAAAAATAATAATAATACTAATAAATAATAATAATGATAATAATAACTATAATATAATAATAATAATAATAATAATAATAATAATAATAATAATAATAATATTTTTTTATTTATTTTTTTTTATTGGAAGTACATATTTAAATACATGATTAGTTCAGTATGGAAACGAGTCCCACAAGCCACACAAGCGGCTTAGCTGTGGGGATAAAAAAACATTGACAATTAATAAAAATAACCCAGACTCCAGACTTTATAATATTGATATAAGTACAAGGGAAAAAACAAACAAAATACCTAGAACCAAAAAACATACAGAAAACTTGAACAAATAATAATACACTGAAAATGAAACTTAAAAATACTACGCATCCCACTTACATGCAATGTCTGTTTCATATAACAAAAACACTTTTAACTCATTCTTTACCCTACTTATTTGATCTATACTTCGTAAATATTTGGGAATTTTACTAAAAGTAAAAGGTACACTGTATTGCAAAGCTCTTTTCCCATACTTATTGTTGTAAGCTGCTATTTTCAAATACTCTGCCTCCCTGGCGCGAGTATTTGCATTATGACTAACAATAGTTTTAAACGAATTATCATAATAAAATTTAACTAATAATTTGTAAGTGAACAGTACATTTACAGGTAAAACATTACAATATCTATATAAATCATAAGTTGTGATACATGTACCATTTTTCTTATAAGGGGATATTAAACAAACCATTCTATTTTGCAGTGAAATATATATTTTAAATTTGAAAATGATGCATTGCCCCATGCAAGCAGGGCATATGATATGACTGACTCAGCAAGTGCTATGTATACGGTTCGTAGTAGAGTATAAGGAAGTACATACTTTAGTTTATAAATCTGATGAACACATGATCTAAGCCGTCTACTCACTTTTTCTATATAAACATCCCAACTAAAATTTTGATCGATCACCACCCCAAGATATTCATGACTGTAAACAGATTCTATTTTATTTACACAATTACAGTTTATGATAATACCATCCATATGATGAACAGAATCATGCAAACAATCAAAGGAATGAGTTATAATATTTATATTAGCATTATGGTCGGCATTGTGAGGTGAAGAAATATGCACAATCTTTGTTTTAGCTGAGTTAATGATAAGGCCTTCATCGTGTGTCCATCTTAACATTGTAATAAAAGCTTCCTGTAAAAATAATTCAGCAACTTTTATGTTTTTGTGAATTGCTACCAATGCTGAGTCATCAGCAAAGAAAAAAGAAAAACATTTACTTATGTAATGTACCATACAGTTAACATATATTAAATACAGAACCGGCCCTAAAATAGATCCCTGCGGTACACCTGTTGAGCATACTCTGGCTTCACTCCACACTCTCCTACTCGCACAATAATTTTTCTATTTGAAAAATAATTTTTAAACCATGCCAAAAGAGGCCTCTAACGCCAATACGCTCTAAAGCAACCAACATTTTCTTGTGATTCAGCGTATCCAAAGCTTTAGTGAACTCAATAAACATACATAAAATGTAATAGTTTTTGTTAAGCTTAGAATTGACTAAATCTGCAAATTTTAAAAGCAAGTCCGAAGGACTTTTCAACTTTTGAAACCACTATTAATTTTTTTGATAATATTTAAATGTTCTAAATATTTGACTAAACAATTGGCAACATATCTTTCCATAATCTTTTCAACTGGCAAAATGGCAATTGGTCTAGAGTATTCAAGGTGCTTTCCCTTTATAAAAATGGGTCAAACAATGGATGTCTTCAGTTTTTTGGACACCACCCCCTCGGTTATAGAGACAAGTTAATAAACACGCAATTACCGGGCTTATCTCATTAGAAATATTTTTCAGGTCTTTAACTCGTATACCGTCAATGCCTGCTTGCTTATTTATACTCATGTTGTTGATAATTTCTTTAACCGCTACTTCATCGATTGGAGGTATGTACATAGATTGGGGTTGGTGATTGTACCTATCATCGTTTCCAAACTCGTTACGTACACACTGCACTTCACAGTTGTGTATATTCTTATCAACCTCATCAATAAACGATTTTGCAAATTTATTTGCGATAACAGTTTCACTCTCTGTCTTCCCCAGGAATCGGCTAATAACTACATCCACAGACTCTTTTTTCCGCTTACCTATTATTTCATTAATTGACTGCCACGTGTCTTTGATATTATGTTTATTTTCGTTGATTAAATTTTTATAGTATAATAATAATAATAATAATAATAATAATAATAATAATAATAATAATAATAATAATAATAATAATAATAATAATAATAAAATCTTTGTTTGGGCATGTTTGTTTGATGAATAAGTAAAAAAAACAATAATTTTTTTATAATAAAAATAATAATAATAATAATAATAATAATAATAATAATAATAATAATAATAATAATAATAATAATAATAATTGTAGATACATTGTAGATACATTTCTTCCATAACCTTACATGTTTCATACATTCGACCTTCCACAAACTGCGCATGCAGCTTATATGTGGAACTATGTTTATTAAAGATAAGGATTTATTCACTTCTGAACGCTTAACCTAATATAATTTAAATTTGATTTATTGAAATTACCGACATGTGAGTCTAAACAATAAAATGTGATAATTATATAAAGTTCATCATCATCATAATAATCATAATCATCATCATAATAATAATAATAATAATAATAATAATAATAATAATAATAATAATCATAATAATCATAATAATAATAATGAGGAGCTTTAAGGACATAGTTATTGATTCATAGCAGTTGTCGAAAAAGTTTGCCCCGACTGGATTTATGGACTGGATTTATGTCATGAAAGTCAACAGTCACAACAAATAGCAGTTTAGTAAAGGTTCGTTCTGTGGTCCCGGTAGCTTAAACCTTTCTCGTCTGACGGGACTTAAAAGTCCCACAGTTTTATTTTGGTATAGCATTAACATGGATAGGATCATAGCTCTATAAGCCTGACGGGACGTTTGAGTCCCACTTCTCCTGAGCACATAGAGCTATCGCACGTTCGTTCACGTAGGATAATATTTACGCCTTGTACATAATTTTTAAACTCTTTTTGCGTAAAAAATTTAAAATAGTGAATTTTTAAAAATAATATATAAAAATCTGAAAAAATTATAAATTGGCCATTTTTTATCCGATTGATGCTTGTTCTTGAACTAAAATCTTTTAAAAAATTAAAAAAAGTTGGAAATTGCGGTACATATTCAAAATCCAAAATTTTCCAAAAAAATCTAAAACACTCAAAAAAAAGAAAAAAGTTTCAAACAAAATCTTTGTTTGGGCATGTTTGTTTGATGAATAAGTAAAAAAAACAATCATTTTTTAAATTTTTCTAGGTTTGGGCAAGAAAGGGTTCGAACCCCAGTCGGGGCAAACTTTTTCGACAACTGCTATGAATCAATAATAATAAAAATAATAATAATAATAATAATAATAATAATAATAAAAATAATAATAATAATAATAATAATAATAATAATAATAATAATAATAATAATAATAATAATAATCGTACTACAAGTTTAAGTAGTAAAATAAGCTCAGGCTGTTTCTAGTTTTGCCGCGTTCTACGGGCGCCCTCCTGTGCGCCTGCGCCTGCGCGTGGCACCCTGACGTCATGACCTTGAAGTGACGTCACTCAAGGTCATAGCCCGCCTGGCTGGGCCGTCGGTTGCTAGGGTAGGCTACTCTCTCGTTACCATGGCAACCAGAGAGTGTACTCGCCGCCGCATGGCAACGCGTATAGTATACGGCGTAGTACATCTTGCTGACGGAAGCATGCAACCGTGTGCGTGGAGATGCAAATACGAATTATTTATTGGCAGATTCAAGCAATGTCACAATACCATGTACAATAATTAATCAATTCCTTTTGAGTAATCGTTGGAAAATGTAATTGCGTTTGCATTTAGTTGAACCGTTCTAGATAATCAATCGCGAAGAATCTTATATCCCACACTTCTGGCATGTAGAATAATAACATAAAATAAGTACCGCTTACTTGTAATTTAAGACCATAATTGATAAAATTTAATTCCGTTAATTTAAACTGGTTTGTTTGTTTAATTTTTGTTTTGTTTAGAGGTAAAATGGATTACCATAAATAGGAAAATATAATATAATTAAACTTAGAACATAACCCCATGTAAATACATAGAGAAAATAATAAACATAGTAGAAATAATACAAGTGTTGTATATGTATAGCTTTGTAAAACATGAATAAATTAAATAAAATTAAAAGACTTTTACGACACAGACCCCCGCGGTATAGAATAATTTGAAACATGTCGCGGTGTTTGTATACCTCGCTTAGTGAGTATAAACTAGTTACACACAACGACATATCAAATATATCAATCGCGTGCGATCATGTGTTTTGTGTAATAGCAAAACTTCACGCTGAATTTTTTTTTTCCTAAACATGTAATTAATTTCTCAATTTAATTAATTGGAAAACACTCCAGTAGGTGTAATTGATCACATGGCAAACAATCCACAAAGTGAATTTAATTGTTGAAAACTTGCGAATGTATGTACTAAAATAGAACAACCTTAACTTTTCAGTAAATACTATTTTAGTACTCGAGTAATATTTTAAGAGAGAACCACAACCAAACAAAATATTGTGTAACTTCATTTTTAGAAAGGATTTGAAGTAATTTCTATAGAATCTCCTTTACAGAATTATCAGTCGATATTCTCGAGGAACTTCCTCGACAGATAAACGATGCGAAAAAAATAAATAAATAAATAAAAAATAATAGAGGTGTGGATGTGAATGTGCGATGATAATGTTGGTCGCGGTATAGAAACCGTTACTCGGTATTATATTTGAATAATGTACTGGGTCCCGGGGCCTGGGGTGAAACACTAATTGAAGTAATGTTCAATTCACGCCACAACTAACAATGTCAATAATTACAATTAAAATGTATAACATTGGGGCGTGTTGCGTGGCCAGTTCATGTGCGAGGGTGATTAAAGCAACAGAACTCCGCCCCAGCTAGGTGCTGAATTAAAGGTCACAAGACACTGACAGTACACACGAACATCGAACCAGTTCCAGCGGAAACCGTGTAATAGCGAGCGGCCAATTGCCGGTAGGCGTACATGAACGCCGTGATTAATTAATACCATAACACAGGTGTAAATTAATGTAAGGAATGTTTTATTTCATGTAAATTGTTCGTATTTGTATGCAAATATGTTTATGAAGAGGAAACGCGTTCAAGGATGGTAGCATTAATAAATATCGGATGAAATCCGGCTTATACGGCATGGACCTTTGTAGTTTCTTCTACATCCTCAGACTAATAATATATCACCTCCTGTTTTATCGAATACCAAAATTGCGTAAATTGAGTATATTTGATGATTGCTTAGATGGCTCTACTAAGATGATATTATTATAGTTGGCTGGTGGGACCTCACAAGTTTCAACCAAGCAGACCATTCTACCCCCCCCCTCACATCCCATGTAGCGTATCCAGGGATACTATGTGTTGATATGACAGCCGTAGTCTACATCTTTTTGATCATTATTATGAAAATTAAAATATATGCAATCGTTCCTAATTCAACTAATCCATTACAGCCCACGCTATCCCCTCCTGGGCAGGCGTGGGATCTGATACTGCAGGGGCCACCCCAACCTGTAGGGCGTGGTAGCGGCCACATGAGACGCTTCAAGGTTTGGAGGAGTACATGACTTTCTGCGGGGGGCCTGGCCTCCCTCCTCCGTGCAAGATCTTGCATGTCGATACCCTGATCCCAGGAGTAGGGAGGCCATTATTTCAGCTGAAAACATAATTTTATATAGGCTAGTCTTCTCTTCATTTAATAAATGTGATAATTGTATTAAAATTTGGTTCTAAACGGAAATAATTACAATGTCATGTCTTCCTGAAAATTCTAAACTACGAGTAAATAACGAAAACACACCCATCTCCTATTCCAACTGTGTATTTGAGAATAGAAGGATCGTAACCTCGGTTTCTTCCTCCTGTTATAATTGTATAAAATTAGTTTAAGAATAAACACAAATAAATAAATAAGTAAACAAAATACAGTTGCCATTGAGCATAACCCGGCACCTCCACCAATCCGCTCTTCGTCTTAGTTACTAGCGTGAACACTTCAATTTCAGTCTTCTTCTTTTCCTACCTTAGGAAAAACGACCGAGTGGTTTTCAGGAAAAGGTGAATCTTACGTATAAATAGATTATTTGTTATTATTATTATTATTATTATTATTATTATTATTATTATTATTATTATTATTATTATTATTATTATTATTATTATTATTATTATTATTATTATTATTATTATTATTATTATTATTATTATTATTATTTTACTCCAACATGACATACAATCACATTGATATGAAGCTATGAAGCTGCTATGAACTCAATATTTAAAATTTAATTGATAAGCGTAACTTTACGGTGCATATTGACTTGTTTAAAGTTTATGACCATAATTATTTTTGTGTGACGCTTATTTAATTGATGGAAAAAAGAAAAAAATCTTATTATCGTTTAAGAATTTTTATTTATAACCTATCAATCCCTAAAAATATTGAACTTTATTATTCAAATAATTAACCTGTAGTTATAATGTTAAGGTTACAGATTATTTCAATGGTTACCGTTCATTGTAAACAAGAGAGGCAGATCTAAAACCCCCTCAAATAGAATGCGCCAATACACTCGGAACGCTCTTGCAAGCTAAGGGAATTCTAACAAGGCGTGGCCTACCCCCCGGCACTGAATTCAGACTGCAACCACGCTCTAAGAATGACATATTAATTGAATAATTAGTCATTATCGTCTACGTTTAATTAAGTCTTGTTAATGGGGTATTCACCCGCTAAACTAAAAAAATATATTTCATTCAGGCTAACTACTAATTAATTTAGCAATTAACAGAAAAATTATTGGGTCCACCATGACCCGAAAAAAAATGGTCAAACTTGCTATTTTTCGAGCTAGGTCCCATCGGCAAAAATCTCACATAAGAAATAACATGGGGACGATCTTTATGCCCCGTGACCTTAAAGGATTTTGATCACAAAAAATATTGTTCAATATTGACGTAGTCTACAGCCTTTTCTGTAAATTCTCTATATTTTGTTTTGTAATTTGGGCAAGTGGTTTGGTATAAACTATGCTGATTACCAAGAAGGGGTGTGATTTTAAAACGCATATTTTTGCGTGTTTGAGTGTATATTTGTGCACAGTTTCAAGTTACGATGATATAAAGGGGCATTTTAGATTGGTAATAATGCTAGTATCTATAGAAATTTCCCAAAACACCAATTTTCATCAATTTCAGGATAAACAAAATTGAAAAATTAGTGTAAAATCATAGTTACAAGATATATTTTTTAAACTGTCATTTTAGTGTAGTACTATGCTATTGATTATGTGGTAAAAAATATTTTTTTTAAGGTAATAGCCCCTTTAAGACCGGCACCTCCTGAAAACACAGCAATGAGGCGATGTCTAGACCGGCACCTCCACCAAGAGTTCACTCTAAGTAGAGAACTCTTGCGGAGATAAACCAGTCTGGCACATAGGCGAGATAAGTCCTGTTAGGTCTGAAAGACACAGAGCAATGAGGCGATGTCTAGACCGGCACCTCCACCAAGAGTTCACTCTAAGTAGAGAACTCTTGCGGAGATAAACCAGTCTGGCACATGAGGCAACTCAGTTACAACATCGCCTTTACGAAACATTTTTCCAAGGTTTACGTAGTACTCGTTGAATTGAAAATAAATCCGCTCTAAGCTTAAGCTGACTTTATAAAAATGTTTTCTTCTTCTTTGCACATGCCCGCATTTTTAACTTAAATGCTATCATGCATTTTTTGGTTTTCCATAGATACAGAGTGTCCCTTTCTTCCTAGTTCAATCCAGGTGGAAAGGGCAGATCTCATCAGTTGCTCTTTATTCTGTTGTATGTGGATATATAATTGGATGAGCGTAGCGAGCGAAGCGAGTGAAGCGAAGATTTCAATTTCACTGACCCCCAAAAAATTTAGCTCGGGTGCTTTTTGTTTGTTTTTTTTTGTTTGTTTTTTTTTTCTGTCTGTTTGTTCGCTCTCTACCGGGCAAACGGCATATGCGATATTGATTAAAATTTAAAAGGACTTTCGAAATCTCTGAACTTAGACTTGCTACGTTTTTGGGTACAATCGAAGAAATATTTCTCATGAATATCGTACTTTTACGGGTTTTTTCCGATTTTTTGTGCGATATTTTCGTGCCATTTGGGCCAATTCTGACCAAACGGGTGGGGCTACAACGTTCATACTAGGAAAACGCTAAAGTCCCGCCGCGTTGATGGATGAGCTTTTTTAAAGTTTTTAGTTTGCGTGGGGTATCTTTACTTTTGCAAGTGCTTTGTTTTTATGCCGACGCATTGTAGGTGATTGTTGTCAAGTTTCTATTGTTTCTTGTTAATTTGTTATTATTTAACGTAAAAATCTTACATTAAAAGCTTTATTTCTATGGATTCTGGTTAACTTTTTCAACATTTTCTTTCAAAAGGTACTACATCACCATTACCTTAATGCCCATGTATAATATGAACGTTGTAGCCCCACCCGTTTGGCCAGAATTGACCCAAATGGCACGAAAATATCGCACAAAAAATCAAAAAACGTATATTAAAAGCTTTATTTCTCTCAATTCTGGCCAACTTTTTTAACTTTTTCTTTCAGAAAGCAATACATCACAAATCACAATTACCTTTATGTCCATGTAAAATATGAACGTTGTAGCCCCACCCGCTTGGTCAGAATTGGCCCAAATGGCACGAAAATATCGCACTAAAAATCGAAAAAAATCGTAAAAGTACGATATTCATGAGAAATATTTCTTCGATTGTACCCAAAAACGTGGCAAGTCTAAGTTCAGAAAAAACGAAGGTCGTGTCAAATTTTCATCAAGATCGCATATGCCGTTTGCCCGGTAGAGAGCAAACAAACAGACGAAAAAAAAAAAAAAAAAAACGAGCTAAATTTTTTGGGGGGTCGGTGAAATTGAAGTCTTCGCTTCGCTCATCCAATTATACATGGACATTAAGGTTATGGTGATGTAGTACCTTTCGAAAGAAAAAGTTGAAAAGTTAGCCAGAATCTATAGAAATAAAGCTTTTAATGTAAGTTTTTTACGGTAAATAATACAAATTGACAAGAAACAATAGAAACTTGACAACAATCACCTACAATGCGTAGGCAGAAAATCGAAGCACTTGCAAAAGTAAAGATATCCCACTCAAATTAAAAACTTAAAAAAGCTCATCCATCAACGCGGCGGGACTTTAGCGTTTTCCTAGTATAAAACATGCGTTTTAGGCAGATTTGGGCTTCAGAGTTTTTTGTTAATTCTTTCTGTATTTACTACGAATATGATAAGTAAGGAATCTTCTAAAAACGATTTTTGGACACGGAAAAAATTAATTATATTTTGGACTTTTTTTTAAGTCCAAAATTAAACCTATACGTAAAAATTTTCTGTCTATAATTCGATAATCTTCACCGTAGAGCTTATTATCTTACTTGAAAACAATGTAAAGTTTCACATACTTAAGATAAATCCTGCCCGAACGAATAGTTATTTACAAAGTGCCAAATGTGTCCCACTCCCTTTACTCTTAAGAATACTTTGAATTGGGAATCCTGATAAAATTTTGAGCAGTAACTCTTGTTTCTACTTGCTTTAGAAATAGATTCTTGATATTGTGGTTTACTTTTTGTAGTAAGAAACAAATCCTGTGCGTACAATGCCAATAGAGGAAGCACACCACTAACTCGAGGGACTCTGACCGCTTCCATCTCAGACACCGGTAATCCCGACCGAAGTTTGTCTCCAATGTTCTCTCAGTCTTAGGGGAATATTGTTAATGAGTGCTCCGAAATATCCCAAGAAAAAATCCTTCAAAACTACCCAATAGTGATAATTGGATGAGCGAAGCGAGACTTCAATTTCACAGACCCCCCAAAAAATTAACCTCGGATGTTTTTTTGTTTTTCGTTTTTGTTTTTTGGCTTGTTTTTATGTTTGTTTTTCTGTCTGTTTGTTCGCTCTCTACCAGGCAAACGGCATAAATGCGATCTTGATGAAAATTGGAGGGGGCCTTCGAAATCTCTAAACTTAGACTTGCCACATTTTTTGGTACAATCGAAGAAATATTTCTCATGAATATCGTACTTTTACGATTTTTTTTCGATTTTTAGTGCGATATTTTCGTGACATTTGGGCCGATTCTGACCAAACGGGTGGGCCTACAACGTTCATATTTCACATGGACATTAAGGTAATGGTGATGTATTGCCTTTTGAAAGAAAAAGTTGAAAAAGTTAGCCAGAATCTATAGAATAAAGGTTTTAAATATGATTATTTGTTAGGTATATATAATAACAATTTACAAGAAACAATAGAAACTTGACAACAATCACCAACAATGCGTTCAAAAGGCACTTGATAACAAAAAAGATCCCACGCAAACTAAAAACTTACAAAAAGGCTCATCCATAAACGCGGCAGGACTTTAGCGTTTTTGGATGAGCGAAGCGAAGACTTCAATTTCACAGACCCCCCACAATTTTTTTCTGTCTGTTTGTTGGCACTCTACCGGGCAAACGGCATATGCGATCTGGATGAAAATTTGACAGGACCTTCGAAATTTCTGAACTTAGACTTGCCACGTTTTTGGGTACAATCGAAGAAATATTTCTCATGAATATCGTACTTTTACGATTTTTTTCGATTTTTTGTGCGATATTTTCGTGCCATTTGGGCCAATTCTGACCAAACGGGTGGAGCTAAAACGTTCATATTATACATGGAGATTAAGGTTATGTTGATTAAGTACACTTTGAAAGAAAATGTTGAAAAAGTTGCCAGAATCTATAGAAATAAAGCTTTTAATATAAGTTTTTTTATTTTTTGTGCGATATTTTTGTGCCATTTGGGCCAATTCTGACCAAACGGGTGGGGCTACAACGTTCATATTATACATGGACATTAAGGTTATGGTGATGTAGTACCTTTTGAAAGAAAAAGTTGAAAAAGTTAGCCAGAATCCAAAGAAATAAAGCTTTTAATATAAGTTTATTACGGTAAATAATACCAATTGACAAGAAACAAAAGAAACTTGACAACATTCACCTACAATGCGTAGGCAGCAAAACAAAGCACTTGCAAAAGTAAAGATATCCCACGCAAACTTAAAAGTTTAAAAAGCTCATCCATCAACGCGGCGGGACTTTAGCGTTTTCCTAGTTCTAGTTATTGGATGAGCGTAGCGAAGACTTCAATTTCACTGACCCCTAAAAAAATTTAGCCTGTGTTTTTTGTTTGTTTTTTTTGTTTGTATTTTTGTCTGTTTGTTCGCTCTTTACTAGGAAAACGCTAAAGTCCCGCCGCGTTGATGGATGAGCTTTTTAAAGTTTTTAGTTTGCGTGGGATATCTTTACTTTTGCAAGTGCTTTGTTTTGTTGCCTACGCATTGTAGGTGATTGTTGTCAAGTTTCTATTGTTTCTTGTCAATTGGTATTATTTACCGTAAAAAACTTATATTTAAAGCTTTATTTCTATGGATTCTGGCTAACTTTTCAACTTCTTCTTTCCAAATGTACTACATCACCATAACCTTAATGTCTATGTATAATATGAACGTTGTAGCCCCACCCGTTTGGTCAGAATTGGCCCAAATAGCACGAAAATATCGCACAAAAAAATCCAAAAAACCTATATTAGATGCTTTATTTCTATAGATTCTGGCTTACTTTTTCAACTTTTTCTTTCACAATGTAGGGAGAGGGGGGCTAGTGTGTACAGGGGGTTAGTGTGGACACTTTAAATATCCTGCCAATGAAGAAAGTATAAATTCTGAAAAAAATCTCAGTTGTTGGCTACACTGTTACCTTCATTCACATGTAATTTGGTGTTGCTGAGTTCAACAGGTTTCAAGATATCTGCATGGCTTCTGTTTGCTCCATTGCTGGTAAGGTTTTGTGGACATGGGACATTTGTGAATTTAGATACTTAACCCTATAATTCAAATCAATGTTATGTTGCATAATGTGCCTTATTATATGGCCTACAGTTCAGACTATAAAGGTTTTTGAAAATATTCTAGTTATTAAATTATGACAATGTTAGCAAAAATGGATGCATGGGGCTACTGTGGACAGCATTGAAGGGGGTTAGTGTGGACATGTCCACACTAACCAAATTGCAGTAGCAGCTTCAAAGAAAGGGCAGGGAGAAAATAAATGCAAGGGAAAGAAAATAATGAAAAAGAAAAACACCTTGGAGGTTGCAAAACAACTGTTTCGTGAAGAAATGTCTGATTCTGATTCCGATGCTGGAATCGTATTGGGGTCATCTGACGAAGAAATCCTGTGTGATGAAGAGGTCCCTGAACCAAAACTTTTGTGTGACGACGATCACATTCAAGTGAATGATTTCATATTGGTTAAATATTTTCAAAAAAGTCCCATGAAGTCTCTATGTAGGTCGCGTCGATGTTGCCTATGGCACGGGGAAAGACTTTGATGTTCAATTTTTAAGACGGAAAGACTTAAAATTTGTTTTTCCTGAAGTAAAAGACGTTTCTCAAATCTATCGAACTGAAATTGTAGCAAAATTGCCAATCCCATCACTTGTTGGTGGTACATCACGTGCAGCAAGCTACTTCTCTTTCCACGTTGACTTCTCGATGTACAACGTTGTTTAATAAAATCACTATTCAAAGTCATCTCATAATGTATGAAATTTTGTTGCAAACCTACTAGACGTATCCTATGTATACCTAATAAAGTATATAAGAAGCTAAATTTTGTGTTGATGAGCTTTTTCTTAGGTGTCCACACTAACCCCCTACATTGTCCACACTAGCCTCGTACTGGGGCTAGTGTGGACACTTTGTAGACAATTTTAAATCAGGTACATAAACACAATTCTTGTAACATGTAACCAACATAAAGTTATATATAATAAAGGTAACATACTAACATGTTTCAAGAATATGTTGAACTACCTTTATTCCAACCAGTAATGAAATATCATTACATTATTTAAAAAGTGTCCACACTAGCCCCCCTCTCCCTACTACATCACCATAACCTTAAAGGGGCTAAAAACCCAAAAAATTATTTTTTACCACGTGATCTATAGCACAATACTACACTTAAATGACCGTTTAAAAAATTATATCTTGTAACTGTGATTTAACACGAATTTTTTAATTTTTTTGATCAGGAAATTGGCGAAAATTGGTGTTTTGGAAAATTTCCTAAATCGGCTTTAACATGCTTCTTTTTTGGTCCACATAGATACTAGAGCATTGTACCAATCTAAAATGCTCCTTTTTAACATCGTGTCTTGAAACTGTGCCCAAATATACCCTCAAACACGAAAAAATATACATTCCAAAATCACACCCCATCTTGGTAATCAGCATATTTTGACCAAACTACTTGCCAAAATAAAACAAACAACAACACACACAACAACACAACAAAATATAGAGAATTTACAGAAAAGGTTGTCGAGTACGTCAATAATGGCCAATATTTTTTTGGATCAAAATCCTCCAAGGTCACGGGGCATAAAGATCGTCCCCATGTTATTTCTTATGGGAGATTTTTGCCGATGGGACCTAGCTCGAAAAATGTCATGTTTGACAATTTTTTGTGAGGTCATGGTGGCCCCAATAATTTTTCTGTTAATTGCTAAATTCATTACTAGTTAGCCTGAATGAAATATATTTTTTGAGTTTAGCGGTTAAATACCCCTTTAATGTCCATGTAAATATGAACGTTGTAGCCCCACCCGTTTGGTCAGAATTGGCCCAAATAGCACGAAAATATCGCACAAAAAATCGAAAAAAAATCGTAAAAGTTCGATATTCATGAGAAATATTTCTTCGATTGTACCCAAAAACGTGGAAAGTCTAAGTTCAGAGATTTCGAAGGTCCTGTCAAATTTTCATCAAGATCGCATATGCCGTTTGCCCGGAAGAGAGCGAACAAACAGACAAAAATACAAAAAAAAAAAAAAAAACGAGCTAAATTTTGTTGGTCAGTGAAATTGAAGTCTTCGCTTCACTCGCTTCGCTCGCTACGCTCATCCAATTCCAACCAGGCAAACGGCATATCCGATATTGATGAAAATTGGAGGGGACATTCGAAATCTCTGAACTTAGACCTGTTACGTTTTTGGGTACAATCGAAGAAATATTTCTATAAATTAGTATTTAACGTTTTTTTTTCGTTTTTTAGTGTTTTATTTTCGTGTTTTTGGCCGACTCTGCCCCAAATGGGTTGGGGCAAAACTTTCATTTTACATGTACCTTTAAGGTAAGGGTTATGATTGTTTTTTTGGAAGAAAAATTAGCCGAATCCACAGAATAAAGGTTTTACAATGAGTTTGGGTTGAGGTACATAATAATAAAAAACAAGTAAAAATAAAAACGTAACATTCACTAAATGCGTTCAAAAAGCTCTTGCAAAAGTAAAGAGATCCCACGCAAACTAAAAACTAAAAAAAAAGCTCATCCATCAACGCGACTAAAAAAAGCGTTTGCGAAGCTTCCTAGTTAATTACACAAAATGATATAATGTAGGTCTCGAACCGACGTCTCTTGGTTCCTCGTCGACCGTATGAGCCACCGTAGTCTTCACTCTTCGCAGCGTTGGTACTACTAGCGTCACCTACCTGGAGACTGGGAACTATGTAGCCTGGCGGTCACGGTATCGACCGCTGGAACAGTTTAGCGGCTTATATGAACTCGCTGGATCGTATTTATTGAGTGATGAAGCGAGATAACAATTGAATAACTCATGGCACAGACTATCTGTGCTGATTGGCTTTTTTCTTTTATTGTTTCGATTACAAACAAGTGTATGTATTTGTCCACCCACTAGTTTCAACGAGCTGATTTTTAGCTGGGAACATTGTGGATCCCTGTTAAAAGTTCTTTTTTATTAAATAACTTACTTTTACTTATTAACATGACTCTTCTTATCACTTTGTTATTCAAGTATCATAATTAATATGCGACGACGAACAATTTGACTATCGGTCACATTGTAATTATTAATGCAAATTTGACAAACAATTCTTGACCATCCGTAGCAGCAATGGGATTCATGAAAATAAAACACGTTTTTGTTTATAATTTCATCTTTTATGATTTTGTCTGATGCAATCTGTAAAAGTAATATCAAAAGTATTAGACATAAAATCTCTCAAATGTGTAACAACATGTCACACAAACAGCAGCCCAACAGGAAATGGTTTTGACGTGTAAATATTGTAAATGGATTCTGATTTGTTCTGTATTTAATAGATTTTTGTCGCGCAGTGCGTGTTGGCCGCCTAGTCTACCTCCTCGATAGTTGGCCCCCCTGGGTCCGCGTTAGCCCCGTACCCGCTGAACGCCCCCGCCGACCCGGCCCCGGCCGCGCCAGCGTAGAGGTTGGCCATGATGGGGTTGCACACCTTCTCCACCTCCTTCTGTTTAGACTCGTACTCCTCACTCTTCATGTCCTGGTGACTCTCCAGCCATTGTAGGGTCTGCGGAACATGACAGCACGATAAATTAGAGTTTATTTGATTCAAAAAAGCGTCAAACCCTTGGTTCAATGACCTCGATAAACCCAAAAGGAGTTAAAAAACCCAAGGACCTCTTGCGTAGTCATCAGCTTTTTATGACATAAGGGGAAACTTCGCAAACGCTTTTTTTAGGCGCTTGTTTGGGTAAACGAATTTTTTTTTAAAAAGAAAAAAAAGGAAAAATTGGATTTTCATTTTAAAAAAAAAAATTTTCGATAACGCTCAAATTTCACACGAATATATTAATTAAAAAAATTAAGGTTCTGTGAAAAAATCATTACAATCGGATAAAGCACGTCGGTGTTATAAGTCGAAGAAATTGAAAAATTGAAACAAATTGAAAAATTGCGATTATCACCAGAAATAATTTTTAGATTCTGCTCAAATTCCACCCGAAGATATCAATTCATAAAATTAAGTTTCTGTAAAAATATCATAACAATCAGATAAAGCATGTAGGTGTTATAAGTCGAAGTAATTTTAAAAATAGAAAAATATCGTAAAACTGCGATTTTCATGAGAAATAATTTTTCGATTGAGCTCAAAAACGTGGCAGTTCTAAGTTCAGAGATTTTGAAGGCCTCCAGAAAATTTCATCGCAATTGGAGTATCGGTCTAGCCGGAATCGTGTTAACAAACACACAAAAATACAAAAAAAAACATTCCGGATTTTTTTCCAGTGTAGTGAAATGGAATCTTCGCTTCACTCGCTACGCTTGCTACGTTCATCCAAAATTTTTCGAAATATTGTTTGAACTTTAAAAACTTACTCAACCTTGACGTATTGAACCTTTTTCTTATTAAATCATCTTTATATTAGTGTAAGTGATGCTTTCGAGACTACTTTGTTAAGTTTAAGTAGACTTGTAATGTTAGTTGGCTGTGTAAGAGAATTTGCTAAAAAGTCAACCGACAATGTTGGCTCGAGCGTTAAGTGCGCGACTCTGATTCAGGATGTCCCGGCTTTAAATCCCATCGAGACCATCGTAAATGCGAATGCAATGGATTGAGCCCTCGCACATTCCTTCACGGTTGTCCTTACTCCAATATATCTAGTTAGACACCTGAAGAAGGGCATGCATTGCACTCTAGGCAGGTTTCCTACTAGAAATTAAAAATGTTTTTGTCAAAATATCATCTACTGTATCCTGACTGTACATTGCATTAAGGGCCTCACCTCCCGGCACTTCCTGACCACGGCCTCGCGCTCTGCGGCCGGAATCTTGTCCTGCAGCCCCGGATCCTCCACCGCGTTCCTCATGCCGAAGCAGTAGGTCTCCAGGCTGTTCTTCGCGTTGACTCGGTCTCGCATTTTCTCGTCCTCTTCGCGATACTTCTCGGCGTCCTTGATCATCTTCTCGATCTGGTCCTTGTTGAGTCGCCCCTTGTCGTTGGTGATGGTGATCTTGCTGTTCTTGCCGGTCGCGATCTCCACGGCCGTCACGTGCAGGATGCCGTTGGCGTCGATGTCGAAAGTCACCTCCACCTGTCGATCGATATCACAACCGTCGACTCAAGATACCACTCACCCCTCTTACGACCGCAAGCACAGAACTATACACAATGAATAGCGTAACCACATAATATACCATTTTCGAAGCTTATACCTAATCGGTCATTTTGATTTGCGCCGCGCCGACAGGTGTATGCGGATAAAACCAGCCACTGTCAAACAGTGGATCCCAGTGCATCTATCCTCGGGAGAATAATATACTATTCCCGTTACAACAGGTCGAACCTCTAGAAAGTAGGCTGGCTAGACTTGAAGGAGGCTTGATTGCCTGTTTTCTCCCCTTGTACGATCAGCAGAAGCATGCACTGAGCCAAATTCTACCCGTTGGAAAGCGATATAATTTTAACATTACCGTTGGCAAAGGGAAATAAATAATCAGTATTCGAGTCTAAAAACAATGTTATGGAGGACGAATTGAAAATGTTAAACATTAATTTTTGCCATTGCCAAATTCGGTATTAATTAACAAAATTATCGATGTTGGGGCATTAAATATACTTTAAAATGGCAGGAACAACTATGCATCCACATCTTGGACACATGCTAGTGTAGACCAACTAGTCAAAATGAAGTAGGCTATACTCTAGTGTGATGTGAAGGGTGCCTTACCTTGGGAATCCCCCTTTGGGCTGGAGGAATTCCACCCAGCTCGAACTTGCCCAACAAGTTGTTGTCCTTGGTCATGGTGCGTTCGCCTTCATACACCTGCAGAACACGACACAATACAACTTAAGAGGGTTTGTTTAGGCGTCAACAGTTTGATCATTATGAACCACTCGAGCCTAGTGGATGAGGAGAGGACAGATCACAGACGGAAAGCAAATACGGGAGAGATTCTCATGTGGCCGAAGCGTTATAATTGCCTTCGTTCATATCGTCGTTGTCGTCGTCGTCTTGGAGGGTCGGTGTGGGTAATGGGGGAATCCTGGGCAACAAGGAATGCCGTAGTTCACCTATAGTTTAGGGCAGTAGAAATAGAATATTCCTACATGTATACTAGCCCATGTTTGCGAGCTAGTCTTTACCTTTTTTCTTCCCTTTTACAGCCAACAGAGACTCAATAATGCTCTTGGTAAAATTCTGCCCATATTCAGACGACGGTGTTCGATAAGTAAAAGTTTTGTTCATTTGGATTAAGGTCGCGTCAACCTATGGGTCATAATGCACACATTTTTCCTAGCATAGAATATAGTGCACTTTTCCATAATTCCTATCTTCATTGACAAAAGTGAAACATGGCACACTGATAAATGTTGTCTGAGCCAGGGTTCAATGTGCATCTACCCACCTGAATCAGGACCCCTGGCTGGTTGTCCGCGTAGGTCGAGAACGTCTGCGTCTGCTTGGTGGGGATGGTGGAGTTCCGCTTGATGAGCGGCGTCATCACCCCGCCCGCCGTCTCGATGCCGAGCGAGAGCGGCGCGACGTCGATGAGCAACAGGTCCTGGATCACGTCGGACTTGTCGCCGGAGAGGATGGCCGCCTGGACAGCGGCGCCGTAAGCCACGGCCTCGTCAGGGTTAATGGACTTGTTCAGCTCGCGCCCGCTGAATAGGTCCTGCAGCATCTTCTGGATCTTAGGGATGCGGGTGCTACCACCGACCAGCACTACGTCGTTCACCTTGTCTGGAAACCGGCAATGTATTAGAGCAGGACTTGTCAAAATTCATTACTATTTGCGTCTCTCAGGGCTTGTTCTACCAGCCTATGGGTTTTTTGAAGAGGCTAGTTGCTTGTAAGTCGATAAGAGTAGTATTTTGTATTACCAAATTTGTGTTTAGTGTTTGTGGTTGGGGAAAGGCGAGAGGAGACCAACAGTTACCTTAAAGGATGTAGGTTTGAACGTTTGATGAAGAGGACTTGGCGAAGTATTGCCACCGCATTGCGAATGCCTTTGTGGCTCGGGGATACCCCCGCCAAAAAGTCCTAGAACGCATCCACCGTCCGAGCGTTCCACGCACTCCACCGAGCAACCAAATCATCCCACTAGTCACACAGTGGCACCCAGGTCTACAGGTACTTAACGGGATCATGAAAAGAGGGGCGCACATCCTGAAATCATCGGCCCTCACCAATGATTTGGCTCTAAACCTACCTCGTGTGTACTTCCGGCGTCCTCGCAACATCAGCGACTACATTGTGAGGCACAGCCCCGCAAGGAAAATGGAGAAGCCACCCCAACCACAGGGTTCACACCCCTGTAAGAGACCCCGTTGCAAAACTTGCACCATTCACCCCTCCACCACTACATTCACCACTCGAGCTACCGGAAAGACCTACCCCTATCAGGCAACACAACAGCTGTGCCACTACCAACCTGATATACCAACTACAGTGCCAGCTATGCCCAGCCGAGTACATAGGCCTCAACACTAACTCTCTGAGCACAAGAATGAATGGGCTCAGACAGGACACTGTCAAAAAACTAGACCTGAAACCGGTGGCCCCAACACGCAGGCACCCACAACAGAGACTTTTGACAACTGTTACACCACAAGGGTAGTGAAGTCGTTGCCCCCATCATGCAATGAGGAACACCTGAGACAATGGGAATTGGCGCACCAAATCATCACCAGCTCGCGCCAAAAGCCTAACCTCAATCTGAGATAGACATCCCACCTGCACACCGCCACCTACTCACCCCAACAGCGCCTTGTATTGTAATATAGGGTAACTGTAAATAATGTTTAAATGTAAGTTTTTGTTTGTTTGTTTGTTGTTAGTTCTTCTCCAACAGTCAGTGACCAAGGCCGCGTAGGCCGAAACGTTCAACATTTTTGTGTGAATTGTTAATTGTTAATAAAAAAATATATGTGTACCTCGTCTCAAGCAGCTACCTACATCCTTTAAGGTAACTGTTGGTCTCCTCTCGCCTTTCCCCAACCACAAACACTAACCTAGCCGATAGGCTCTATCTAAACCAACACATTTGTGTTTATATTGATAGGCCTACCAATGTTGATGATGATGATGATGATGATGATGATTCGGCTGTCGGCTGTCGGGCCGTGCGGACGTGTGTCGCTCCGCTCCGCGAATGCATGCGTGCATGCATGCTAGTAACTGACTCGGCTATTGTTGCTTCGCGTAATCTATTCTTCCGCGTAGTGTAGTGCAAAGTTAATTGATTGTGTTTTGTTGGTGTTTTTAACGGAGCAAGTGTTGAATTGGTCGACTCTGACTGTCTCTAGCACTGTCTCGGCCGGTGTTTCTTCGCGTAATTATTCTTTCGCGTAGTGTTGTGCAAATGTGGTGCAAAGTTAAAAAATTGAGTTTTGTTGGTGTTTTCAACGCAATAGGTGTTGATTTGTCAGGCTCTGACTGTAACACAGTCCCGTGTGGGTTCGTCTCCCCGTCCCTGTGCTTGGCAGGCGGACTTGACGCAGGCTCGTGTGGTGTAACATTGCCTCTATGTTCGGCTGGCTGTCTACACTCTCCACATCATTATCGTCGGCAAGTTGTTGGTGACGTGTCAATGTACTGGGTCCAGGCTTCATGAAACATCGAAGTTATACAACATTCCAATGGCAATTACGTTGCTAGAGTAGCTTGACCTACGATAACGCTTATTCACTCGTACATACTACATAATCAGGAATAAACACAAACACTTTAAGTGGTTGGTGACTACGCTAACTACAATCACATAATCTGTTGATCAATTTAAATAGTTGAATTAAAATGACTTCTGTAAATAGTGAAGCCCAAATTTATATGTTACCGCTACCTAAGGAATTTCGCTGCCATGAGTGTTCTCTTAGAACATCATCTGGATGCAAAACGAGAACGGCTGGTAGCTACAGGCGTCATGCTGACTTATCACAACATCTTAGAAGATATCATAACTTGGCTCTTCACTTCAGGTGTGTTAAACATGACATAATTCTCAAGGATTTGAAAGTAACAAAATCCCACTGGAAGGCAATGCATGGATGTGAGCCCTTGGTAGCAGAATCTGATAGCGACGATGAAGTGCAACCAGTTGTTGGCTCTCCCATTCTTCCCCCAACACAAAATGTACGGACACTAAGAAATAGAGATGTAACACTCACCATGTCCCCAGTGAGATGCGTAAATATACCCCCTGCCATCGGGAGAAACGTGACACCGGGGTCCCCCAATCATGAAAGTAGCTTTGTTTCAGTTCAAACAAGCATAAATGAAGATGTCAACGAAAGTTTTAATTGGGGTAACGACTGTTCTCCTCCAGGCACATATGACCCTCTTGTAGAGGCGCGCCAAGCTAACGTAGTTGCTTATATTAACAGGCGGAAGCAACATACGGACAATGAGTCATCAAAGAATCCTCCGGCCTCTATATGTCATGCTGCAAGAATGGGAGATATCAATAGCAATTCCTCTGATCATTTCGATTCAGAATATAATGACACAACTCCAATTAATAGTCAAATAACTGATTCGGATTCACTAAACATTGCGAGTTCTCCCGTGTCAGAACAAAACAGACCAATTAATGAAGTGATAAATCGCCCTATACTACAGGATTCATCTACACAAATCAATTCCCCAACTCAAGATAATATCATCAAGCCTATAAATGATAATAATGCGGATGTGGCCCCAGAAAGCAGATCTGCAAGGTGGATAAGTCGACTAGAAAGAGCGTACGAGGAAGGATGGGACCAATTTGAAGAGGAGATGGCAGAGGTTACTGCAGAAATACAATCCCATGCAGACGAGAAGAAGGATAATATGAGAGGTACGCCACCACCAGGTCGTCATCGGCAACCTGGAAATCGTGGTAACAACCGTGGAAAGTCGCGGTCTGATGCAGGTGGAAAGCGGGGTAATGGTGTTCCAGAAAGGCGAAACAAGCGGCACATCCGCAACCCTAGTCCTGATCAAAATGCAGACGACACCATCGATGGGCGACAGGGAGCTGCCCCCCAAGAGCAACAAGGTCAGCAGTTCAATGGTAATGATGCAAGTCGGTTGCAAAAGCTGTACCGGGTGAGTAAAAAACAAGCATTTGAGGAAATAATGCAAGGTTCTTCACCATTCTGTAGCGTAGACAAAAACAAGGTGGAAGATTACTTTAAAGACTCGTTCAATAATCCTGACTATAACTGGACACCACCCCCCAACATAATTCCAAATTTGCATTCGGAAACTACTGGGGATGATGATATATCCCGCCCTATTACAGCAGGGGAGATAAAATCACGCCTCTTTAGCATGAAAGACTCAGCGCCTGGGCCAGATTTCATAAAATATAGTTTCTTGAAGAAAATAGATAGTGAATGCAACTTATTATGTGCGATCTTTAACATTTGCCTTAAGTCAAAACGAATTCTACTGGCATGGAAAAAGTCAAGAACTGTGCTAATTTACAAGGGAAAGGGTGGTAGGGATGACTTGTCCAATTGGCGACCTCTTACATTAGGATCAACTATGAGCAAACTATATGCAGGAATCCTGGGAGGAAGGCTATCGAGCTGGGCATCTAGTAACAACATCATTTCGCCAATGCAAAAAGGGTTCATGGAATTTGAGGGATGCCTAGAGCATAATTTTGTCCTGCAATCTATAATTGACAACGCCAGAAGGCACAATAAAGAGGTATATGCAGCTTGGCTTGATCTTTCAAATGCCTTTGGGTCAGTACCACACGAGTATATGAAGGAGGCACTAAGACAACTGGGCGTACCTGAAGACGTTCTAGAGATCATAGCTGACATGTACCATGGAAGTGTTACTAGAGTTAGAACAGGTCAAGGCTATACAAATGATATTGAGCTCAAAGCTGGAGTGAAACAAGGGTGCCCGCTAAGCCCAATTCTGTTTAATCTAGCTATTGAGCCAATCATTAGAGCGATTACCAACTTAAGTGATAGTTGTGGGGCTGAAATTCATAGTCGATCGATTTCCATACTGGCCTATGCCGATGACTTTGTTTTAGCAGCTAAAAATGAATTGGCTCTACGACGTCTTTTGAGAGTGGCTGGGGATGCAGCCAAGTGGGCAGGACTGACATTTAACCCAAAGAAGTGTGCTTCGCTCAGTATTGACTGTAGAAAAACACGAGATACGCTTCCAACTGTATTCCTCATACAAGGTACTCCAATGAAAGCATTGAACGATGGGGAGGCGTACCAGCATCTGGGCGTTCCTACTGGATTCAGAGTCCAACAAACGCCAGTAGCTGAACTGGAGAGAATGTGTGAAGACCTACACAAAATTGATGTTTCTCCGTTAGCACCCTGGCAGAAGTTAGATGCCGTAAGGACTTTTCTCCTCCCACGGCTTGAGTTTATAATGCGTGGGGGAGGGATGAGAAAGACTGCCTTTTATAAATTTGACCGCAAAATGAAGGCGGCCGCGAAACGGTGGCTGTCACTCCCTCGACGTGCCAGCGCAGAGGTGGTGTACATGCCCATGGCAGAGGGGGGTGCAGGCCTGTTACCAACTAATGACTCTGTAGATGTGCTGGCGGTAGCCCATCCGTTTCGGCTTCTTACGGCCAGCGATCCACTTTGTAAGGATATTGCGTGGTCCTCACTAAAGGAGGTAGTTAGGAAACGTATTGGTAGAGAACCAACGGTCCACGACTGCTGCCAGTTTCTTTCGGGAAGCATGGTTGGTGATCTGGGAGGTAGAAGTAATGACTTCAGTTCCATTTGGACTAGAGCACGTAATGCTACAAGGAGGCTACAAACACGCATTGGGTGTCAGTGGGGGTACAGTGAGGCAAGAGGTGAGATAGCCATTACAATAAATATGCCAAATCGGACACCCGATAGGCATACTATACCGCCAAAGGCTCGCGGCTATTTGGCTAACCAACTAAGAAATGGTCTCCGTCACAACTATAAAGAAAGACTTCTTCGAAAGCCAGACCAGGGAAAGGTGTATAGACATTCTAGTAAATCTCAGGCTAGTAACCATTTCATGTCAACTGGGCGATTTACACGGTTCTGTGACTGGCGGTTTGTTACAAAGGCGCGATTAGATACAGTGGGGCTAAATGGTACTCGGAGGTACGGAAATGCTCCTACTAACTGTCGCCGGTGTGACTATGGGCACGAAACTTTACCACATGTTTTGAACTCGTGTCGATATCATACTGCTGCATGGACAGAGAGGCATAATGCTGTGTTGAACAGATTAGTTAAGGCTATTCCGAGGAATCAGGCAAACACAATCCGAGTTAATCAGAAGATTCCAAATTGCGATCTGAGGGAAAGACCTGATCTAGTTATTACGAACATCATAACAAAGAAAGCTTGTATAGTGGACGTTACTGTACCCGCCGAGAACCACGACGACGCCTTGCTAGCTGCTCGAGATTACAAGATCAGGAAGTATACGCCACATGCCGAAGTGCTTAGAAGCCAGGGGTTTGAAACTGTGGTTGAAGCAGTGGTTGTGGGTAGTCTGGGATCGTGGGATACTAGGAATGATCGGGTTGTGAAAATGCTTGGAATTGGAAAAAGGTACTCTACCCTAATGAGAAAGTTGATGGTCAGTGACACTATCCGGTGGAGCAGAGACATTTTTATTGAACATGTAACTGGGCATCGACAATACAACTGATGACGTAAATACAAAAAATACTAACTGTATACATATTTTAATTCGTTTTAACAAACGCAGAGATTGCGTGATGTATGGTGTAAGCAAATAGGATTGACACAACGGTTCGTCTTAGACCTATTTTGTTTTGTATGAATATTATATTATTGCTTCAATTTGAGAGGTGCAAAGGAGTCTACATTGTATGCATGTACGTTTTAGTATTATTGTGTGTACCTGATATAGATTATTGTTATTGATTTTAATATGTTAACAACAATTGTCCAATTTTACCGTTTTATGTGTCTGCTGATGGTGAGGTGCAATATGTATGGTGTTTTATGCTTTAAAACAATGTACAATGTATTGTAATAACTTTGTATATTTAGTCAACAACTTCAACTGTTATTGATAAATTGTTGGTTGACGCAATGTAATGTGATAGATACTAATAAATGATGATGATGATGATGATGATGACATTATTGTTAGTCGTTTTCGTTGTAAAGAATTGCCCAAAATCGAATTCTTACTTCACGACCTTACGACGAGACAATCACAAACATGAAATTTCATTTGTAAATAATAAAGCCCCCCTGACGAAACGGTACGGTTCAGTGTGCCTTGGCAGTAGAAATGGTCGTTCCACAGGGCCCCTGTGTTCCTAAAGAGACAAGAGGCAATGGACTGATACTAGTCTGGTGTAAAGTGTGTTGCTTTACTTTTATCCATCTTGGCGTCCCTCAGGGCTTGATCCACGGGCCCCATGGTGTTCTTGAAGAGATCATTGTTGATCTCCTCGAACCTCGCGCGAGTGATGTTCGTGTAGAAGTCGATCCCCTCGTGCAGTGAGTCGATCTCGATGCTCGCCTGGGTCGACGACGACAGGGTGCGCTTGGCTCGCTCGCACGCAGTGCGCAGGCGCCGGATGCCCCGCTTGTTGCCCGACATGTCGTTCTTGTATTTGCGCTTGAACTCCTCCATGAAGTAGTTTACCATGCGACTGTCGAAGTCCTCGCCGCCGAGGTGGGTGTCGCCCGCGGTTGACTTCACCTCGAAGACACCGTCTTCCATGGACAACACGGACACGTCGAAGGTGCCGCCGCCCAGGTCGAAGATGAGCACGTTTCGCTCGCCTTTAGCTCCGCCCTGCGACACATTATCAGGAATGATCTTAACCTTTCTGCTGACATGACATGGGGTCTATTGTTTCCATGCTTCTTACAGC
Organism: Sweltsa coloradensis; assembly: GCA_024449915.1. Lineage (NCBI taxonomy): Eukaryota > Metazoa > Arthropoda > Insecta > Plecoptera > Chloroperlidae > Sweltsa > Sweltsa coloradensis. The sequence continues at coordinate 449,750 of JAMZAV010000586.1, forward strand.
TATTTAAATCAACGTCTGCATAAGTTTTTCTCTTTCATATTCTCCCTGATCAACGAGACCTACTTGCATTAATTATAAAAATGTGCATGATCAATCTATTTACACCTTGCATGGATAGGCTCCATCAATCAAACTACTCGTAGGCCTATAATCGTTCTAATATAAAAAAAATTAAATGCATAGGATTATTGCAACATTCTTCAACAAACCTTCCGGTCCAAACCGTATGCAATGGCCGCCGCCGTTGGCTCGTTGATGATGCGCTGTACGTTGAGTCCGGCAATGGCGCCCGCGTCCTTGGTGGCCTGTCGTTGAGAGTCGTTGAAGTACGCGGGCACTGTGACGACCGCGTTTTTCACCGGCTTGCCCACAAACGCTTCAGCAGTCTCCTGAGGGGGCGACAATAAGACGGGGGTGACAGTCAGCACTTATAGCACCACAGGCAAGAAATTTGTAGTCATATTTTAATGCTTGTATTATTAAGGCCTAAAGTTCCAAATATGGTTTCATTCAACGCCTAGGTCATTGCCCTATATCCAAAGGTCTTGTCCCTTTTGGCATATTATCAACGGTTTAATTCAAAGACCTGAAACATTGGCATGCTTTATTAGTTTGTCCTCAATAGATCCCAGAGTCATAATTTTTGTATTTTTTGTTGAGGTTTGTTTTATAAACCTATAAAATTTTCTCAGAAAAATTTAAGGGAGTGTAGAATAAGTCTAGCATCAGTATATATTTACAAAATTGTTATCCCTTTTCCAGAGGCGTTACTTAAATGTTTTTATTATTATTTATTTTAGAAATTGTAAGATAATCGAATATTAGGTGCACAACCTCATAGAAAGTTAGAAAAGGATGAGGCCCCAGTCACAAAGTGACTAACTTACTACTCACTTTCCTAAAGCTATCCATGGAGATGGAGCTTCTGTTAGATTATTTGAACAAAATCATTAGGGCCCACCTAATTGCAGTCTAACAAAATCATGAGCAAATTAATTGTTTGCGTCATAGACCATTTCCTGTAGCCGAGGCAGTCTTGTGGAAAATTGAATCAATAAGACTTTAGTGTTAGGCCTACCTTCATCTTCAACAACACCATGGAAGAGATCTCCTCCGGGAAGAAAGTCTCTCTCTCCCTTTTTACTGTCGTGTCGTTCGTTTGGGTGGGGTAATGGGGAATTCCGGGCAACAAGGAATGCCGGAGTTCACCTATAGTTTAGGGCAGTAGAAATAGAATATTCCTACATACTAGCCCATGTTTGCGAGCTAGTCTTTACCTCTTTTCTTCCCTTTTACAGCCAACAGAGACTCAATAATGCTCTTGGTAAAATTCTGCCCATATTCAGACGACGGTGTTCGATAAGTAAAAGTTTTGTTCATTTGGATTTAGGTCGCGTCAACCTATGGGTCATAATGCACACATTTTTCCTAGCATAGAATATAGTGCACTTTTCCATAATTCCTATCTTCATTGACAAAAGTGAAACATGGCACACTGATAAATGTTGTCCTTGTCTGAGCCAGGGTTCAATGTGCATCTACCCACCTGAATCAGGACCCCTGGCTGGTTGTCCGCGTAGGTCGAGAACGTCTGCGTCTGCTTGGTGGGGATGGTGGAGTTCCGCTTGATGAGCGGCGTCATCACCCCGCCCGCCGTCTCGATGCCGAGCGAGAGCGGCGCGACGTCGATGAGCAACAGGTCCTGGATCACGTCGGACTTGTCGCCGGAGAGGATGGCCGCCTGGACAGCGGCCCCGTAAGCCACGGCCTCGTCAGGGTTAATGGACTTGTTCAGCTCGCGCCCGCTGAATAGGTCCTGCAGCATCTTTTGGATCTTAGGGATGCGGGTGCTCCCACCGACCAGCACGACGTCGTTCACCTTGTCTAGAAACCGGCAATGTATTAGAGCAGGACTTGTCAAAATTCATTACTATTTGCGTCTCTCAGGGCTTGTTCTACCAGCCTATGGGTTTTTTGAAGAGACTAGTTGCTCGTTAGTCGTTAGGAGTAGTATTTTGTATTACCAAATTTGTGTTTAGTGTTTGTGGTTGGGGAAAGGCGAGAGGAGACCAACAGTTACCTTAAAGGATGTAGGTTTGAAGGTTTGATGAAGAGAACTTGGCGAAGTATTGCCACCGCATTGCGAATGTCTTTGTGGCTCGGGGATACCCCCGCCAAAAAGTCCTAGAACGCATCCACCGTCCGAGCGTTCCACGCACTCCACCGAGCAACCAAATCATCCCACTAGTCACACAGTGGCACCCAGGTCTACAGGTACTTAACGGGATCATGAAAAGAGGGGCGCACATCCTGAAATCATCGGCCCTCACCAATGATTTGGCTCTAAACCTACCTCGTGTGTACTTCCGGCGTCCTCGCAACATCAGCGACTACATTGTGAGGCACAGCCCCGCAAGGAAAATGGAGAAGCCACCCCAACCACAGGGTTCACACCCCTGTAAGAGACCCCGTTGCAAAACTTGCACCATTCACCCCTCCACCACTACATTCACCGCTCGAGCTACCGGAAAGACCTACCCCATCAGGCAACACAACAGCTGTGCCACTACCAACCTGATATACCAACTACAGTGCCAGCTATGCCCAGCCGAGTACATAGGCCTCAACACTAACTCTCTGAGCACAAGAATGAATGGGCTCAGACAGGACACTGTCAAAAAACTAGACCTGAAACCGGTGGCCCAACACGCAGGCACCCACAACAGAGACTTTTGACAACTGTTACACCACAAGGGTAGTGAAGTCGTTGCCCCCATCATGCAATGAGGAACACCTGAGACAATGGGAATTGGCGCACCAAATCATCACCAGCTCACGCCAAAAGCCTAACCTCAATTTGAGGTAGACATCCCACCTGCACACCGCCACCTACTCACCCCAACAGCGCCTTGTATTGTAATACTAGGAAAACGCTTAAGTCCCGCCGCGTTGATGGATGAGCGTTTTTTGTGAGTTTTTTGTTTGCGTTTTGTGCGTTTGTTCGCACTTTTCCTTTGCAAGTGCTTTTTGAATGCATTGTAGGTGATTGTTGTCAAGTTTCTATTGTTACTTGTTAATTGGTATTATAAACTTCAAAAAACTCATATTAAAATCTTTATTTCTGTGGATTCTGACTAACTTTTTCAACTTTTTCTTTCAAAAGGTACTACATCACCATAACCTTATTGTCCATGTGAAATCTGAACGTTGTAGCCCCACCCGTTTGGTCAGAATCGGCCCAAATGTGACGAAAATATTGCACTAAAAATTGAAAAACTAATATTAAAACCTTTATTTCTATGATTTCTAGTTAACTTTTTCAACTTTTTCTTTCAAAAGGTACTACATCACCATAATCTTAATGTCCATGTGAAATTTGACCGTTGTAGCCCCACCCGTTTGGTCAGAATCGGCCCAAATGTGACGAAAATATCGCACTAAAAATCGAAAAAAATCGTAAAAGTACGATATTCATGAGAAACATTTCTTCGATTGTACCCAAAAACAATACACCTCTAAGTTCAGAGAAAACGAAGGTCCCCTTCAATTTTCATCAAGATCGCATAAGCCGTTTGCCCGGAATCGAGCGAACAAACAGACAGAAAGAAGAAGAAAAGAAAAAAAAAAACACCCGAGCTTATTTTTTTGGGGGGGTCAGTGAAATTGAAGTCTTCGCTTCGCTCGCTACGCTCATCAATAACTGTAAATAATGTTTAAATGTAGTTTTTGTTTGTTTGTTTGTTTTGTTAGTTCTTCTCCAACAGTCAGTGACCAAGGCCGCGTAGGCCGAAACGTTCGCCATTTTTGTGTGAATTGTTAAATAATTGTTAGTAAAAATATATGTGTACCTCGTCCCAAGCAGCTGCCTACATCCTTTAAGGTAACTGTTGGTCTCTTCTTGCCTTTCCCCAACCACAAACACTAACCTAGCCGATAGGCTCTATCTAAACCAACAAATTTGTGTTTATATTGATAGGCCTACCAATGTTGATGATGATGATGATGATGATGATGATGATGATGATGATGATGATGATGATGATGATGACATTATTGTTAGTCGTTTTCGTTGTACAGAATTGCCCAAAATCCAATTCCTACTTCACGACCTTACGACGAGACAGTCACAAATACGAAATTTCATTTGTAAACAATAAAGCCCCCCTGACGAAAACGGTACGGTTCAGTGTGCCTTTGCAGTAGAAATGGTCGTTCCACAGGCCCCATGGTGTTCCTAAAGAGACAAGAGGCAATGGACTGATATACTAGTCTGGTGTAAAGTGTGTTGCTTTACTTTTATCCATCTTGGCGTCCCTCAGGGCTTGATCCACGGGCCCCATGGTGTTCTTGAAGAGATCATTGTTGATCTCCTCGAACCTCGCGCGAGTGATGTTCGTGTAGAAGTCGATCCCCTCGTGCAGCGAGTCGATCTCGATGCTCGCCTGGGTCGACGACGACAGGGTGCGCTTGGCTCGCTCACACGCAGTGCGCAGGCGCCGGATGCCCCGCTTGTTGCCCGACATGTCGTTCTTGTATTTGCGCTTGAACTCCTCCATGAAGTAGTTTACCATGCGACTGTCGAAGTCCTCGCCGCCGAGGTGGGTGTCGCCCGCGGTTGACTTCACCTCGAAGACGCCGTCTTCCATGGACAACACGGACACGTCGAAGGTGCCGCCGCCTAGGTCGAAGATGAGCACGTTTCGCTCGCCTTTAGCTCCGCCCTGCGACACATTATCATCACATCATCTTAACCTTTCTGCTTACATGACATGGATTCTAGTGTTTCCAATCTTCTTCACAGCTATTTCAAATCAACGTCTGCATGTTGCTATGAAAGTTTTCTCTTTCATATTCTCCCTGATCAACGAGACCTACTGCATTAATATAAAAATGTGTATGATCAATCTATTCACACCTTGCATGGCCATAGGCTCCATCAATCAAAGGACTCGTAGGCCTATAATCGTTCTTTTATAAAAAAAATTAAATGCATAGGATTATTGCAACATTCTTCAACAAACCTTCCGGTCCAAACCGTATGCAATGGCCGCCGCCGTTGGCTCGTTAATGATGCGCTGTACGTTGAGTCCGGCAATGGCGCCCGCGTCCTTGGTGGCCTGTCGTTGAGAGTCGTTGAAGTACGCGGGCACTGTGACGACCGCGTTTTTCACCGGTTTGCCCACAAACGCTTCGGCAGTCTCCTGTGGGGGCGACAATAAGACGGGGGTGACAGTCAGCACTTATAGCACCACAGGCAAGAAGCCTAAATCATTGTAGTCATCTTTTAATGCCTGTATTATTATAGGCCTAAAGTTCCAAACATGGTACATTCAACGCCTAGGTCACAGCCCTATATCCAAAGATCTTGTCCTTCTGACATATTATCAACGGTTTAATTCAAAGATCTGATAACATTGGCATGCTTTATTAGTTTGTCCTCATTAGATCCCAGAGTCATAATTTTTGTATTTTATGTTGAGGTTTGTTTTATAAACCTATAATATTTTCTCAGAAAATTTAAGGGAGTGTAGAATAAGTCTAGCATCAGTATATATTTACAAAATTGTTATCCCTTTTCCAGAGGCGTTACTTAAATGTTTTATTATTATTTATTTTAGAAATTGTACAGATAATCGAATATTAAGGTGCACAACCTCATAGAAAGTTAGAAAAGGGCCATGAGGCCCCAGTCAAAAAGTGTCTAACTTACTACTCACTTTCCTAAAGCTATCCATGGAGATGGAGCTTCTGTTAGAGAAAAGAACAAAATAATTACCTAATTGCAGTCTACACAATTATGTGCAAATTACTTGTTTGCGTCATAGACCATTTCCTGTAGGGCCTAGCCGAGGCAGTCTTGTGGAAAATTGAATCAATAAGACTTTAGTGTTAGGCCTACCTTCATCTTCAACAACACCATGGAAGAGATCTCCTCCGGGAAGAAAGTCTTCTTCTCTCCCTTGTACTGGACTTGGATCTTCGGTTTGTTCGTACCGTCCTTGACCACCGTGAACGGCCAGAGCTTCATGTCGGCTTGCACAGATGGGTCGTCGAACCGGCGGCCGATCAGTCTCTTGGCGTCTGGATAAAACAGGCACGGAATTATTTTGATGTGTTAATCTAGGCCTAATGTCTCAAATATGCCTTAGATTCTATGATAGGGCCTACATTAGATTAGATTATAACTAGATTAAGTTTAGGTCTAGGGCGAAGACCTAAAATGCGATCACAAAGATGCTTGCAAAGACAGATAAGCTGAGTCCGAAATAGGCCTTTCGACTATTTTTACTGTCTGGTATTGGACCTAAATAGGCCTTTTTAGATTTTCCTATATTATGTTTTGTCACACCACCTGTAGACCTACTCTGTACAACATAAACTCTAAGCTAATAATATGTGATCGCTTTGGAGGGTGCGCCTTGAATGCACGTTAAATCTATTGTAGTACGCCGATCTGCTGTAGCAGTCTTACCCGGCACCTCCACCAAACTATAAAAATATTTTTCAAATGTTGCTTTCTAGGAATCTTAGGCTAACCCTATAAGTATCCATTACGGTGAAACTTATTTTCTACTTTGGTGAAGAGATTGGGCAAAGTAACTGGTTCTGAAAGCCTGAAATCATGGCAAGAACCTTGCGCTCTGTGAACCATTGTTTTGAACGGAGAGATGTGCGCGTAATGTGAAGTGCTCTACACAAGGGACACCTGGGTGCACCTTGCTCTGACTTACCGAACACCGTGTTAGTGGGGTTCATGGCGACCTGGTTCTTGGCGGCGTCTCCGATCAGACGCTCGGTGTCGGTGAAGGCGACGTAGCTCGGGGTTGTTCGGTTACCCTGGTCGTTGGCGATGATTTCCACTTTACCATTCTGAAAGATTCCGACGCACGAATACGTGGTGCCCAGATCGATGCCTACTGAAATCTTATCTGATGCTGTCGCCTTGGCCATGTTCGTACACGATCTTGTCAGTGTTCAAACGTGACACGAGACGGCTTTCCACCAGGCTTGGCTCTATCGGCTGCACTCATGGTGAATAACGTATCCGACTTTTGGGCATTGTGTCTCAGAAAGAACGACGATATAAAGAAGAGAGTTAAAGCTTTCCAAAACTTCTTACACATTAACCAAGAATCCCACTGTCAATTTTCGATTTTTTGATTGAATGTCACTTGTTTCAAAATAACAATTTGGGCTTTCACAGCCTTCTTTTAAGCGGCAAGGTTCGCTTCCTTGGGACCAAAGATGTTAGAAAAGTATACCTGTTCGATCAGTTACCTCGGACGGTACAGGATAGTAATTAATTGTTATTGGATGAGCGTAGCGAGCGTAGCGAGCGAAGAGAAGATTCCATTTCACTACATGGAGAAAAAAATCCGGAATGTTTTTTTTCCTTTTTTTTGTATTTTTGTGTGTTTGTCCACACGATTCCGGCTAAACCGATACTCCAAATGCGATGAAATTTTATGGAGGCCTTCGAAATCTCTGAACTTAGAACTGCCACGTTTTTGAGCGCAATCGAAAAATTATTTCTCATTAAAATCGCAATTTTACGATTTTTTCGATTTTAAAACATTTCTTCGACTACCTACATGCTTTATCCGATAAATATGATTTTTTCACAAAACCTTAATTTTATGAATTAATATATTTGTGTGAAATTTGAGCGCGATTGAAAAATTATTTCTTGTGAAAATCGCAATTTTACGATTTTTTTATATTTTTAAAACATTCTTCATTAACAACATTCTTCATTACCTACATGCTTTATCCGATTGTCATGATATTTTCACAGAACCTCAATTTTATGAATTAATATATTCGTGTAAAATTTGTGCGCAATCGAATAATTATTATTATTTCTTATGAAAATTTCAATATTACGATTTTTTCTCTTTTAAAAATTATTACGATTAATTAAAAAATAAAAAAAAAATCAACTTGGTAATGATTTTTTTACAGAACAACAGAAAATCCGCATAACACATGGCAGCTCAATGCACCAATTACGCTCATCCAACAACGCGGCGGGACTTAAGCGTTTTCCTAGTAGTTAGTCTTGGAGCTATGAATCAGAAGCATGATCCAGAGACTTGAATTGCGAGGTGGCTGCATGCCTTGGGCACGAAAATAAAATAGATCTAACCTTTAATATTTAAAATATATTTTATTCATAGAAGTACCAATAAGAGTCACAACTAGAGGTATAATTTGAAGTCCCTTAAGACGATAACTCCACCAAAATAGGGAGAGCCACGTAGAGGGGCCTACTATACTCATCAGGGAGAAAGATCACGGTCATATTAGCCACTCTAAATCAAGGCCGTTTTAAGGGAGGATTGTAGGCCTAACTTTATTGTTCTGAGATATCTTTTGTGTGATTATTAGTTTTCAGAAATGTCTAACTTTATTGTTCTGAGATATCTATAAGTTATCTAAATTATTTATTTACCATATTACTGTTATTAGAATTACCTTCATTCATTTCATTCACAATTCATTGAAGCCCATTTAAATTCATTACTTCTGCTGCCTTGCACCTAAGAAGGCTGTGTTTTTTTCTTTATTTGGGGAATGTTTTTGTGCAAAAGTTGGTTACCATGTTACAAGCCTGAAAGTCAATGCCATTGTTTGTTTTCGTTTGAAGTGACAGCAAAGTTTACTAATTTCCAGTTTTTTTTGCAGTTTTTTGTGCAGGCCTATCTTCGGGCTTGATTTACTAAAAACTTTTAGTTTAGATTTTCTTTAAGACATAACTAAGTCAATTCTTTTTAATCAGAATGAATGTGTAAAAAAGTATACTACAGCAACTGTGTTAGGATATTTTACTTTGGAAAAAAAAATATATATAATATATATATATATGCTGAAAAATGTGCTAAAATTCACATTTATTTTGATTTTGTTAAAAAATTATAAAATACTTCAATTAAGTTAGATCCCAAATATTTTAACACAGTATATGTAGAAAGTATGCATCATTATGAGAAAAAAATTGAGAGTTGTAACTGTAATATATTTTCATATAAATCTTGGGGAAAGTACATAATTTAACATGGCGGGTATAGGGCCTACAATCCTTTGTCAACTCCGGCATTAATTACTTTCTGCTGTCTATCAATAAATGGTCAAACCACGAGCCGAGGAGGTTTTCGGTTGGGCTTTCAGCTATATAACTATGAGTTTTAATATTAATTGATGGATTGTTTGTTTAATGTAGCATTATGATTCAAATGCTTGTAATTGCGATAATTGTGAGAATTTCGATGTATTTTATAAATTGATTTCATTACTCGATTGCAATAGCTGAGAAACACTCACGTAGGTGTAATGGATTATTCAATCCAGAAATTACAATAAGGAGTAGAAGGGGCAAAGAGTCAGACCGGCGATACTGAATACCGATACCCGCGGCTCAAATAAATATTTTAATTTCTGGATTGATTTACATAGATTCATTAAATACAATTCAAATGTATAGGTGGAACCAGATAAGCTGTCGGTCGCCGAGGGATCGCAGCACTGTCGTCAAAGCACTATGGCCACAGGATCGGCAAAAAGTAGATAAAATAACGGTCTCTAAAACTGCTTTCGGAGAAAAACACGACTATTTTAAAGCCAAGCCTTGCCCAATATATCCTAAAAATAAAGTTTTTATGTAGTGTACCAATAAAATCAAGACATTTTGATGCTCCTAAACATTGACATCATATCTGGCGAGGTTGGCATTATAAACAGCTGGAACTTTGGACACACCATTAGCTAGAGGTACGTAAAAATAGCATTTTCAAGTGTCATTTTATAGCGTTTTGTAGCATCTATTTTTTTGGCCACCTTCAAAAACTTATATATGAAGATTTTTCATATTATTATTTTGAAATTATGTCATCAAGGTTGAATCAATATCAATGCATAAAAATGTGTATAAACTAACTCTCCCTACTATGGAAAATAAAATAAAATGGGACTGGAAAACCTTAGTTTTAAGTGAAAAAATAGCGCTTTGTAGCATCTATTCACAAAACGCTATTTTCACGTACCTCTCTAACCATTACCAACAAGGCAAAAAAACACTTTCGTAATCGTGATTACTTAAAATCATTATTTCGCTAAAATACTGACTCTGTGGGAAGAACTACTTTATTCACAGCTTACAAAATCTTGATTTATGTGATAACATATCACGATAACATGACCAAATACGGTAGACCCTACCTAATGCCAGTTGTGTGTAAATTGTCAACGTTTGGAGTCCGTGCTCTCGCTTGACCTTGACGGCCGACAGCTTACCTGGTTCCACCTATAGTGGTATCTTATCTTCAAATACACGTTATATTAGGAATGTCGTAACTATTTTTAATTTATTTTGGGTAGGTTTGGGGTGGGGTAGAAGGAAAATAATTAGTCTTTAAATCATTTTCGCAATTACATCAATCGTATATTTTATTAATGACATTAATTTCGTTTAGGCCTACAATTATTGCTAAAGGGCGGTACATAACATTGCATTCTGATATCTTTTACATAACATATTATTATTATATCATCATTTTACAGACCCGCCGTGGTAGGACCTATGCTAGACCGGAGACCCCTATCGCCAACCAAGTTAATTGCATGCCAGCTGCTGTGAACAACAAGTAAATTTAATAACAATAAGCACATGTTTTATAACACAACACAAATTTCACAGTTCAGTACTGGTAGACTGATAAATAATAAATTGTTATTAGGCCTAAAGGCTGCAGAACGTATTTTAAATGAGCCAAACCTAATTATTTTAGGAAAAGAGCTCACCAAAATCAAAACAAAATTAAATATTACTTTTGTAACATTTTGAAAAACCAATTCAAATCCAGTTATAATAAAAAATATGAAAATAATGAATATTTCTAGACTTTTGCTTGAAATGATTTCTACTTGTTGTTGTTGTTGTTGTTGTTGTTGTTGTTGTTGTTGTTTTGTATCTTCTAGCGGTGGTGAGAACCGTTCTGCTGGTTTATTTGTTTATTTATTTATTATTTATTTAACGTCTATATCGTATTCAGTTATAAAAACTGATTTACAAAGGAGGACATAAACTGCTGAACGGACTTTATATTTTTCTTCCCGTTTTGGCGACGAATTTGGAAATTTCTTTGACGGAGTTTTTTGACCTACCTCTCGAGTAAGTAGTGGCAGCTAGCGCGACCTGTGTGTGATACTGTGTACTATGACGTGCGCGGGAACGTCCGGCAAGGGGGGCGCTCTACCGAGCATTCCTTGAACTAGGGTGGCGCGATGGTAATGCAGTACTCTGCATGTGCAATACTACAACGCTTTCAACTTTCAAGTCAACATACCAGAACCAATTGGGTCCTAAATCCGCTATTATTGATCCGTAGTTGACGGAGGTTTTGTCCCAAAAATTCAATCTTCTTTCTGCAAATTTTATTTTACTTGGAGCCAATTGCGAACAAAATTTCAAATGTAATTATTCGGCACTACAGTAGAGTTATAAAAACAAATCATTTGGAAATAATTTACTATTGGTAATGCAAGTGGTTATTTACCATCAGACTCCCATGTAATTGAATGAGCGTCGAGGAAAAAGTTCCGTTGTTTGTGTATGTATGTGCTCTTCTGCATGAGCGGTTACTCCGATCTCGATTACGTGATTTTTCAGGAAACCTCCAAAATCTCGAATTATTTGTTTTATTTCACATCCCACACACACAAAAAAACTTACTAAAGGTCAGCCAAGATTGAGATCTAACAGAATGGCCAAGTTGATTTTGATATATCCTTCTACATTTTGCGTACTTTTAAAAATTCACTGGGGCAAATCAATCCGCCCTGTGACTGACTGCATCTTTGCAAAACTTGACAACATTATATTTGCAACTGTTTTAAACATAAAAATTAATTTTATTTAAAAAATCTTAGTTCTATTAAAGCCTTTTTTCGAAGCTCGTCCTTCAAATTGACACCACATAGCGTTCGCAAAGAATAGGTTACAAAACCCAAAAAGAGGGTCAAAATCGAAACGACAGAAAGGTTGATATTGTCATCAAAAATACTCTCGGAATAGTCATTAGGAATATGAAGGAGTCTAGTAATTACAAATTTAATAAATAATTTGTGAAAGATGAACGAATGGCGCAAAGAACAAACGTACGGGTGGTTTTTGCAAGGCAGTCGTGTGGAATCTGTGTGGCCCTGGCCATGCATCTTTACGGACTTCTCCGTGACGTCAGAGAGTGATAAAGTATCCACTGACTTCCGCTGACAAGACCACATCATAGGAAGCTGGAACCCTTTATCTGTGTAGCGGGGCAAATAGCTGAGGTTTTCCCGCTTGGCCCCGAGCTCATATTGTGTCATGCACTCGAGTTTCGAGAGTGAGGCCATCATAATTAACAAGTGCGATAGTTTCACAAGTCTTACTCACGAGGAGGCTTCAGAACAAACTCTATTCATAGAACTAGAACGAATGATTAACAATATTATTTTTATTGGTGGGATACTCCAGTACGAATAGATTAGAGCAAAGCATCTAAAGACTTTAATTTCCGGTGCTGCTTTGATAAAGTATTTCTAAATTCACTCGACTAAATTATAATAGCAGTCATGTGTGAGGTTAGATTGTGTAAAACTGATTGTATTGAGTAAGTACGAAATTAGTTAAAACCATTATTAGCTATAGAAACTAGGAACCTCGCCCAACTGCAAGAGACGGTTGGTTGGTTTCGGATGTGGAAGATTACGAGGTCGACTCCCGGCATCAGCCACACATTCACCAGTTTGTTTTATTAGTAATCAAGTGGTGGATACCACGAGACCAGACATGAAGCCATCGGGCATTCCACCAACTACCCGACTATCCAATTAACCTAGTTAATGTCCTGAATGCGTCCTTATTGTCCCTGGGAAGCAACCTTGCTATCCAACAGGAGCCAGTCACATGTTTGTTCCTTCACTATTATATGGGTTTGACCACAACTCCTGACTCCAGAGAAATTGGGCTACAGATCTTTATTTTTACATGTACATTTTTCCTCGCGCAATTTTTTTCTATTAGAACTTTTAATTATTACAATCGTTTTTATGAACATCATAGTAAGCAACATTTAGGACATTGAGGACAAATGTAGCTATCTCTTTATATTATCAATCTCAAAATTGTAAACCTAAAATCACATTATTGCAAGCTATCGTTTACAAGGAAATGCATTCACACTGTATGCGAAATAAAACGGGCATATTTTGATTATGCAATAACACGCATTATTATGGCGAGATCTCGAGTCCAATCGACCGTTAGTTCATAAGGGGCAAATTGGACAGATTGGACGTAAACGGCAAACAGGAAGCCTTCCGCTGTGGCACATACGATTAGGGCACTGGTCCGAAGCGTATGGCTCTACGAGAACATGGGTTCGAGTTCCGCGTAAAGCATGGTTTTTTATTAATTCATCTATCACCACCCATCGTATATCAACGTATTTTATGAAGCCCTCATTCAAGATGCTCCTATCACAGGTTTATGGCACCGCAGTCATCGAGGCCGAACCCTCCTCGATGTCAGTGAACTCCTAGTTCCTCAACCACCACTATCACCTGCCAACACTATTATCTCCCTGCGATAACTGGTGGATGTGTCTTGCATCTCGTACCTGGGCTGGGCTTGTTTACTCAATAGACGCCTGCATTCTGTGGTTATTGTTTTCATTCGCCTTTACTCCCCACGGTGCTCACAACTTACAACACAAAATAAACACATCAGCATTTAAAACAATTCTCAAACCAGATAAGATAAACTGCGTCGTTAGAGAGAAGGATAAAATGTTTGCTTGCCTTTCTTAAGTATTAGTTTTCATGTTTCCAAAACACAATCTAAAATGAACCTTTCCTTTAACATGACTCAGAAGTGTACATAAGATTGCATGAATTGATTTGTGTAGCTCGTTGGTCTTGTGGTTAACCTACCTGCTTCCTATGCAGATGGCCCTAGGTTCGATTCCTGCTATAGTAAGAAGTTTTTAACTTCTGACATCAGTTCTTGTCTTCGAAATTTGTAAACGGTGACTTTGGAGCCGTCCTAGCAACGAGGCACATAATAAACTTAAAGTTGTTCTGAAACGGCCTCTTTGATTCTGGCGTTGATCCGCGGGTGTTAGCACTGTCCATACCACTAATTGCTATATTTCTATTAAAAATGTCGATCTTTGATTGGTTATCGTTCACTCGTCGATTGCGTCAGGGGCCTGCAGGGTTGGCTTGGTCACTTTGGTTTACTGTCCCCCACTGAAAATCAGTTGTGTGACTAAGTGGGTAGACTCCAAATACGGATTTATTAATTTAAGTATTTATTTATTTATTGATTTATTTATTCAAGTGCACTTTATGTCTGACTGTTTCTTACCTAGGCGTGTTGTAATTGCTTTTTTGTCACTTTCATAGATGAGCCAATTTAGCGTATCTCCCTGCTTTTATTCGAAAATATCGTGAAAGTGCGATTTACATTTGAAATATTTCTTAGACTAGGCAGTTCTAAGTTCAGATATGTCGAAAGTCTCTGAAAACTTCGTCGTGATCGGACACAGAGGTGCCGTTTGTCCGGTAGAGATGGAACAAACAGACAGAAACAACTAAACAGTTCACTCAGCAGTCTTCGCTACGCTCACTACGCTTATCTCATCCTATTATAAAATCACTGGTGGTATATACCGCATATATACGTTGCCAAGGCAGTTTAGCTTATAACTATAGAGATGCGCAAAGATGGTTCTTTGAAGTTTGAGTTTTTACCAGGATTAATTTCGACTACCCGGCACCTCCACCAAAAGTACGAAATTATGCATTTTTGTGTATATATGGTGATATTTTGATATGAAGTTTTTTTAGCTTACTCTCGTACAAACGTTTATTACGATCTCACAATCGCGTTGTATGACCCGGCACCTCCAGCCAGGATTAATTTAATTTCGACTACCTACCCAGCACCTCCACCAAAACTTTGAAAAAAAAACTTGTTTTAAATTTCGTGACCTAATTCGCTTTTAAAGACATAATTGCTAATTTCGCCACTAGTTCGCGGTATCAACTAAAATACCGCGAAAATTCGCGAATTGAAAATTGGAACTATTCAATCACAATAATTCAGATGATTCATGTGCAAACTGAATTTGAAGCGATTATTGCAACTTAAAAAAAATCTCGAATTTTGTTCTCACCATTTTTGCACATCTCTACTTATATCACAAACCCCATACAGTTGTCTGAAAGAAACATGGCTACCATAAGGTATGTTCTCTTTCTCAGTAAACGAAGCCTTCACACAGCTGTGGGTAATCGTTATTACTCTGAAGCATTACACAACTCGCATGCGTTCAATTGTAACTGTTCGCAGAAAATGACTTTAATTTTCACACAATTGCTAAGTAAGTTTCAATATTTACTAGTTATCTGATAAGCTAGTCCTATTGTACATGTTTACGCAATACACAATTGAATAAAACACATATACATGTTTAGCCTTCAACCTGCATTTCCATCAAGCATATAACTAGTGTATTGTGTAGCACTATGTGTAACTAGGAAAACACTAAAGTCCCGTCGCGTTGTTGAGCGAGCACCGGTACGTGCAACACGACCCGAGTACGACATTCCAATAATGTTGCATACCAATAAGTCTTTAAGGTATTGAGTGATTTAGCTGAAAATTTGTAAAATAGGAGAGAATGTTGTACTTATCGACCCTGAAAATTTTCATAACGATCGGAACATTTTTATTTTTTTTATTTTATTTTTTTTATTTTTTTATAACCAACGATAGGATTTTGTTCAAAAACTAAGAGCAACCCGCATACGTGGTATGTACATGTGTGCAAGTGGTATGTACATGTGTGCAAAATTTCAGGTCGATCAGAGAAACGGTGCGACCTGTACCGAAGCAGTAACAGAAAAAAAAACAGATATTCGAGCCATAAGAGTCAAGTGGAGACGCTCGCTACGCTCGCTCAAAAAATCTCCCACTACGAATGGTGTTTACCTACTTTTCTCTATAGTTTTGTGGCGCTTTTTGAAGTTTTCGTACTTCAGTTGCAGTGAGGCTCTAAAAGCAGCTCAGTGATGAAAATACATAAAACTTTGGAAATTCATACCGGTTACAGCTGTGGGATTCTAAACTATACTTCGTCAGTGGCGTACCCAGGAGGTCACACCCTAAACTAGAGCCTCAGAAAGACTAGGCAAAGTAGAAGTTAAGTTAATGTATTTCATTTGATGACTTATAGGTAGTATCCATCTTATGATTTTCACATCTCTAGATTCTAGAATGATATTTCTTTGCTCTCTACCGGACAATAATGGTGTACCGATTTTGGCAAAATTTTAAGCGAACCTATGAAATCTCTAATCTGATACCCGCGATGTTTTTGCTCTGTACATTGGTAACCGCAGAGCATGTATCTGCTGATCGCAAGCAAACAACCAACCATGTAATCTAGTTCAGTTGTCCAGGTGATCGCAATCTTATTGGCGATGTGCGGAATCGAACCAGTGGTCTGTTGCTAACACTGGGCCGTCTATATTGGTTCTTTGTCTCACTGACAGAGAAATAGAGACATAATGCGCCTCTATTCGCGTGGTAAAGAATCACAAAATTATTCAAGACCTTTACAACGTAGGTATTTACAGTTTTTGCACGTTTACACCTTGGCAAGTACCCGACTCATTGTATAGAGAATTCCTCACTCACTTATCAGCAAACATTACACTTGAAGGCAGCTGAGGTTGCAAAGCTTTCCAAGCTATTTTCATTATCAGCATGCGAAATTTAAAAAAAACGTAAATAATTACGTATGTAAAGTTGAAGAAAATAAAGGTCAAAACAGCTGTACAAATAATAATATTGTGTTTTAGAGTAAGTGAGACATGTAAAATCCTTTGTGAAAATTAAATCTGAAATAAAAAAATCCGGTTTAGAGGGGTATCGAACCTCGGTCTCCCAATTGCCGGTCGGGTGCTTTACCCCTACGAGACGGTTAATTTCATCACATCTGGATTGTTGGTGCAATGTATAGATTTATTTTTTTAATTTCTGAATTGATTTCCATCAATTTAATTAGGCATACACTCCTACGGTAGTGTTTCCCGATTAATGCCTATTGTCCTGGAAGTGTATCAAGAAAATGATAATGATGAAATATAGAACAAGTAATCTCCATTTTGAAAATAATGGTTAAGCTTGATTTGACCCAGTTCTCCAACCTACATGATTGTTGATAAAGCAAGATGTTGAACTAATATACCCCAGTTGACCCCAGCACCACGAGTATCGACATTGTTGCCAGCATCGTCTCATGTCGTCATGTGATCATAGTCTTCAGAATGACTATGATCAGCTGACGTATCTTCGTTTAGAAGTGCAGATATCTGTACGATTGTTCGTGTGATATTCTCGAGTTAATTAACACGGCTAATCTTGCCCAGCTGTCGGCTGCATACCGAATCAATGATGTCATTATCTGGGGGGCTGATAACAAGTCTTATCACCGTGAAACATGTCCAAAGATAGAGAGATACTTAAGCGATAGATTCTCAGAAATAATGTGTTTGTTTTACACTGTATACTAAGAAATAGCTTTAAAAGGATCGCATTCAAACGAATTGTATGTATGGTATCATGGTATAGATTCTTTATTAAAACTACAGCTGAACTACAAAATATCTTGAGTTCTGGATGATCCTTGGGTTGTGGCGTCGTGTCGATGATTAATTGTTATTGTTTGTTATAATGATGAACAAAATATCTTTATCCGGAACAACATATACATGTACATTTACGTAGAAAACCTATTGGGGGGCAAATCCCCGTTTCAATTGACTATGACTAGGTATAGGCGGGTGTGGTGATAGTTGCTTATTTGTTTATCTCCTTTATCCCCAAGGAGAAGAAAATACCCATAGAACACGTCGAACAGTCGGACGTCGGACTTATTAATGGAGGCATGCCAAACAAGAAAATGATGTCTTCCCTCTTAATGGATTAATCAAATGTGACAGTTGACTTTCTCCATTGAGGAAAACACTCAACACTAACTCACCGGAAGTTATCACTGTATTGTTTCATTGTGAGCACGAGTGTGTGGTGACGTCACAGCTATTAATAGCTGTAGCTGCAGTGGGTGTAAGATGAGAGTACAGCCGGCTGCGCAACTGCATGGTGCAACCAGAGACGCTGCATTCTCTGCTCGCGTGACGTCGGTCAAGTCCACGGATACTCTATGCCCTTAGGGGAGGAAGAAAGAAATACTAGAAGTTGCAAACCACACTTTACAAAAACAAAATCCATAAAAATAGATTTTTCCACTCTAATAGTGTTGGTGAGACAGTAAACCTATTTTCTTGGTTGCTGACCAAAATGTGTGCAGTCAGATTTTCATTTAAACAATTTTTTTGATTGCATTTATTAATGATTAGCTTATAATATCGTGAGTTTCGAAGGTTCCCTGAAACTTAGCTAAATTCATAGAGGCCTCGTTCAGTTTGGAAGAGAGCAAACAAACACACAAAACTAACGTTGTTGGTGTAAGTCAAATCATTAATATTATATGTTGTATGTTGTATGTTGCAGAAAAGAGATGGGTGACATGAGATGAAGGTGAAGCGAATCAGGTAAAGTTGAAAGCAGATTGACAGAGGGGCTTACAGTCGTAATACCTAGTAAGTTCATCATTCAATGAATACTGAGATATCAAGAGATCGAATACGTTCCACTATACCGATAGAGTTTGATCGTTACTCTCCATTGTACCCTCCTTATGCCTTTCTCGTCGATTAACTCGATAAACTTCATGTTCTCTTGATGTCTTTTGTTGTATGTTTATCTGAACTTGTAAGTCTGTAATCACTGTGTCTGGCTACAGAGGGCCACACGTGCCCTGCATTTGCCTTCCTGCCCTATGGGGCTCTATCAAATAATAATAAATTGTAGCATATACATGAATGCGATTATACGTCAACTTCATATTCTGCTCCACGTATCTTTTGAAACCTGTGTGGTGGTAATTTCTCTCTCTTCAGGTATCAGATGACATAGTGACTTACTATTATTAAGTTTTACGAAGACTTTTGTACAACTCAATCTAAACATTCACCTTTCTGCCTCAGGAAACTTCCAGTCATGATTACTTGATTAGAATCGCGTTTTAAGCATACGTCACCCGCATTGGTATTGTTTCATACGAGATAATATAATTATATCTTAGAAAGTAGCAGAGATGTAAACTTAGAAACGGAGGGCATTGATAAACGTAACAATTTTCAGTTTAGACCATGAACGAAGCGAGGATCATTCGTGCGCACTGAAAGTTGTAGTACATAGCAGATAATATAATTTTCTCAAGCGTA